>QEPC01007988.1:615555-638756 GCA_003113815.1 Sphenodon punctatus
CCAGTGCGGGGGGAGGAGGAGGCAAACCAAGCCCCCCCCCGGCATGGTAAATCGCGCTGAGGCGCAGTATTGGGCCCTGACTCCCGCGGAATTTTAAAAAAAAATCCGCGGAAGAATCGGGGCCCTGTGTAATGTAAAAGCAGTGTCAGGCCCCTGTGTCCTATTTCTCTCCTGCCCCCCCAAACGGGGGGAGAAATATTGAGCTTCTCTTCATGTGCCACACAGCATGCTTTGAGCTGTTCTTGAGGTCTGCTTGAATTTGAGCACTCTGGCTATAGAGCTTTTTGAATAAATGTTTCCACATCTGCATACATAAATAGATCTTCACTTGTTTTTACAGGGACACAGAATATTATGACTATGGCCACGGTGAGGCACAAGAATCCTATGAAGCTTATGGTATGTCTACTGTGCTCCTTGTGACAAGGCTATGATTAAGCTGGGAATTGCATGCGGTTTATCAAATTGTTTTTCTTTCTTAAAAGCTAAAAAATGCCAAGAATGGGGATCCAAGAAGTGTTGGAGGGAACTAGCCTTCATGGGGAAAAGCACTGATCTACTTGACAAACTGAGACTTTGCCAGGTTCTTATCTAGCTGGGTTCTTGCAGCGGTGACCTTTCTAGTCATACTCTCTAGAAGATTACTCTTAGCAGTTCTCTCAGTATTTTCACAGAATTGTGATAGTTTGCAACATCCGGCAGTTTTGTAGTGAGGGCTCTGATTCTTCTGTGGTGGTTTTTTTAAAAAAAAATTCCTGGCCCAATTTTGCAGGTCCATTTCTCCTCCCCCCCAATTGCAGCAGGCCATGCTGAGCTGGGTGGGGGAGATGCCAGGGTTTGCCTCCTCCCCAGCCCAGCAACTCACCCGGCTGTGGCCATTTCCCACCCATCCCCTCCCTCCAGCCTGCCCGCTCTTACTAGCAGCAGGAGGTGACAGCAACAGGAGGAACTCCTGTGGCAACCTGCTCTTTCAGAAGAGCTAGAACGCCTGCTGGCAGACACCAGGGCTCCTAAGCAGCTGCAGCGGGAACCTGGAGGTCACAGCCACAGCCAAGGACCTTAAAGCATGGTATTCAGGTACTTGTATGTCCTCTTTTCTCCCTTGGAGGCATGCTGGGAGCTGTAGTTCAGCATGCCTCCAAAGGAGAAAAGATGGCACACATGCACCCAAACACCATGCTTTAAGGTCCCCAGCTCTGATAACAAACTTCCTGCTGCAGCTGCTTAGGAGCCAAGGTGACAGGCTCTCAAGGGCCCTGGGTTTTCTGAAAGTGGGTTGCAACATGATTTCCTCCTGCCCCCACTGACTGGACCTTCCTTAGAGCGGGCTGGGGGTTGCCTTCTCCCTACCCCCGGTCCAGCAACTCTCAGCTGCAGCTGCTTCCCACTGTCCTCCCAGCTGCTGTGGGAGTAGGGGGAGCAGTGACACCAGCACGTACAAGCTACTGATAGGTGACATTGCAGCATAAGAATCAGTCGGTGGCTTTCACACGCTGATGTCATTGGACAAGGAAAATTCCACAGGGATTTCCCTGTTTCTGCAGAAAGCCAACCCAGAACCAGTTTCCGCTCAGAATTTGCTAATTGTGGTACCACGTTTCATATGGGGGAGAGGGGGAGCTGTTTATAGCTTGAATACTCCACAACTGGAGTTTGCTTTTACTGTGGTTTGGCTTTTGTTTGTTGATCCGGATGAGTCTGCAGGCTCTAGCTGCTTTCTTATCCTCCAAACCCTTCCAGATAATATTTGCTGAAGTAAATATTAGCATGAAAGTTACCCTTAATGTCAGGTTAAAATCCATTTGGCTTGGTGGGGCAGGGATGGTCTGTAGCCATTCTTACCACACAGGTTCAGTATTTAGCTAATGCAAATGAACTGGCAATGTTGGCAACTGTACAAACCCCGCATTAGTTGTGGGGAATAAGACTAATCTTGCTCAAATCATTGGAAGCTCCTATTTTACATAGACCCTTAGAACAGCAGGCATAGTGTGAGTATTACAAAGAATTAAACTTGAGAAAATTGAGGCATACCCATTATACGAGGTTGATGCCTCGTCACATAGCAAATCGCAAGGTTCCTAGCTCCCTTTTTCTTAGCCCAAGCTTGCAAAAGCAGTACAGTCAACCCATGCTGTGTTGGAGCACATTCTCAGCAGCCTTTCTAGTGAGTTTCAGCAAAACCACTATGAAATTGAACATAAATTGAAATTGAGCAAAACACTAAAGTGTTCTGGGGCTTTAGATTTCAAATGTGTTCTAGGAGTGGCAAGCATGGAGAGAAATCCTAAGTGCTCACAGATGCAAAAGGAAGCGTCTTACTTCCCAAGGTATTAAGCATAATGAAATATTGAAGTGAGCAGGAGCAAAGCTTAATTCTGTCAGAGCACTTAGAGGCTACCCTAGAGCATGGAGAGTAAAATCTATGTAGCAGCCTCAACAAATATTTCAATCTTGGCTAAATGAAGAAACAGCTGGTGGTGGTTGTCATATGTATCTTCCTTGCCTCAGAATTAGAATGACTGTTGAATACCTTGGTTTGCTGCCCATGTTGGTCACACAGCACAAAGGGGCTTTTGTGTTTCTACTTGGTAGGAGAGCAGTGGTGTCTGGGCTGCAAAGGCCAAGCTGCTCATTGTACACTTGGCATGAAGCTGCCACAGTTAATTTGTTTATCCACAGTCATTTCCTTTGGGCTCTACTTTCATGAAAACAGAATTAGAAAAATAAATTGTATGACCAGCTCGGAGAAGCATCAGAATGCATTTCATGATGGTGAAGATAGTGTGTTGTGTGTCTTTAGGGGCCTGGTGAATATTTATTTCCCAGAAACCAGTGACCTGTGGAGAGAGGCAAGCTTCACAAATCTGAATATTGCAAGCACAAGCCATAATGAAAGCTGAGCTTGGATATTTGTGGCTTGAGCTAGCTGGGGGAGAATGGGATTTCAATTTCACTTGCTTCAGTAGTTTATTTATACAGCAAGAAGGATTTGGGAGACTGTTCAGCTGCCCTGCTTTTTAAAAAAAAAAAAAAACCACCATCAATGAATGATATTTACTACTGGTGGGTAACATGTCTAGGGAAGAATAAAACTCCTGTCAGAATGTATGGAATTAAAGCATTGCAGTATCAATGGACGTTTCCCCTATAATTGCAGAGGCACGAGCAGCAGTTAAATCTGAAAGCTTGATTTGAGACAGGTGATGTATTAGCTCCTTTTGGAGGCGAGGGACTCTGCAGTAAATGAGAGAGATGTTACTTTAAAATGTGGGGGAAACCCTTCAGGCAATATCCCACCAGCTTATTAGCAGGCTGTGGATTATAAAATGCCTGCTTCTCAGGCTGAGTGAGCAGTCGTGGTTGTGACTTCTCCAAGGCTGTTTGCCAGTGCTGCCTCTGGTATCAGTCCATTTTCAGAATTGTTGAAATAAATTGCTCATTCCGATGATACTAGATTTGGCCAGCCTAGAGGGAGGTGTCTGAAGGGATTTCCCACAAGTTAGCTCTTGTTTAGAAGCTTCCAGAGCACAACACATTCAGTAGCAATTTCTGTGAAGCTCAAAGGTATCTGTTGCTGGGATCTTAGTGGTAAATGTTTATATAGAATTTTAAGGGTGGTACACAAGGATTTGGGGGCTCAGTTTTAGAGATTAAATGCAGAGTTTTCCGAACTGGTTCGGACCTCAAGTTACGCCATCTGCAAATGCAATTCCAGTTGATACTACATAATGTTTTGCTGCTGCCTGAGGTCATAGTGGGTGTGTCACAGGCAAAGGGTTGGTTACCACTGATTTGATGTCACTGGACTTCAGATGTTCATGATAGCCCCCGCAAGTGTCTGCTGTGGTTTCTGTCCTTGTGTGCTGTGCAGTTTTACAGATGCTGCTTTCTCTTCTGCAGGCCAAGATGATTGGAATGGAACCAGGCCCTCCCTGAAGGCCCCGCCCGCTAGGCCAGTGAAGGGTGCCTACAGGGAGCACCCCTACGGACGCTATTAAACATGAGGGAAAAATATCACTTATGAGCAAACAGTTGTTACTGATTCTTGTATCTCCCAGGATTCCTGTTGCTTTACCCACATCAGACAAGTAATTGTCTAACTGTTTTTCTCCCTGGCCCCCTTTTCTCCCGACTCCATCCTCGCCCCGCATTCTGGCTTCTGTATGTAGTATTTTAAAAAATGAGTTTAACTAGAGTTAGAAGACTGAATTTAATTTTTTTAAGTGTGTAGATTGCTTTTCTTTCTCTGTTTAGATATAAACACAACTGTACCTTTTTTAACAAAAACAAAAGTTGAGTTTAAAAATGTTAGTTTCCAAAGTGACATGCTTGCTTAACCGTTATGAAGTTTAAGGTTTGTTAACCTTTAAAGTTTTTTTGGTTTTTAAGCGACCCGTAAAAGTTGTAGTTGCAGATTCCCAAAGTAGGCTACATTTCAAAATTCAGGGCTGTTTTTAAGAATTAAAATCATAATGTAACGGTAGTGGCTGCCACCGTTTAAAATGAGCTCAGATGTCCAAACTTTCCTTAAAAGCAGATTGCTGACAAATCTTAAGTTTAAATTTTAGCACAAAAGTATCCTCTTAACAAAATTAAATAGTTTTTTTTTAAGTTAATTGATTTAAAAAAATTAGGTTTGTAAAATTGACTCTTCTTACGTGGGTTTTGAAATCTAGCCCCGGTCACAAAGGTGTTGAGAGACGCTTGGTATACCAACCTAAGGGGTTCTTAGCTTGGTTCTATAGAGAGATTAAGAGAAGAGCAAATATAAATTACCATGTGGCTGACTTAATTGTCCTTTGTTTGAAATTTAGAAAGCAAAGTATTAACTGGATGGTAGGCTTGCATTCTGTAAAATCTACAGCTTTCTTATTTTTAGGGTGTTTTGGGGTACATAAAACCCAATACAAGAATAAAATTGGCAAGGTTGTCTATAGCAATTCCAGTTACTTATACAAGTGTATCTCAACACTAGCTTTCTATTAAAAAGGGACACTGCAGCTGAAAAATGAGGAAAAAAATTCACTTTGTACATAGGTTAAAGTCCTAATTGGGTTTGTACGCTGTCCTCCCACTTTGTTCTTGAAGATTAAATGCTACATGTGTAAGTCTGCCTAAATAGGTAGCTAAAACTTGTCAAAATGTCTGCAGCAGTTTGTCAATAAAGTTTAGTCCTTTTTTAATCAAAGTAAATGTGATGAATTGTCATTTTTTCGTTGAGCGATAAAATAGCTTTTTTCTCTTTCAAAATAAACTTAAATTAATGCTAAAGTTAATGGTCGTCTTAAAACAGACACTTTAAAATATGGAGACATTCTAAAAATGGTGTGTTTTCTTGAAACTTACAAAATTCTCAAGCTGGTGAGTGAGCTTAATTTAAAAAGGAGCGTTTTTCACCCCCTGGAAGTTATTTAAAAGCAGTTTGAACCAACAATCATGCAGAAACCTGGCTCCTGTAAAATGGACAAGCTGGAAGGAATGGTAACGGTTTTTCACTGAATTAATGATTCAGTTCTCAAGCAGCTTGTGCGTTCTCTAGACTGCAGGCTCCAGGTGGAGTCTGCACTTTAATAAAAGTAATATTCCTGTTGAAAAATCACAGACTTATTTACCAAGAGGAGGAAAAGAGCTTTTTTCTGCTCATTTAAACACGGCTCACCCCTTATCTAAGATGATGCCTGCTTGCTTTTGAAGATGGCCTTGGGAAGCCAGATACAAACTTCAGTGGTTGAATAGGATGCAGGCAATTGGTCTTAATAGCCTTTTGGGGGGAGGTATAATAGGTTAAAGTAAACTGCTGCCTGGAGCAACACAAGGTGGTTTGGTGTAGTCCTTTCTTTGCTAAATTTGCATCTGGTGCCCAAGGGAAGAAACTAAACTGCTTGGGGGTGAAAAATACACAATTATCTTAGAAATCAAACTGCTTGTTGCAGTGCATGATTGAGGGGAATACTTTTAAAACAAAGTTGTATTTGTAGACTGTTATTCAAGTGTAAATAACTGGATTTTCAACAATGGTTTGGAGTCAGCTTTCAGGGCATAATGTCTTGCTTGATGAAAAGATCGCCCTATATCCCCCCTTTAAAGGAAAATTATCGCAGGAGAATCAGGATGTGTAAAGCTAACATGCATCGAAAAACCAAAAAAAGGTAACCTAAATGTCTGATTTTAATAGCACATTTCTCTTTTTACATAAACTTGTGACGGCAACTTGCATAAACTCTATTGAGACAGTTCTTCAGATGTTAATTTTAATGTAAAAAAAATTTGCAAAAAAATTTAAAAAGTAGACGTTTAAAAAAAGACCACGTGCTTTTGCATAAAGTAGTGATAACTGTTAATAGTCGTGCCCTTTGTCAATGCAATGTAATTGTAACTTGGGCCAAAAAAAGGAAATCGGAAAGTTTTAAATGTAAAATGTAAAATGAATACAGACTGCCAAAACAAAACAAAAAATTTGCTCCGTTTATTTTTAAAAGAAATCTGTAAAATGCTGGCCCTTATAGATCCCAATATTGCTATTTCACTCTATGAAATGCTTAGAGCTCAGCTTAAGTTGCATGTCTTCCTTCCTGTGATGTATAAATTGCATGCAGGATCTCTGTTTGCTTACATCTGGGTGTGTGTTCTATTAATAAGATTCACCAGTCTTTTTCAACTTGCAGGAGTCGAGTGTGTATCGCCATGAATCGTCTTGTTGAAGGATGTTATTGGAGACACATAGGTAGGTTCTAACTCCTTTTGTTTTAGCTTTGCATAGCCATGAGTAGCGTTTTCTTGTGTGGGAGGTGGAAAGAGACACCATCTGAGCTGCTAAATAGCTTTGTCTGCGTGCGTATAAAGAGCTGCTTCTAGTGTTCTGTGAGGGTTTGAATTTGTGGTTGAGGCTCCGTTACAGAGGTCACTTGGGGTGGAGGTTGTGTGTGGGTGTGAGAGAACATGCACCAACTGAAAGCTCTCCCACAATACAGCTGACTGGGTTCATGGTGTGAGAGGAGTGGAAGTGTGAAAAGCAGAGAGCAAAGCTTTAATTTTTTGCTGACTCTTGTCTGTGCTGTGGAGGGAAGATCTACTCCAGAGCCAGCAGTGCTGACTGAGTTAGTATTCTCCATTCTAGCAATGGATTAGTTATGCTTAGCAAGTTGTCTTAAGGAACACTCAAATGCGAGTTGGGCAAAGTGCCCAAATTCAGCTAATACAAGGAAAGGTACATCTAGTGTTAGCCACCTCCCAGCCATACCCAACTTCACATTCCAGGCACTGGAATGTGCCTGGAGAGCTTTAAACCAGCTACTAGTATTCTCTACTCACAAAGATATTGGCCCCTGGATTCTTGCTCTTAGACCTTCAATCCAAGACTATCTGGAATGCCTATAGCTAAATGCCTTATGACTGCATAAGATGGAACTGTCTTGCCTGCCACTTTATGGCTAGTGTCTGTCCTTCGATGGTTTTGGAGCGCCACCTGGTGGCTATTTTGTCATTCCTCCAGTGAAGGCTTTATCCTCTGTGTAAGCTTAACTAGACATGTGGGCATGGGAAAATATCCTTTGGGGAGAAACTGGTGGATGAAATTCAATCCACTAATGCCTGTTTCAATGTTAGCAAGATGACACCCTCTGAGCTAAAACAGAGCCCTCCAAAGATTTTTAGCTTTGGAACTTCTGATAGTGCTCGCTTACAACTTAGGCTCTATGCACCCACAATCTATCTTGGTCTTTGAGACCCAGTCCTCTTCCTCTGCATGTTGGGGTGGGGGCAACACTGAAGCTGGAGACAATAGGGGGTCGGGACAGCTTGCAACAAGCCAATGGCTGCTGCCTCTTCCCCAGGAGCATTTATCCCACTGTAAACTGTCCTAGTTCAGCTCCCGCTAGTGACACTCCAGCACAGCCTGCATCTAGAGAACGCAGGAAAAGTTCTGGCTCTCTGCCCCCCACCCCACATTCTAACACCTCTACATCTCCAGACAGATAACTTTAAGCACACTTTTGCCCATCAAGAGAAATTCGCAAAAGGGAGAGAGAACCATTCTGCCTTCAAAATCCACACATCTGTAACTTTCTTGTTTTTCATTCGATTTGCCTGAAATTTGGACCGCTAGTACCTCTCACCCAAATGATCCACCCTACACAATTTCACACTGATAGTATAAATCATCTCAAAGGTATCAAAGCAAGGATAATCCTAGTCACTACACCAATAGGTGAGGAGAGAAGGAGAAATCTTCATGAATGTATCCATCTCTCCCTTGTCCATGGTGAGCCCCTCAGGGCAGGGACTTGTCAAATATGACTCTGCAGCTCCTGGCACATTGCTGACACTACATAAAGTAATGGTAGTTGCTGGTACTGCGTGCGCTCACGTTTCTCTTCAAAGATCACTTTACTAAAAATATAGTTCCTTTCCAAGTATTTTCATTAATAAAGTATATCACATGGGTAATTTCAGTGGCCCATCAAACATGCATTTCCTTGCCTTATAACTATATTAGTTTTACACATCTATTGTTTCAATTACTTCTCATCTCTTTCCTAATAGGTGCCAGCTTTATAACATGAAGAATGGATTAGCTGGAGATGACTCTGATAGATGGGCACCTTGTGGCTCTAGCATTTGGAATTTGTCCACTTTTGGTCCCTCTGGATGTAATGCAATTTTAGGGAGAACTGTAAAGTCTGTAAATTTGTATTTACTAAAGGTGTTGGTTTCAGAACATGTGCTGTTTTGAATACTTTTCTTCATGCATCTTTTAGCCCTTACCTTCTGACTTTAAAATTGCACTCGCCGTGTCTTGGGGTCCATATGACCCCTATGGGAAAAACCCATCATAGGTGGGGTCTATTTATCCCCCAAATATAGTCTGTGTCCCAAAACCTTCACCCAAAGCCCTGGGAACGAACACACACACACACGAAAGAGTGTTTTTATGGAGATTGTTTTTAATTCCCTACATTTGCCCCAAATGCAAATTCTCTCATGCAAATTACTGGCTGTGCCTTATAGTCAAACTTTACTAAGCACAGTTAAGTAGCACCTTTATTGCCTGCTATTTGCATTTCTTTTGCTGTTGCCTAGAATGCTAGGAGCTTGTTTGCATTTCTTTGTTTGCCTAAGGTTCTTATCTCCACAAACTGACCCCATAATACTTGCCTGAAGAAATTAAATCTTCCCAGACTTCATGTCTCCACAAATTTACCCCAGAAGGGAAACTCAAACTTAGCATGAAGAAATGAAACCTAACATTACCTGAATAGCTGAGAAATGACACAGCAAAGGTTTGTGTAAAACCAAATAAGAAAACATCATTGACACCTTGTGTGCGTTTGCACCCTGGCACTTTTTTGGCCATTGGAGACAAGCGATAAGAGATATCTGGCTGAAATGTGAGTATGTTATGCCAGAGGTACCAGTGACAATGTGCTGCAAGCTCAAAGTTGTAGACCCAATACTTAGCATCTTTTCATGGGTTTTTTCAGCCATGATACAAAGGCACAAAATAATAGCAGTGAAGGGGTTAATTTTCATTGCTGCTGCCAGTCTGAAGTGGCCTTGAGTTCCATGTCCCTTTGCTATCTGAATGGTCCTTGAAAACTTTTTATTTTGGTTTATTTTAAGCTGGGGTCCATTTGACCCCAATTGAACTGCATTAGCTTGCTGGTGGCTTGGGGTCAGTTTGACCCCAATAGGCAGACTCAGTGGAAACCTGGGGTCTGTTTGAAAAATGCCACTTTTTTGTTTATAGGAGACAAACGGTAAGAGGTATTAGGCTGAAATTTTAGTATGTTATGCCCAGAGGTGCTGGTGACAATGTCCTAAAAGCTCAAACTTGAAGAGCTACTAATTAACTTTTTTTAAATGTTTTTGTGCTCGCAGGGGTCGATTCAACCCCATTACAGAAGGTTAAGGGTTAATCGGATCATTTTGCATCTATTCTTTTTATAACCGTAGCAATAATAATTCTATAGCATGGGAATCCGATTGGATGAATTCCTCAAAAAGATCTAGTTCAGCAAGAATTTACAGGTTTCTAGGAATTACTGCATGGAGTTTCCTGCCTTTTTACAAAGATGGTCAGACTAATCATAATGGTCCCGTCTCATGCTAATCTCTGAAGAGTATTATTTTGTCTTAGATCAGTTCATTTTTAGGTGTATGTGATTTTTTTGTTGACTTTATCAAAACCCCTGATGGCCAAAAATATAACTGCCTCCACTTAAAGAATGGTATTTCTTGTTTGGTTTTTGTCATTGGTCAACCATGTCCCCTCACAGAATCTATTTCTATGGGCCCCCAAGTGACCAACGAAAGAAAGTACAGTAGTATGCATTTCTAGATGTAACAGCAGCTACATGTTAGTGGAAAATACATGTTCTCTTACAAAAACAAATGCGTGTTCAGTGCATAGCAGGATGTTTTTGCACATACAGATGTAACAAAATACATGTTTAATGCTGAAATTGAGGAGCTAGCACTACGTCTAGCAACACTCTGGAAGTCCCTACTAAAACTAGTGCCAAGACCTGTACATCCGTTCACTGCCCTAGAGATAGCAGTGTGAGAAACTGGACTGAAAAGATCTAGTAACAAGAACCTATTTCTACAAAGATTTGCATTGTTCCTTTCCAATATGGCTGGGGTTTCCTTGTATACAGGGTTTTCCAGTTCCTGCTGGGATTTTTAAATAAATTGGAGTAAAACTAAAGTTTTTGACATGTTTGTGGGGGTAACTTAAAAGTGTAGTGAAACCATTGAAGATGGGTGGAAAACGACATTGGCACATGTTTCTAGGTACAGTATTGCTCTGTATTCTGACACACGTAGGATCAGCTATTCAGAAATGGAAAATTGAGACTTGTGATTTTAAGAGCTGATATTGCATACAAGCAATAATCTAGTTCAGCAAAGAATATAGGCTTATGTGAACCCTACCCCCATTTCTTAACCATGATTAACAAGGCCCCTTGTGCTACTGCCCCCACACCTTTGGGCCACCACCAGCACATGAGCAGGGAATGGTCCTTAAATCATTTGCTACCTTAGTATAAGATTGAAGGAATGTCAGCATACATTCAGGGGAAGCAGGGACTGGCAGCAAAGGTTCTCGCTTGGCCTCAAGCTGCTCGCTGCTTGTTAGAGACTAAAGGGGTAAAAAGGTGGAATACTTAATTGAAAGGACACATCAAGTTGGCAGTGTGAGAATACTAGCTGGGGATAGGTGGATTAGGAAGAGAAGGAATGAACCTTCAACCAATGTAGCTGATAGCACATTTTGCACATGTGGACTCTTAAGAAGAGTGTAAACTTCAGAAAGCAAAGATGGTCTTAACTATTTGTAGGATGACTTCCAGCATGGGATGGGGAACCTTTTCCCACCTGCAAACCACTTGAAAGTTAGTGTATGCCTTGGGGGCTGGATAGGAGCTGAGTGGTGGTAGGTGTTCAGAATGGGAAAGGAAGTGGTTGACTAAGATCATGAATCCATCCTTAGTCCTTGAATACATACCCTCATCTCCTTTCCCTGAGTTCATTTCAGTGTGTGAGGGTAGAAAATGGATCTGCAGGCCAGATCCAGGAATTGGGAAGGGAACATTTTTTTTATTATTTTTTAAAAGCCATGGGTCAGAGGTTCTCCACTTTCACAGTATATAAATGTGTAACTTTTTGCCTGTATTTCTATTCATCTTCCTTATGTAGTCATCAAATTTGAGGCTAATGCTTTCATCAGCTAACTTGTAGTTAAAGGGCCTCCCCTTTTAGGTCTCTAATTGATCAGGCTTGTCTTTCAGAGTTAGGAGACTGCAGATTTGGGCCGTTTTTAGACGAGCGCGGCGGCGCCCGCACTTGTTTTCAAAAAAGCCGCCAGCCCGTTCCACACGAGACGCTGCCGCCGAATACGCGCATGCGCAGCCGACGCGCATCCATTTCCAGCCGCGTATGACCAGCCTCGATCGCCGACCCGGTCAGTTCGCGGCCGGAAATGGATGCGCGTCGGCCGTGCATGCGCGTATTCGGCGGTAGCGTCTCGTGTAGAACGGGCTGCCGGCTTTTTAAAGAAACAAGCGCGGGCGCCACCGCGCTCGTCTGAAAACGGCCTTGGTTTGGTATATACTACAATGCTGAAGCCTGTTTCTTGACTCGTACACACAGCTGGAAGGGAAGTGGTTATTGTTAGTACTGTCTCCTGATTAAACCATTCTTCCTCCTGCTGGCTGTAGAAACGGATGCAGTAGGAGGTATGATCCATGAATGTATAGGTTGCAAATTCAAATCAAAGACTATTTGGGCTATTAGTGCTGCCTACACTACTTGGAATTATGCACAGAAAAGAACCTTAATGAGCAAGATGTGGCCGTGTCAGCATCCGACTATCCAGTGTACAGCCATCCTAAAAAACAAAAACTATGCATACAGTGTAGATGGACAAAATCAGCTTCATTTTGCTCACACTATCCTTTTTAATAAATGAATTCACAAACTCTGTAAATTTGTCTAATTGCTGAATTCTGCAGGTTTCTCTGAGCTGGACACGCCTGATATTCTGGGCAGTAGTGAGAGCACCCACACGATAAGAGCATAAATGAAGGGTGGAATCAAATGAGACGATAGCCCACATTAATAGATGGGCACATGCCTGATGAAGACTAGATGTCCACCGCGTGGCCTCCACGTGGTCACCACAGAGCTGTCGTGCAGAGTCCAGGGATGTCACAGGCTGACCATGTGGACTTAATGGGTGCTCACATGTCTACGTCTCATCAGGTTTGCCAGTAGCCTCACTGGCATCCAGGTCTGCCAGCATATAGAGTCCCGCCTAGTTTACCTGGCCAGCTGAGAGGTGGGAGGTAGCAATCTCTCAGCTGAGGTGAGCCAGAAATCTCCATCCCTGCAGTCTTCCTCCCGCGCAGCCTCTGAGCTGAAAGGTGGGTGGGGAGATCTGTAGAGTTTCTCTCAGCTGAGACAAGGTGGCCATGGGGAGCGCTACTGGTCGAAGCTGCTGCAAGCACATGAAATACAGGCAGGAGGCTGCCTGTTAGGCTGGACTCACTAAACATATGATAAGGGCTTCATGGGGAATGAACAGACCGAACACGGACTTCAGCAGGCTATCATCTTGTTTGATTCCACCCGAAGATAACTGCAAATTACTGGGCATGGTACTGATACAGGATCAAAGCAGAACTTGGTATTTTAAAAAGTCTTCAAAGGAAGCACTCCTGAGGGCTATTTTGCCATAAGCACTAATGGGCAAGTAGTAATTCTTTTTGTGAAAGTAGCTATTTCCCCCCTTTTTAGTAAGAGACTAAAGGTCTAAACGGAGTTCTCTTACTTTAAGTGGGATTTTTTTGGTTAATTTTTTTAGTTTCTGGTGTTTCCTCCTGGAGTAGACTGGCTGCTGTAACCAGAAGCCTTAACTCGCAGGGATTCTTCTCCAAACCAGTGCCAGATGTGGCAATAACAGATGTAATTACTACACTTTCATTTTCCACCTAAGCAAATATTAGTTATTCGTAATGTCTCGACCAGTATAACTGTTGGGATGAAGTTTGCTGTGCTTTAAACATCAAAAGTGGTCTCTGGCTACAATTCTGATCGCATTCAAAACCGTCCCACTTCACACTAGACTGGAAGTGCTAGAGTGAGGGAGTGGTGCAGTAGAGATTCTTGGTAGCATGAGGTTTTGGCTTCCTTTGTTCACTATCTGAAGGTCCTTTGCATAGGTTCAGATTTTATTCTGCAGGCAACTTTTCTTGCTTTCAATTTTGCCTTACTAACTAGACTTGCTAGATTGTAGACTGAGTGGAGTTTCATTGAGCTTCCAGACTAAAATAGCCTTCAGTCTATTTTTTTTTTTTTTTAAAAGGGGGGAGGGGTGAAGGGAGGAGGAGCTCCTTCCATACTCTAGATTCTCAGTCTAGATGACATGGTGCCAAATTTGTCTTCCATAAGTGTGGTGTTAGCTGGTATGCAAGACAGTCAAATTCTTAAAAGTGACAAGACATGAGGTCCTGTAACTTTTGTGATACTGTGCACAGCATGTACTGTTCTGTGTAAGTGTTACATTTTTTTTCAGGATTGAGGCCTGCTTATGAGGGCAGTGAGATACCCTGCTGATCTTACTAGTTGGGGCCAGGAGCAGGAATACTATTTTTGTTGGGGATCTGAGAAATTGGACACATGACTCTCATGCTGAAGGAATTGGGGCCTGGGACAGTTAGAGCTGAGGAAACAGAGGCAGAATACTTCTTACATTTGTGATCAACCTAGCAAACCTCCCTACTCCCCCTTAACGAATACACTTGGGTCTTTCAAGTAGTATATTATTTTATAATTTAAGCACATTAACTGTAAAGTCAACCATGAATGCATAGACTAAAGTGAAATCTGTATTTGGCTTCCATGAGAGGGAATGCTCAAAAATGTACTGTATTTCCATTGGGTTGGACTGATGCATATTTAAGAGCTGTAAGTTAATGGTGGGAAAGCTTATGGTTTTAAATTCTTCCTGACTTAAGGTAGGGCCCATATTCTAGTGTCTGTGTAAATCTAAGTATTGGTAGCCTCTGCTGTAGTGTCTGAATTTGGATCCTACCAATTCATGGCACCAGCAGCCTGCTCGTTCCCTCCAAGAGCAAGAGGCACTCCAACAGGAGATGGTTGTCGGGTATCTCTGCAGTATGTGAACACGGGGAGGGAGGGTATATTGGGTGAGGGCTGCCTGGACAAGCTGGTTTGGGATACTAGATACCTGAAGAAGAGAGACTACTAATGTAGCATGGAAGGGGTTGCTTATAGTGGTACCAACAGACAGCAACTCTTTAGAGGTAAGCTTTAAAAGAGAACTGGGATTAGTAAAAAGGTGGATTGTAAAATCCCTAGTTGCTACTTAAGGACACATTGCTTCTTGTGAGCTAACTGCCAAGTTACTACTATAGACAATAGAGTGTTATCCTGGGAAAAGGCATAGCTGTGTGAGATGACTGAATCACACAGCAACCGTTAATCTCCTTTGCTAAATAACAGCAGCATTCTCTTGAGAATTCAGGCCATTAGTACAGTAACAAGAGTTCCTGGTTGGAGGATGAAGGGAGTCGGATACACCGCTTCCCCATCCCCCTTGGCACGAGCCTGCATTGTATGAGTAATCGTCCCTCTCCATGACACCCACCCCCCTTTAAGAGGAGCCACGGAATAACCCGAAAGCAGAGGTGCCCAGACTGACTGTACACATGAGAGGTATCAACCTCAGCTAGTCTATCAGGATGCCTCCAGCTGGCTCTGGGCCTCCTGCCGAAGCACCTGCTCTCCTCCTTGGAGGTGATCTTTGAGAGATACAAATCCACTACACCAGTAAATTGCATCTAGCTCTTCGTTACTTACCCCTGCCCTAGAGTCTCAAAGTTTAGAGTAACTCCTGAGGGTGGGCATTTGATAAAGACCTACCTTCCCTGGAATAATGTTGGGGTAACTAGACTCTAATCCAGGATATTTTAGTTTTAAAGGATTTGGATAATTCTATGGAAGTGCCTTATATAATGGGTGGTTGTAGACAAGCACCTCCTCACCCATCATGCATGTTGCAGGGTTACATTGGTGCCAGTGTGCTTATTCAAGGAAAACCTTGTACAAACTGGGCCTAGAGCTCGGAAACTTGTAAATCGTGCTGGGAACAAGGAGTGGAGGACCAGTATCGGATGAGACTTGCCGTGAGGGAAACTGATACGGCAGCCTACTACTCATTCCAGTGGACCACTCGAGTAAATTGAGGATTAAAGCGTAAATGGGGGGTGGGGGGTGTGATCAGGGAGGGCCTGTTTTTAAGTTTTCTCCCCAGTTCGGTGGGGTTTAGTGAGAGCAGGGGGTGGAAGCGGGCGGGCCAGCCAGGGCTCCATTCTCCGATCCGGGAGGATAGCGAGGTGCGGTTTGGGGCAGGGAGAGGCAGGAGTCTTGGATTCCATTCTCTGTTGGGGGGGCGGATCTGGGTTCAATTCCCCAGCCCAGGGAGACCGGAGAGGAGCGCGTGAGGGCAGAGGGATTAGGTGCCAGGACTCCTGGGCTTCCTCCCGTTTTGCCATCGAGGGGGCTTGTGGGATGTATCCCCGGGCTAAGGGATCACCTCACCCGCTCGCTCCCGCGTGTCTCTGTCCCTTTAAAAGGTGGGGCCGGATAGCGCGTTGAAAAGCTTAGGAGTTTTAGCTACTCCCGGCTGCCATCTCCGCCGCGTCCGGTTCCGCCCGCCATATTGTCCCCGCCACAGGCCGAGCTGCCGCCGGAGATGGGTGAGGGAAGGATGGAAGGGTGGGGTGAGCTTGGGGTCCCCGCCGCGCCTGAGCAGTGGGGACTCCCTTCTGGGCGCGGGCCTGTGAGTACAGCCCCGCCCCTCAAGAAGGGTCCTAATGGGCATGTCCCCTCCTGGCCCCCATAGAGACCCGTGTGCCCTCTTCTCCGCTCTGCATCCTTTTCTGTAGAGTCCCCTGCCTTGTCTGTACGCACAGCCCCCAAATCCTCTGTGCTCCCAAACCGTACCCGGTCTCCCTAGACCCTCTCCCATAACCTCCATATTTCCACGTGCTGCTTCCCTGTCCCCATAGGCACAGCTCCCCATGCGCACTCGGGCCCACCATGGACGCCCCTCCCCATCACTCCTGTGTTCTGCCCCCATAACCCCTTATGTTCTATATCCTCTCTCATAGTTACATCCCCACCCACCCCCTGTGCCCTCTCTCATAGGTACACCCATCCCCCAGAGACTGCTGTGCTTTCCCTTGTATAGGTTTTCTCCCCATAATTTCCTAGACCCTTGCACTCCCTCCACTGCCCTGTAAGGCACACCCCCTCAAGCCTCCTTACTCCTGGCTAGACCTTAAGTCCTGGGTAGACCCGACCCCCACACGCATTCCCTTCTTCCTCTAGGTTTAGGCATTTGAGTTGCCTAGATAGGTTTCCCTATCCCTGTAGATGCCACCAGCCATATGCCCGCCCACCCACTGTGCCTTTCCCCCACCATTCCCCCATATGTACACCCCCATAAGATTCTTTGCTCTATCCCCATCCCATATAAACCCCCATCCTTATTCACTTCACTTCTCCATCCTCTTGAGACCTCCTTTCTTTCCCCCATGTATGCTCATCCCTCCAGCCCCCATATAATCCAGCTTTAAAGGTCATCCCTTATTTCAAAGGTACACAGCTCCATAGCATTCCTTATTTTTGAAATTCTGATCTGATAGTTCAACCCATAAACACAGCCTCTCTTATATCTTCATCCTTTTGTGCCCTCTCCAGCCCCCATAGATCTGTTGTACTCTGCTTCATAAACACACCCTATTATCCTGTCCCACTTGCTATGTATGTTCCATCCAAAACCCTCTCCTAAAGGTATTTGCTTTGTATGATATTACATGGCCCTTGTCAGGGATTCTCTGTGTTTCGTTTTGGGGCCTATGCTTTTGTTGCTGCTGCCAGTGATGGAAATTGGCATTCAAATAAACATGGTTTTAAACAGATGAGCAATACCTTCCTCTCCTTAATAGTGTGGCTTTTGTTCTGCTTACAAATGTGATATTTATATCTTGCTCTGCCTAGGGCAGGGGTAGGGAGTCCCCAAGCAACAGGACAAGTACAGCCCACAGCAGATTTTTATTTGACCCCTTTCCAATTTCTAGTACTGGCCTGTGGATCTAGCTCCTCTCCTCAAGCACTGAAGGACTATGCTCAGAGAGAAGGGAGCAGAGATAAAGGCGTGTGCTTGAGTAGAGGGGATGAATCCATGACTTCCCCATCCTCGGTCTCCCTTTCCTTCTCACCTCCAAACATTTCTGTCTAGTCTAACAGGTTGTACAGATTTTCAAAGTGACCTGTGAAAGGGGAGCAGGGTGTACCTCTGTGCTAGATAGGACTTAATGTCTAGTGATTAAAAGACCCCTTCGGGGAAAACTGTTAGCATCACAATGAATACTGTGCTAAAAATTTTCCTATAATTTGTGTGTTTATGTTGTACTTTTTTTGTTAGACGAACTTTCTGTATATCACAACAATCTGGAACAATGATGCTTGCTTAGTGTCAAGCTTCAGATACTTTTCTCTATGAATGTAAATTATATTTGTTATATACACTTTTTTCTACAATAAAAAGTTGAGGGGGGGGAGAGACCCCTTCAGGGCCTCTCTTTCTATTATAAAGGGACACAAGGCCACCTTCTTCTGCAGAGCACTTTTAAGAAAGAGGAATAGATTTATAATCTTGGGTTAAGAGGCCTTGGGTTATATTGCTGACTGTTGAGCAAGTCACTGATAGTGCGTGTCCCTCTGCTGTTCCACCCATAATGTGGGGATTTGGCCATAGGATGCTCTGTAAGACTGAACTCTTGGCCTCTAAAAATGCTTTGAGGTGCTACAGGAGCTGCTCAAAGATTGTGTGTGCATTATAGACCTTTCCTTTCCAGTTTTAAGGACTGAAGAAATAATCAAACAGTGAGCAGAAGCCAACCTCTGGGTCTAGTCTCCATACCCTTTGTTGTTATGGCAGGGGGAAGGAGGGGTCCTAACCGAACATCCTACTGCCGAAATCCTCTCTGTGAAACTGGAGCTGCTGGAGGTTCAGGCCATTCCTCTAGTTCATCGGTTACTAGTGTGCGCTCACGGACCAGGTAAGCATGCATGCCTTTGCTGTGATATCTCCTCCTCTGTGGAGTAGCTGGCTGGAGAATGAAACCAGATCTTAAGTTCTCCCCACTTGAACTGTTAGTTATTGGTTCAGACTGATTGACTGCAGTTGAGTTGCAACCCTCTTCCTTATCCCTGTGCATTTCAGTGGGTCATTTATTTTTTTGGTTAAAATAGATAATGGAGAACTAGGTGATTTGGGTTCTAACCCACCCAAGGATTGCCTGGTCCTTTCCATGTGCAATTTCAGTAGCTCAGAAGGGTCTTGTATAGCACTTGGAAATCCTTGTACAGAAGGGAATGGAGTCCAGATATTGTGCTCGATTCCAAACCCCACGTGCTGCACAAACTGTGTGTGCATCTCACACACACATGTGCAGGTGAGGATTATGACCCATGTGCAAGCTGTACACACAGGGGTTTGGGATCGAGCCCATTGTTTGCAGATGACCCTAGATGCCTGCTGATTGAATCTTCAAGGTAATGGATGCAATTTTGGGCCAGGGTAAGTTTGGTCAGATGTATGTATTTGCTGTCGACCAGTTCCTAAATTGCTTAAATGTAGGTTCCTCATAGCAACTGTGCGGGAAAGATTTGAAGTGTGGTAGATAAGGGGAAGAATGAGAAGTACTACAAAATGAGGCGTCGGGGGGGGACACACAATCATTTGGGTACCATAGTGACAGACACCTTAAATGAAAACCCTTTGTGCTACAGGTGAACTCTTAACATTCCTCCTGGTTGTAACATTCCCCCTGGTTGTAACCCTAGGCTAATATGCCTGGAATTCATATCAGAATTACTGCATAGCAGTTCATCCTGTGAGATGCCATTGTGTATATACAGCAGCCTTGATAATGGCACCTCTTATGGGGTGAAGGACCTTTACCAGCTGATGCACAGCACCCTGTTGAGAAGGGGAAATCCTGGCAGAGAATGTTGCTGTTCTTCATGAAAATCACAACAAACATTTAATTTCCACATACAGCTTATAGGGACCTTGCGCGGGGTGTTGTAACCAGGGATCGGTTACATCTGACACCCCACTGCACTCTAAGCACAGCCGTGACTTGATTTCTCCACTTGGAATCTTCATGGGCTACTGCTCTTGCAACCAGGGTGTGTCTACCCACTCTGCAAGAGTGTGTTGGGTGAAATGCATCTAGCCAGATTCATAAGTGCAGACACCCTTGGCCATCTCTAATTTAGGATGTTCTCGATTCTAGACTGTTTATTTAAGTAGGCTTGCCTCAGTGACTAACAGGTTCACTTTAAAATCCTGTAACCAGTTTCATCAAATGCACCCACACTTTAGAATAAAATAAAGCTTTATAAAAAGAGTTGCTGCAAGAAACCAAAGGTTAAAAACCACGCAGTCTACATTCACCTAAAACGTGTCTCAATATATTTGTTGCCCTCAGGTTCATTTGCTAACATAATTCCTTTACAGCCATGTTGGCTTTCCCCCCCTTTTTAAAGCCAAAAACACTTTTATTGGCTCCCATATTAATTCAGTTGTTTTAACCTAATAGGAAAAAAGGAAAACATAGGTCCAACAGGTGGGTATTCCTCACTTGGCAGGTAAGATATTTGTGCCTCCCCTTTCCACTGGGCAATACACTTCCTTTGTTCCGTGGACTTAGTCACACAATGGTTTGTCCTGTTGGTGTGGATTTCCTTAACTGAGTTTGTCTGGCTTGGGGCCAGTTCTGTTCACATTATCAGGCTCACAAGTTGTATTTTATATTTTTTACATAATGTATCCAATTTATGGTTTCCTTGTATTAATGTACTCATTGTTTCACAAGGGTTAATGACACCAGCCATGAACAATTTACATATATCTCAGTTCTGTTTGATTTAGGGATGTCTGAGCTGATACACCTTGCTGTGCTGTCCCCTTCTCTTTAGTTGCTTTAAGTTTGGAAAAGTTTGGATCGTTTTCAGTATTCTTTTGTTTCCGTCACTCAGTTGGAGGCACCTCTGGTGGTCCTGGCTGTAGGGGAGTTGACTGCTTATCCCCACAGGTCGCTGTGAGGAAATGGGGCTGTCTGATACCATACACAAAGGGCAATGGGCTTGTATCGGGTGCTGTTGCATGTGGATGAGACAGCAGTCCAAAGCATCAGGCCACAGAAGGAATGTGGACTGGAGATTCCTCGCTCCTGGACTGCTGCTCTTACAACCTGGGTGTGTCTATCCATTCTGAGAGAGTATACATTGGGCCAAACATACCAGTCCAGATTCACAAGTGCCAGCCCTTGGGCCATCTGTAATTTGGGGTATTTCCTGATTATAGTCAACTTGTTTAATAATATTACGATATTTTTATTTATACAGCTCCTCACTGCCAATGATGCTCAGAGCACTTTACAACATTTAAAATACAAAAAACCCACCACATATAAAATCAGTTTAGAAGGAGAAGGTAAAAAGGGGAGGAAAAAACACATGAAGGGGAACCAGCAGTGGATCCTTAACGGTGAGGAGGGAGAGACTTAGACAAATATATGGAGGAAACAAGCTCACTGTGGAGCCCGCAACAGCAAAGGTCCCATCACCTGCCAACGTAATGCACAATGGTGGGGTCCCCAAACAGCGGGTGGCATCTGAGCACAGATAGCCAGTGGGGTGAGATTCTAGAATCGGGTCTTAATTCTAGCCTGGGCCTTAAAATCCCGCAGCACAATTTTAGGTGGGTTTGCCTTGGTATCTAACAAAAAGCACTCTAGAATCCTGTAACCTGTTTCATCAAGTGCCCATGCTCCAGCTTTTGAGTCTGAAAGCAAGCCTTATAAAAGGAAATAAAGTTCAACTAAACAAGGAAAAACTGGTTCAGGGTTAGTTGCTACAGAAAACAAAAGGTTTTAAACCATGCAGTCTACATTCACTTAGTCTTAAAATGTCCCTGCAGCTCTCCCTTAAGTTTAGTTCTTAGCGCTGTTCCTTGACAGACATGTTAGCTGGATTCCTTTTCTCCAGTGGTACCAGGATGAACAAAAGTCATTTTGGCGTTTTCCTTTTTAAAGCCCCAAAGACTTTCATTGGCTCCAATGTTAATTCAGTTGCTTTATCCTAATAGGGGAGGAGGATTCCATAAGTCCAAGAGGTGGGTATTTCTCACTTGGCAGGTAAGATATTTGTGCCTCTCCTTCCCACTGGGCAATACGCTTTGTTCCACGGGTTTAGTGACACAGTGGTTTGTCCTATTGGTGTGCATTTTCTTAGTTACGTTTGTCTGGCTCAGGGCTGATTCTGTCATTCACATTACTAGGCACACACAGTTATATTTTGTATCTTTTACATCATATTTCAGATGTGTGGTTTTCTTACATTAATGTTTTTGCACAAGGGTTAAAAGATGCCAGTCATGAACAGTTTACATATAAGCGTATTGGAATTACCGGAATATTGTTTTTTACATAATGGCATATTTGATCATCCTAAGCATGTCCTAGTACATAAATCATAGCCTCTTTTCATGGGTGTTCTAAGGTCTCTTCTGACATGCTGAAGTGGAGTTCCTGGCAGTTTAATCTGCCTTGGAAGGATGTTGTGCTGACTCAGTTCTGTGTGATTTAGGGATGTCGAAGCTGTTACACCTTGCTGCGCTATCCGCTTTGGTAGCGCACACAAGACTGTGTGATGCTACTGGTCTTGAATAGCTTTACATTTGAAAGAGCTTGGATCGTCTTTAATATTCTTTTGGTTCCATCACCCGACTGGAGGCCCCTCTGCTGACCCTGGCTCTAGGGGAGTTGGCCGCCTTGCTCCACAGGTCTCTGTGAGGCAGTGGGGCTGTTTCATACCATTCAGGGCAGTGGGCTTGATCAGGTGAGAGGACACTGGCGCACGGGTGTTGCTGCACGTGCAAGGCAACAGTTCTACCAGTTGGTTCTAACCTTTGTCTATGATGGAGAAAAGGATGAGAGGACAGTGCAGAATAGAGAGGTTGAGCCAACTGGGCATAACCCAGTATCCACTGACGACAGTAATTAGCAGCCCCCAATTTATTTTTATTTTTTTTCGCAATTGACGAGGGGTAGAAGGCACTGGCAGGGACACAATGGCGTTCAGCCTGTCCAATGAGAGGGAGCGAGTTTCAGCGGTGATCACGTGTCCCAGGTATTGAATCTGGGGCTGACAAAACTGGAGTTTAGCACGAGAAACCTTATGTCCCTTCAGGGCCAAATGCTGTAAAAGTGCAAGAGAGGCAGCCTGGCAAACTTCTAAGGTTGGGGCAGCAATAAGCAAATCATCTGCATAAGTAATGAGAGTTGCATCGGAAGGCACAAAGTTTGGCGGAGGGCCATTCCAAAAAGGGAAGGGGAATCACGGAAACCCTGAGGGAGGCGGGTAAAAGTAAGCTGGCGACATGTGGAGGGGTCAGTAAAGGCAAACAAATACTGGGAATCTGGGTGTATAGGGACAGAGAAAAAGGCTTGAGAGAGATCAACAACAGTAAAAAACTTAGCATCAGCAGGTATGGAGGCAATAGTGAGAACCGGGTCAGGAACAATGGGATGCAAGGG
>QEPC01007988.1:640949-672730 GCA_003113815.1 Sphenodon punctatus
GCAAACTCATTATTTAAGGAAAAGACAGTTCACTTCTAAGTGAGGGTCGTTATCTAGACCGAAACCAGGTGCATTCTTGAGCTATAGAAGTCCTCCCTGTAAGCAAAGTAATCTTCAAAGGTGGGGCTTATCTATCTGAGGAGAAGCAGAGCCTGTCTAATTTTAAGGGTGAAGCAAGCATTCCTAGCATGGCGGGGTAACTACAGGTTATAGCATTTTAATATTGTCTAAGATGGCAGAGGGTACTACAGGGCAAACAGACTTATTGGGGTTTTCTTCATCAGCAGAGACACTTCCTCTTTCTGCATCCCTTGTGTTCATGGGCTGTGAGGGTGGCTCATGCTCTTTCCCTCACTGTTTGTGGCTTGTCTCGGGAGAGTTAACTGTGGGATTTGGTTTATTTGATAGGAGCGGTTCAGGGACAGGCCTTTCCAGCCCTCCTCTGGCAACCCAGACGGTGGTCCCCCTCCGCCACTGTAAGATCCCAGAGCTGCCGGTGGAGAGGAGCATCTTGTTTGAACTCCAGCTCTTCTTCTGCCATCTCATTGCCCTCTTCGTCCACTACATCAATATCTACAAAACAGTGTGGTGGTACCCGCCGTCCCACCCTCCATCGCACACCTCGCTGGTAGGTACACGTGCTGCTGTCTGCGCTCACCCTGGGTGTGACATTCCTTCCTAGTAGGTATCTTTGTTTCTCTGGGTAGATGCTTCTTATGAGCACTGCACTTCTGTCTCCATCAGCCTGAAATGATGGCTCTTGTCTGCCTGCCAGGCAAGTAAGACTTTTATGTGGGCAGGTAATAATAACCCACAACTTGCTCTCCACCTGCAATGCCCTAAAACATAACTGATCACCCCACCCACTTCTTGCCTCAAACCAAAGAGAGTCCCCATCCACCAATCCCCCTCTCCCTCTACAGTACAAATAATACAGATGATAAAACCCATGTCACTCAAGGGAGTCATCCCACTCGCTCTATTTCTCACTTGGTGGAGCCCCTTCCTGTCCTACCCAATCTCTCTCAGCTCATACCCCTACATGTAAGGATGATCTAAAATGAGCCAGTTCCCTCTTTTCTCTAACAGTCTCTTCCCTCGCTACCCCATCACTTTGAAAAGTTCACCTCGCTCAAAGTGGAGCTAGGTGTTGACCAGCTGGATTACTTCTCGTGCCTCCTCAGAGTACATTCCGCATTCTCCTTCCCCCACCCCCCAGTTTGGAAAGCATCACTAGCTTTATCTAAACAGCTGATCACACTGTTATCTGGGTCTTTAGTGTGCATGGACTAGATCTCTGTATGAAAGGGGAAGCATCTCTTGATCACTTGCAGATTAGCTGCAGCTCTCCGGTCTCTGGTAAACTGTCAACATGGCTCTCCTTTGGACACCTTGAATACATGCATTGCCATTATCCTGATGGGGGCCGGGGAGCTGCCCTAGGGGAGAAAGGAGGGAGTGGCTTACTGTCTATAGGTTTCTTGCTGCCTTGGAGACATAAAACTGTTTCCTCCTTGTCCTTACAGAATTTTCATCTAATTGACTTCAACGTACTGACAGTGACAACCATTGTTCTAGCGCGCAGGCTGATCGGAGCTATTGTCAAGGAGGTAAAGTCCCAGTGCACAAGTGGCTTGTGTAGTCCTGACCCCAGCCTTCTCAGAACAGCTGCACCAGCCACCCCCAACCCCTATGTTTTTGAACCGAGTTAAAATTAGCAAGGCTGTACATTCTCTAGCCGCTCCTTCAAATCACACAGAGCCAAAACTCTGTACACCATCACTGCTGACTGCACATTAAGTTTTATTTTTCTCAAGACAACCAGAGAGCACCTTGATTCTCACAGCCCCCCAAATAGCGGCTATTGAAATACAGTGGAAATCATGAGTGGGTAGCCTTTTCTCTCCCATGGGGCACTTTGGAAAATTAGTACAATCTCTGAGGGCCAGGTAGGAGCTGGATGTGTGTTTGCTTAAGAAGTGTTTTCAGAATGGGAGAAGGGAGGGAGGGGAGGTCCAGATCATGGGTCAACTAGGCCATGAATCAATCCCCTATCCTTGAGTGTGTGCACGCTCTCATCTCCAGTCCCTTCCCTGAGCTTGCTCTTTTACAGCTTGAGGACAGGGACTGGATCCATGGGCCGGATCCAGGAATTGGAAAGGGGCCCAATAAAAATGAGCTGTGAGCTGGATTTGGCCCATGGGCTGCATGTTCATCACCCCTGCTGCAAGTGCTCCATTTTCGCAGAGCTTCATTGAAACGTTCTGTGTGGCAGACTGATGTGTTTGCAAGCAAATCCGAAGGTGGCAGACTCCCTGTGAACCTGGCAGGCATTTAGTACAGGTTGATCAGGGACATGGCAAATGGAGCTTAAATCCTGCATTAACCCTTTTTCCTGCCCTTTCCTAACTGTTTTGAGCAACAGGAAACGTAGGCAGGGTGACTTTTTGGCAAACTGATTTACAGAGATGCGCGTCTGTCTGCATGAGTGACGCTGACCTTCCATGGATTTGGTTTAGAGGTCTGCACCTGCTGGGACCCAACTAGCCCTGTTGGGGGTGGCATGAGTGCTCTTCCAGCCCACATCCCTTGGGGTCAGATCAGGTTGTGCAGCTGCTGGAGGCAGCTCCTCCATGTCACACTGCTCCATGGCGTGGGGCCATGTGGGAAAGGGATGGGGCTGAGTCTACCCCGTCATTCTTTTCTGATGAGGCCCCACCCCCCAGAGATGTCATGCTTATGGAGGGCAGGGACGTGTGGACTAATTGGGCCAAGGCCCCATAATGTGGTCAGACTGAGGCCCAGGTATGTGACCCAATCAGGGCTCAATTTGGTTACTAAATTCCTATGCTTGAGACACTAGCGAGTCTGCTGCTACCACTCCGTTCCCATCCCTTTGAGCTACTTCCACTTTCTGCAAAGAGAGAGCTGCAGAAACCAACAGTTTCTATTAATTGTTGGATTTTGATCCATGCAATGATCTGCCGGGCATTGAAGCACTCTCCTCCTATGTTTGGGAAAGCAATTGCTACTTTGTCTTCAGCCTAGGGGCAGGCTGTCTGAACTGGTGATGTCTCCAGAGCAAGAAACCAGGATAACCCCCCTCCTTTTCATCTCTTCCTAGCCAGATCTGGACTGTTCAGGATTTCTCACTTGACTCTTTTGCATGTTTAGCTTTTTTGGTTCAAAATGGATTCTAATGAGGCCTCTCTGGTGTGACAGCAGCTACGCAGCACTGGGGGATTCTTTACAGTGCCTTGCTGGGTTTATGGGAATGGGCAGGCCTTGTTTACTAGATGTTCTACTAGCTTACAATACGGAGGGTGACTCTCCTGACTCGCATCCTGCACTCTTCTCCTCTCCAGGCATCGCAGAGCGGCAAAGTCTCTGTACCGCGCTCCATATTCCTTGTGGTCATCCGTTTCGCTGTCCTCACCGGGACGGGCTGGAGCTTGTGCCGATCAATAATTCACCTCTTCCGAACGTACTCCTTCCTCAATCTCTTGTTCCTGTGTTACCCGTAAGTACTGCTTTGGTCCCGCGTGCCCTTGATTTCTAGTGCTGTCTCTCCAAATGCCCAACAGCTTAAACAAACGAGCCCTTGACTCAATTGCAGTGGAGCTTAACTTTCCACTTCTTGGTGCATCATGTAAAAAGCATTAAGCTGCATCTCAGTATGTGCCTTGCCCCTTTTGCCTGAATTTCATACTGGGGTTCTAGTTACGTTCTGTAGAACATCCAAGCTTTCTTAAGATAGATTCTTCTTATAGCTTGAAAAATCACCAAGCACCTATTTCTCTTTTACTATTTGGTTTCCACGCTTTTCTCTCTCTGTCTTGTGCGAGAGAGATCCCTGCATACCGTTTTGTTTGGAGTTTATATATTTATGATATATTTATATTGTTGATTGTATTGTTTTATACTGTTGTTAAACAGTGAGCCACCTCACATCGCCATTAGGCAAGAGAGGTGGGGTAAAAATGTAAATAAACATACCAGATCAAATCCAGTGGGACTAGAGGGATCCAATTTTTTTTAATTTATTTAAAATTTATATCCCGCCCCTCCTGCCCACAGGGCAGCCCGGGGCGGCGAACAACAATTGGGGTTGGTTCAGGAGTCCTTCTGGCCCAAGCCCCTTGGCCGTGGGCTGGGTTGGGCTCACCATGGGGAAACCAGGTAAAGGGCAAGAGAATGCCTTAACCTGCCCCTTTTGTGACATGCCCTTACCCCCCCAGAGCATCATAATGTCACAGCGCTCCAGGGGCCACATCAGGAGAGGGGCAGGTTAAGGCATTCCACTGCCCCCATGGGTTGTTGTGACATCACAGCACTCCATGGGGCCACCCCATTACATTGGGTGCAGGAGAGTCCAGCTGCGTTGAGACCAAGCTAAAGCTGCTCCCAACGCGATCAGGTTCGTGCCTGATTCTTGAGTCCATGCATGGGACAAAGAGTTAAAATAGTTCAATTTATTGAACTAGCTTCTTTAGGTGACCAATAGAGTTTTGAGCTTCACAGAACTCCTCTTGAGGCAGGAATAAGGTTAGAGCTCACCTGGTGCGCAGTACAAGGGGCGATGTGCAATTGACGGAGTGGTCAATGAACGCATTAACTGGTTCTAAGACAAGAAGAAAAAGCAGACAGTGGGTTGCAAGCTGCTGTAGAGAGTCACAAAGCCAGGATCCATTGCTTTTGGTATCAAGTAGAACACGAGTGGGGAACCCTTCCCTCCCAGGGGCCACTTCGAAAACTAGTTTAAGCTCTGAGGACCACATAGAAGTTGGGGTGCTGAAGTGGTGCACTCAGAAGAGGAAAGTCCAGATCATGGATCAGTTCCGTATCCTTGTGTGCATGCCCTCATCTCTGCCCCCTTCACCTGAGCTCAGACTTTCAGTGCTTGGGGGTAGGAACTGAATCCGGGACACATCCAGGAACTGGGAAAGGGCCAATACCCCGGGCCTGAGGTCCCCCACCCCTGGCTTAGACCCTGCATATTTTGAAATGTTTGTTGTGGGGGTGTTTGCCATGGCTGAGAGGTGTTGGCAAGTTTTGCATCTCTTCTTGTGGCAGGGTCTGGAGCCCGCTTCTGTGTACGACGATGGAATCTATCACCTTTTCCAGCATTCTCTTAGCCACATCTCACAAACCAGATTCACTTTCTAGTCCTACACTTGGCAGGGGAAACAGCTTAAATAAATCTTCTCCATCCCAAATAGTGAAGTCAATAAGGGCTGAGAGTTGGTAGAAAGTGTGACCCTGTGCTGACGTGGTTAGGGGCATCCAAGACTGGGCCTCACCACGCTCGACCATGGCCCAGGTAACTGGGAGATGGCAGTGGCTTCAGCTCTGAGAGCTGAGATTTTAGAGGGGGAGCAGGAAGAAGAGGGTGGTCATTGGGGGGCCATGTAACCTGCTAGATCTGGTGATGTTGGTCTGCAACGGTTCCTGGGCAGCGTGTTGCTAGCGGCACATACAGTTAGTGGAGCTAATTTGTTGCATTGCAGAAGTCTCTTGATTCAGGAGCCTTCCTAGCCCAAGCCCCTTGGACTTAACCAGACTTCCTGTGGGCAGCAGACTCCATCCCTGTGAAATGCCATGGGGGCAAGTCAGGAAAGGGGTGGGTTTAGCATTCTCCCATCCCTTTCATGACATGGCCCTGCCCCCATGGGGCACTGATACAAGAATGTTATGTGTGGGAGGAGACCCCTGTTACATTGGGCTCAGAAGAGCCCTGCTACGCCAGGTCTGGGTCAGTCCTAATGTGTTTGTGCTTGGACTGAAAAAGTTGGCCCAATCTGCGCTCTGCCATGAAGTTTTCATGCAGCCTCTAGGCTTTAGTGACTGTAGGAACAATGGGCTTCGTGATCCTCGTTCGTGCCATTCCACTACCAAATGGATGGGGGAGGGCATCTGGCGAGGAGGGCCTTCCACAACCTGCCTGCTTCCACCCCCCCCAGGTTCGGCATGTACATCCCCTTCCTGCAGCTGAACTGCGACTTCCGCAAGACAGGCCTTGTCTCCCAAGTAGCTAACATTGGCCCCCGAGACACGGGCGAGGGGAACTCCAGGGGCAAAGACTACCTGACTGTTCTAAAGGAGACCTGGAAGCAGCACACCAGGCAAATGTATAGCATGGAGCCCATGCCCACACACGCCTGCTGCCTCTCGCCGGACCTGATCCGCAATGAGGTGGAGTACTTGAAGATGGATTTCAACTGGAGGATGAAAGAAGTGTTGGTGAGCTCCATGCTGAGTGCTTACTACGTGGCCTTGGTGCCGGTTTGGTTTGTGAAGGTACGTGGGCAGCGGGCTTCCGCATAGAATTCCTTCCACTCACAGAACAGGCAAGGCAGCCTTGTTTGGTCTAGTGGAGATATTCATCAGCGTGTGCATTTACCCCACCCCATCAGGTGTGACTCAAGTCTAAGGACCGGGCTGCACGCCTGGCTTGCACCTGCTTAAATCTGTGCAAACTCTAGTGTCGGTGCACTGCAGTGATTATTTATATAGCACTAGCAATGTGCCTGATGAACAGTTGTGACTAGAGACAGCTCCCTGTCTTCAGCGGCTTACGGTCTAGGATGGGGAATAGAGGGAGGGGAACGCACAGGTGCACGTATGTAGCTTACTTACAAGGGGAGGAAGAGGATGCTGAAGGATAGGACAGGATAAGGACAAGCGTCAGTGAGCAGTCTTGGGGGGGTGAGGAGCTAGGGAAAGTCTAATGGAAGAGGTAGGTTTTTAGGAAGGTTTGATGGTCGGGAAGGAGTTCTAGGTGGAGGGGACAACATGGGAGAAGGGGCGAAGGCTGTTTAGGGAGTAGAAAACTGCGGTAGGTGAGGGTGGTGGTAGAGGAGTTCACAGCCTGTGGATCTGAATTAGGCTAAATTGTTGAGCTGGGTAGGATCCATATACGGTCAAGGCTTAGAAATGGCATCCAAGCTGCCACACTTCTGCCGGAGACTCCAGCCTGCAGTGCAACTGTTGCACTTGCAGAACTCAGAACAACATGGTTCGTCTCTGCCCCAGAGTGCCATCAGCCATACCTTTGAGCTCCAGGCCTTTGCGGGATTAATTTGAAGAACACAACGTTACCAGAAGCCTTGCCTACACTACCCAAATAGCAAGCGTGCACAGGTGCTGGATGGGCCGTTAAACAGACGTGTTAGTGTAACACGTGGCACTTGTTAGACATAAGTCCATGCAGGATCAGGGCCCAAATAATCCACTGTCTTCACTTAATCCACTTAAATAATTAAGCTGAAATGTCACTTTATTCAGTTCTGACTCTACCAACAACCTTTAACACACACCAGCAGTGTCTCTAAACAGGGGTCCGATGCCTGTGGTTCCCAATACAGGTTTGCAAGTCCAGTAACCCCTGATTAGCTCACCAGGGTCCTTTGACCAACCCCTCTCTGGTTTACCCTTTAGTCCAGCTTCATGCAGCTTCCTTCCACTCTGGCTGCCACAGTCTTCCCAGCCAGACATCCAGCTCTGAGTCTTTCCTGTAAGTTCTTTGGCTAGTCCTTCACAGGAGCTCAGTCTAGCTCCTTCCTTGTCAGCAGCCCACACTCAGCTGAGCTCTCTAGCTCTGCAGCCGCCTTTTGTAGCCTGGGCCACACCCCAAACACAGCTATTTCCTGTCGGATGCTGTCTCGAACTTCTGAAGCACCTGCAGGTTCCTTAGCCTCTTCCTTTGCTGGTGCCAGCTGTGCTCTCTTAAGGGCATAGCAGCTCACTGTGGCTCTACTCTGCCACAGTCAGTTCCTGGATGCACGTGGCAGATGTTCCCTTCCCCAATAGTAGCAGTTAATGCTACAGTAAAGCTCCTTCATCCCAGCTGGGTCTCCAGTCCTTGAACCTTAGATTTTTAAGCTTGGTGTATTCTGGTCTCTGGCCGATTGCCCCTGAATACAGGGTTAGTGGAGTTGCTGGTCTGATTGCTGTAGCAAAGAGCTTCCTGAGCTGCAGGTTGTGTGTCTTCCCTGGCCGCCATATTCGGTTAGACTCACGGTTGCTTTCTCCCCCGCCACAGAACACTCAGTACTACAACAAGCGGTGGCTGTGTGAGCTCTTCCTGCTGGTCTCCATCAGTACCTCGGTGATCCTGATGCAGCATCTCTTGCCTGCCCGCTACTGCGACCTCCTCCACAAAGCTGCGGCGCACCTGGGCTGCTGGCAGAAGGTGGACCCGGCACTTTGCTCCAACGTGCTCCAGCACCCGTAAGGGGCATTGTTGGCCTGTTCTTACCTGCCTGCTGCTGCTTTGGCTTGTGTGGTTTGGAGAGAGCTTGGTGTGGGGAGCTGCGGTGTCACGGGGTTTGCTGGGATCATGAGGGGAGGGAGGTGGCAAAAGGAGAGACGGGAACAGAGTTGCCCAGGATGAGGCTGACGTTAAATCTCATGCCAATGAGTGAGCCTCTACATTCTTAAGCAAGCAGCCTCTTGCTCCTGGCTGTCAGTGGTGGCTGCATGTATCAGTGGGGCCAAACTCTGCTCTGCCAATCAGGCAAAGTTCATGCGGCAAATCATAGGGTCAGTGGGACCCTCAAGGGTCCTCTTGTCCACCCCTCTGCACTGAGACTGCCTTCACTATACCTAGACCACCACAGCAGGCTGATCGAGCCTATGATAAACCAAAATTATTTTGCCCTCTCAATCAGAGGCACAGTGGCCGAGCGGTTAAGGCACTTGATTACATCCCTGAAGACTATGGGTTCTAATCCTGCTTGGGCTCACCGTAGATGGCTGCCTCCGGTCCACCCAACTGAATGGGCACCTGATCCATTGGGGAAAGCTGAAGGCGGTTGGAGGTGGTGCTGACCACATCGCTCCCTTGGGTACCGTAGGGCACAGAAATTGGTGTGACTTAGCCACGCTAGCCCAATAGGCCGCATGGCACGGGAAGAACTTTGACACGCAGAGAGTAGGAGTAACCAGGGTGCACTGGTACCTGAAGTGAATTAGTAAAATGAAGGCAGATGATTCAAACACTAATCTTGCAAGAAACCTACTTAGTAAACATCCTTCAGGGCAGATTGCAACAGGTTTAGGTTCTGTTGGTGGCTGTAAGGGGGGGGGAATGCAGTTAAATTCTGTTCTGAACCCCAGCCAGCTGCCTGTGTGACCTGTAGGTGAGGCTGAAGGAGCTGCATCTTGGCTTCTCTTGCAGGTGGACAGAAGAATGCATGTGGCCACAAGGGGTGCTAGTGAAACACAGCAAGAACGTGTACAAAGCCGTGGGCCATTACAACGTGGCAGTGCCTTCAGATGTCTCCCACTTCCGCTTTTACGTAAGCTCATGTTCTCTGCTTTTATGACACTTGCTTCATTGGCACTGGGCCTCCAGTGACATCCGAGCAGTTTACAGTTGACATTTCTGAAAGTGGTTGGTATCGCCATGAATGCAGCCAGAGGGTGGGCTAAGGGGACCCTGAGAGATGAGTGTGGTGCTGTGCTGAGCGTCCACCAATTCTCTTCCCTCTTAGAAGCAGCCTTTCTCATTTTGCCTGTGCTCACACTGACTCATGGCTTGGGGCTGGGGGATATAATTAACTCTGCTTGTTTGCAGAGGGAAAGAGGGCGGCAGGGCTCCTGCTCCAGGGATCATGGTGTATACTGTTGTGTTTGCGTGTGTGTGTGTGGGGGGGGGATATTTCCTTTGTGTCTCCCCTCCCCCCCCCCAAGCCCCTACGTCAGACTGCTTATTACAACTTCACCCCACCCCTTCTCTCTCTCTCTGCTGGAAGCTTCCTGGAGATTCTGGGTAGGGGAGGAGCTATTTAACCCCTGGTTCTCTTGCTCATGAGAACAGGGGTAATTCTTTCCAAGTTGTAAAACTCTGTATCTGGTAGGTTCATAAGCACATGCCCTTGCAAACACTCCCGCAGCAGGTCAGTGGCAGAGCCAGAGTGGTACAGCCCAGGCTGATGTTCGATCCACTCGCCTCACGCCCCTGCAGTCAAGTGCTGCATGCGGAATGTTACCAGACTTGCTAATTACTCATTCAGAAGACTCATTTCTTTAAATTTCCTTGCTGTTGTGTACTACTTATGTGATAACATGATTGTGTGCTGTTTGTGCAAACTGTGTGTGTAGCTAACCTCCCTATGTGGACGTCCCTCCTTATGCCCTTTTTTTTGGGGTGGGGGAGGGGGCTGCCTGGGCTGATTCCAGGGGTACACTCACTCACTCACTCACTCACATACATCTATGAACGATCCTGGGAATGCTAGCAAGGGAATACAGCATCTTCTAGCTGCTTCCTTTAGGCTGGGTTCAGAATCCTCATTGTGTAATCCTCATTATGTATGTGCCCCTGGCGACCAAATGCCACTCTGTTAACCTATAGGGATTGCAGCACTTTCCAGCTGTTACCCTTTATAGCTTCAGTTCCATGTAGATCACATGCGCGCGCACACGCACACAACTACCCCCTCTTCAGGCATTCCCCTCCTCCCTTGGACAGAAGGCTGATTCCTGGAGATATTAGTAGTCCTTTTGAATGAGTATTTTAAGCAGGCTGTAACCTGAAGGATCTTTTTCTTAGGTAATGGAGCATTACTACAAAGAAAACTGAGGAGAAATATAGAAGGTAAAAGAGCAGAGCAGTCAGGAGTTATTCCAATAAGCTATTTATTTAAAAGGCACACTGTAAAAACAATACAATTATGGGGAATACAAGTCAATAACTCATAACCACTTATGTCAATGTAGCTTGTGTTAAATCTAGTAACGGATTGGATATAAAAGAGAAAGAGAGAGATGGGATCTCACTCTTCCCTGGTATGAGGCCAAATTTTTAAAAAAAGGCTCTGTATCCTTCAGAATTCAGTTAGCAAAACATGGCCAGAAGTAAGATACATGGGAACTTACAGTATGTGCAGATCTTGACCTCTCTCTCCACCAGGAGACTTAGTGGGGGTTTTATAGACCATGGGATACAGGTGGGAACATGACTGAGTCAAATCTATGTTTCCAAGTTTCAGTAACTACAACAATGGGGATACAAATAGAGTTATGCAGGGTCAAATGTTTGTTTACAGTTTTCCGTAGCGCAGGAAATTCATGAAGTGAGGGGTGTTCCTGGGGCTGATTGTCTCAGTGCAGCTAGGTGGGTGTTCAACTTTGGGTGGGCCAAATTGTGATTGATTTGCTCAACTGTGGCTAGGTAGGATTTCATTAACATTTGAGGCATAGATGTCGCAGGATGCTATATTCTTTGCTTAATTAATCCCATCATTCACTGGGTCCTGGATTCTCCTTGTCTGGTTGACTCCCCTTCCTCTCTGCCTTTCCTGCTTTTGGCTTCATATTTCCTATGTAGATTGGGGGGGCGCCTTTTAGCCAGATGATCAAGTGAAGCATTAGAGCAGGGATCAAGGTGTGTTTAGAGACCCTTCAGCTCGGTGATTCCCCACTGGGATGAGTCCCTGTCTTAGCCCTGCAGGCTGTGGAAGAGCGAAAGTCTGCTTGCATCACTGCACTTGAAGTTCCTCTGTGGCCGCTGTAGAGTTTTGGGGAGAACTAAGCATGGGCCCAACTGGAACCAAACCCAGTGGGACCCAAATGGGCCTGTTGGGTTCAGTTTGGGAGCTCTTGTGGCCCAATCCCTTTGGATTTGGGCTGGGCTCCCTGAGCCGCCACTCTTACCCTCTGCCACGCCACGATGTCACAGCACTCCAGGAGGGAGAGATGTGAGGAAACGGGGGAATGATGCCTTGGCCAAAGAGTCCAGCTGCATCAGGGCCAGGCTTAGGTCAGTCCTGAGTTCTGGGGTGTTGCGGGGCTCTACTCTGCACGCTAGCAGGTGGGATGGATTTTAGGGCAGTCTCTAGAAGAGGACCCATGTGCAGTGGCAATGGGAGCACCAAAGCCCTTGCTCGTGCAATTAGAACATGCTAATCTCTGCAGGTCAGACCTTGGCCTGGTTCACTCCCTGCTTGTCCCTGATACATGTAGTGGGTTCTTTATCCCCTTGTAGGGAGCAGTGTCCCTGCACAGCCCTTCAAGGGCTGTTTTACTCTCCAGTTCTTTTTCAGCAAACCCTTGAGGATCTTAAACATCTTAATCCTGCTGGAAGGAGCCATCATCTTCTACCAGCTCTACTCGCTGATCTCCTCAGAGAAGTGGCATCAGACCATTTCGGTAGCTCTGATCCTTTTCAGCAACTACTATGCCTTCTTCAAGCTGTTGCGGGACCGGTTGGTGCTGGGGAAAGCCTACTCCTACTCAGCCAGCCGGGACTCAGAGCAGAAGCTCAATTGAAGCGCTGGCTGCTTGGCTCACATTACACACAAACCTTAAACCTCAGAGCTTTGTATTTTTGTTACCACTGCTTTTTTTTTTTTCTTTGATAACTGTTTTAATTAAAAAGGAAAGAACTTATTTTTATACTCCCAGCAGCTGGTCTGTGTGACGATTTGTACAGCAGGAGCAAGCAGTGAGCCCTAACAGGGCATCTTTGTTAGCAAAAGGTCTCTTCAGGAGCAGACCCATAGTGGGTCATCACTCTTGACCACTCCTGCCTGGAATCCAGGCCGCTCCACCAATGCAGTGGGGAGGAGCAACTTCATAGAGCTGAGCCAAGACCCCACCAGAAAGGAGCAGCTGGTTGGGCTAGGTAGCACCAGCTGGGTACTACCAGTGACATGGCTCGGACCCCTGAATCCTGAACGCAGTCCAGTTGGACACAAGGGCTCTGCACAAGCTTTTTGGGCCGGGCCAGGCTCCTTGAGGTGAGAGGCCTCTCTCCCACAGAGTGCTGTGATGTCCTAGTACTCTGCAGGGGCGGGACCATACTGGGTAACAGTCGAGGGGAATGCCTCTTCCCCCGCACAGCAATATCACAGTGTTCCCTGGGGGATGGAGCACATCAGGCAAGTGGGCACAGCTAAGGAGTTCCTCCACAGAGCCATGGCACTCTGCAGGGGCGGGGCCATTCTCAGTCCACATCAGGCCCAGGCAGGGAAGCACCTACTGCATTGGGACTGGCCTTGAGTGGTCCCAGTGTAATCGGACCGGGTCAGGCCTGACTTGTGAGCCCAGGCTGGGGGTCCAATGGATGGGAGGAGCCACAGCTCTGTTGGGTAGTGGGATTAACAAATTTAAATGACAGGAAAGTGAGAAGCAATTCCAGGTCTGCTTATAAAGGTAGGAGGGGGGTTAGGTCTATGCAAATATTCTCTTACAGACAGATTGACTAGGTTGTGTGAGCAGCTAAGCCAGCATGCGCACAGTTGGTAGATCACACAACACTTTTGGCTGCTGAGAGATCGATCCATCTGCATCCCGTGTGTAGTATCTGACCAGGAGCACAGCTAAGTTGGAATGGGCCTCCTACCCAGCGACAAGGGGGGTGGGCCCCAGTGTAGCTGTACCACCTGTGGAAGAAAACAAGTCTTCAGTCTGTTTGGGAGTTTGTCTGTCAGAAAACACTTTATTTATTTAGCAATAGCTATTGCAATAGGAGAGACCTTTTCAGCAGCAGAGATTGTCACTGGCATAAGAAAAGAAAAGTCTCTGCGGGTCACGAGTTTGGCATGTTTATAGGACTCTGCGAAAGCCTGAATTGTATCAATTCCTTATCAGTTTCACAAAAGAGAAAAGACAAGACTTATGAAAAAGCATTCTGTGGTCTGTCAGCAAGATTCAGTTCAAGGATTTTTCCCTTAGTTCAGCATATTTCTCTCACCCATCTGTGACGTACTTACTTGACAAAAGTTAAGTTTACGGCCTACTAAATTTTTACTTCCACACACCCTATTATAGTTAAACCCTTGCCTTGGATGGGGGCCCCTGTATCATCTGCAAAAGAAACTCCAAATTCTTCAAAGTAAATTGTTGGTTGGTTTTTTTTTTTAATGCAAATGAATTTCCCAGCGTACCGTTGCATCCGTTTTGGAACCTCATTTTAGAAAAACACACAATACCCTCCAGATCTCAAAGCGAGAGGCCCCGTGAGTGGCTCTTTTTTAGCAGCTGTGGCAGGAGCCCTTACAGTGCCAACATCCCATTGGCTGGTTTGAAGTGCTTCTCAGGCTGCAATTCTCTGCTCCTGGTGGCAATTTCTGTGAGAACTTGGCCACGTGCCAAAACTTGTCTACGAGCGATGCAATCACAGTCTCGAATTCAAAAGTTCTTGGCCTCGGGGAATGTTCTGCAAGCAGCTGCGCTAACACCGAGCGTGCTTGCTGTACACCACCCTAAAGCCGGGGAAGGGGGAGGCTTGGGCCTGTGAGCCAAGTCTGGCATGTGACTATTTTGCCCCTGTAAATCCAGTCCCTACCCACAAGCACTGAAAGAATGAGCTCAGGGGAAGGGAATGGAGAAAGGTGAGCAAACGACAGCTTGGGCTCAGCATGTGATGCTTCTACTGCTAGAAGAAATGCCTGCCTAGAATAAGGTGTCCACGTCATTCCCTCCGTTCTGCCTCCTTCACATCCACCGCCCAGCACTGCGCTCCCCACCCCTGTCTTCTCTCCACATGCTCACCGGTGCTCGCAGCAGCAGAGCTAGGTCATCCCTGCTTGAATGTGGAGGAGACAGGAAAGGTGACTTCCCCGTGCCAGGCAGCTGATGCTGGTGAGGGGCAGAGGCAGGAGTGGCGAGTGTAATTGGCAGGATTGCAGCCGTAGAAACGGTGATCAGGTGTGGGCTGAGGTATGGACAGGAAGAGGCGGTGGCCCCAGAGCAGGGAGCATGTAATTCTGAGACTGACTGCACGTGTGTGTGTGTGAGAGAGACAGACATTGCGAGAGCACACGTGTGTGTGTGTGTGTGAGGGCTAGAGTGACATTTGATGGTGTCTATTGGCCATAAGGATATTGATGTGCAGCTCTTTGGACTCCCTCATCTAGATGTATGATCTGGACCTTCCCCTTGTTTCCCCTGCCCTGAGCTCGCCTCGTAAGCGCCCCTAGCCAACCTGTGGCATATGTACCAATTTTCAAAGCGGTCTTTGGGAGGAGAGAGGTTTCCTCACCCCTGCCCTTGACACTTAAGATGATAGCTAGATGGAACTGAAACTAGGTTTGATGGTTGGGTTTTTTACGGAGAGGAAAGGGGGGGATATTACTGTACTTGACAGATTCACCTGAACTCATCCAGGTCTGATTAAACAGATCAACTGCGATCTGGTTCCCATTTCATCAGAGATCTGTTGAAGTTATTCTGGTTTGCTTATTTTAGTTGTCATTTTGGCTATTGTGTATGTGACCAAACAAAACAACCAAAATAAGTGAAGTTATTGAACCAAAATAACCCAAATAATGGATATGCATAGATCTGTCATGAAAATGGTTCAGATTTCTGTGTACTGTTTGAAAAATGTGGCTAATCTCTTGGACATGAAAAAGATGATCTGTTTTAGGCCTACAGCTAGAAACTGGAAATGAACTACAGGGGACAGATCACTGCATAATTACCTTGTTTCTTATATTCTTGAAGCACCTGGTGCTGGCCACTGTCAGAGACAGGATACTGGGCTTAGAGGGACCTTTGGGCTGATCCATACAGTGACTCTTGTATTCCTCACACCAGCAAGGCTTTGCATGTGTGCTTGACATTTTAAGAGCAGATGGGCCAAAAGAGAAGCAGTATATTCACCAGCCCTAGGTGTTAACACCCTTGTCCGAAAGGGTAAGTAAGGTCTGGTGGAGACTTCCCCAAGGATGATCAGACAGAAGATTGTTTTTCACATTAAAAGCAGATTTATTTTTTTCCTTCAAACTAACCTTTTTTTTTCCATCATAGAGGTGAGAAAAGGCCTAGGCTTCCCTTGTCAAACAAAACTTTTGCAGGTCACTCTAAAGCAGGACAGTTGGCTGCACTAAAACATAGGAGTATCCTGTTCCCTCCCTAGCCCCATGTTCCTATCACAAACTGCTCTGTACAGCCAGGTCACAGGGGATAAAGTGGAAGGCATTACCCACTATGCTTTGCCAAGTGGCAATCTCCGTTTCTGGCACTAGTGGGCAGCAGGGAGCTGCTCTCCCAGTTTCCCCAATCTCTGTCTGGCATCATTCTGCCCAGCCACCATCATCTCATTCCTAGAAACCGGGCCCCTTGAGTCAGAAGCAGGGGAAAAGAGTAGTTCAGGGTGTGGGAAGCAAATAGGTTCAGGTAAGGGAGGCTCTTCAGATTGGCTTCTTTCCCAGAGCCATCTCTGCTTGAGAGACAGCCCAGAGGGCTGCCTACAACAGCGGAGGCGAGGCTTATTCTACAGAACTGGTGAATCTACTTCAGGACAGGAAGCCTTTTCCCTCCTGTGGGTCACTGAAAATCAGGGACTGGATCTACTTTGGAAATCAGTACAAGCTCCATGGGCTTGGTAGGAGCTGGTGCTTCTTAGGAGGTGAGCTCAGAAAGAGGAGGGTCCAGATCATGGATCTATCCATGGATGCCTCCTTATCTTTGAGTGCACAGCCTCATCTCTGCTCCCTTCCCCTTTCAGTGTTTGAGGGTAGCGACTGGATCCACGGGCCTGATCCGGAAATTAGAAAAGGGCCAAATAACCAGGATCAGGCCCATGGATCCAGTCGCTACCCTCAAACACTGAAAGGGGAAGGGAGCAGAGATGAGGCTGTGCACTCAAAGATAAGGAGGCATCCATGGATAGATCCATGATCTGGACCCTCCTCTTTCTGAGCTCGCCTCCTAAGAAGCACCCTCACTCCAGTTCCTACCAAGCCCATGGAGCTTGTACTGATTTTCAAAGTGACCCACAGGAGGGAAAAGGCTTCCCATCCTGAAGTAGTTGCACTAGATCTGTAGAATAAGACCAAAAGATAAAGGGGTCATCAATTTACCCATCATAAGGTTATATCATAAAGACCGGTTTTGAACAAGCGTGTGAACCTAGCGTGTTTGCAAATCTGTTTTGGAGGGGTTGCGTGGGGAGCGTTTGGATGCATCAGTGGTCGCTCTGCCGCCGTTGGAATGGCGTCTCGTGTATTTGTTCTAGAATCGTAATTGCCAAACTCCAATATTGAGGTTTGGCAACCAGACAAAACCTGTTTTGGAGCTAATGTGCATGCCACTGTTTTGGTGGTGGCTGGCAGACTTCTGGTGCTTCTGGGTGTTCCCTGAGCGACTTCTCTGGGGGTGAATTCTTGAACCCGCTGGATTCCCCCACTTGTCTAAAATTGGCTAAAGCAGCTTCAATAGGTGCAGTGAAGTATTGGTACCACACCCCACCAATGATAAAATGGGTAGAACTGGAAAGAAATTGGCTAGATATACATAATTTAAGAAAAATTCTAGTAGCTCTGATGGGCTTTTATGTCTTTGTACTTTTGGCTTGTTTTATTTGTGTGTTTTAATAAGTGTATTTTATACATACATATGTTTGTGTGCTTATATGTTTGTTTTATTTGTGTGTTTTAATATTTGAATACTTTTAATATTGTAAGGTGCCTGGGTGGGAAGGGCGGGGAAATAAATTTAAATAAATAATGAAGGGGAAGACAACTCTGCTGCCTGTGTGAGTTGGTCTCTATGGAGACAGGTCTTCCAGAACATGGACAAATGAGGAGATGCGCAGGTGTTGATGGATGTTGGGTTGAGCCAGCTGTGAGGAAGGAGAACTTTCTTGAGTGCTGCTAGCTTAGCTGATTGAGGACACCACTCTCCAGTCACCTGCACCCTTTGAAAGGGAGGCTCCTACTGCCTACAATGGGGAGAAAGGTCAGTCACTTTTAGGATTGCCCAAAGGATGGGAAAATGACATTGGAAAGCCATGCTCCATTGGACAGAGAGCAGTTGGAAACTCTCTGAAGTGGGATTGACAGCCCTTTGAGACATCATAGCTCCCATGTTGGGTCCAGAGCATAGGTTCCCAAATGATGCATCATGACCTAAAGTGTGGTGCTGCCATCTTGTGGGTGGGGTCATATTTGCAATTACTATTGACTTCGTTGCTCTTTGAAATATCTTCCACGAGTCCCTATTGAGGAGGGAGGGACAGTCCTTCTTTAGGCTAGAACACCCTTTGTAGCATGAGATACTCCATCGCTGCTGTTGCTTGTCAGCCATGAACTCGCTGGGTGGCCTTGGGCAAGTCAGCCTCTGGGCCTTGGTTCCCTATCTGCAATAAATGGGAATGTGTGTGTCTCTCCCTGTGTTCCCCTCACCCGTGTCCATCTTAGGACTAGAAGCCCACTGGGCAGGAACCTGTCTGTAATAATAATTGTAAAGCATCAGCTACACTGCTGGTGCTATATAAATACATAATAAAATAATATAATAGTTAATAAAGTTCCTCTTTTAGGTGAGAGAGAGGAAGAGGGACAAACAGACCAGCATTCAAGCCTCCAGCACCTCTTTCCTGGTTGTGTCTGAGGAAAAGCCCTTGAGAGGGCAATGGGGAGGAGACAGTTTCTTCTCATCCTAAGTGGAATGAGAAGCAAAAGAGTTTCTGCCCCTCTTTACGTACTTGAATGTTAGGAGATGTGTGCACGCACATGTAATTGAATCCAGTTCCAAGAGGCTGGAGCTTGTTCCTCTTTGGCTGCTCAAAACGTTGGGTGGTAGGCTGTGTGGCCATGGGATATAGTGAAGTTTCAACATAGGGTGTCAGACAAAATATTTGAGAATTGCTATTCGAGAGACTGGGAAACAGCTACAGCTTCTGACACTCACCACCACCAATAATCTGAGCACCACCACCGTTTTTAGCAAACACCAAGCCATGATGTTATCTGACACCAGCAGTCAAGAGAAGGATGGGAGAAAGGGATGCCCTTCAACTAGACCTCACGGCCACGAGGTGGGAGGAGGAGAGAGATCTTCAAGTGAGATTGGAATTGGAAAAACAAGTGTGAGTCTTAAACAGGTACAATTATTTTTCTGCTCATTCCAGAACAATTTTTAAAAGTCATTTCTATAGTGCTTTCAGTGTTCAGAGGGCTCTATGATCTTTATCTAGTTCACCCTCACAACAACCCTGCAAGATAGGTCATTACAGTTCCCATTTTACAGATGGGGAACTGACACTAAGGCCACTTTTTAGACGAGCGGCGGTCCATTTCGCGTCGGCGGTGCGCATATTTTGAAACCTCCGCCTGGTCTAATTAGACGAGACGGAAGTGGCTTAATATGTGCATATTACGGCGGTGGCACATTTTTTAAGTGCACGAATTAAATACCTCGATTATGAGGTATTTAATTTGCACACTTAAAAAATGCACCTCCGCCGTAATATGCGCGTATTAAGCCACTTCCATCTCATCTAATTAGACCAGGCGGAGGTTTCAAAACATGCGCGCTGCCGCCGAGAAACGGAGCACAGCTCATCTAAAAGAGCCCTCAGAGACAGTGACTTGCCCAAGGCTACCCACTGAGTTCATAGCTAAAACAGAATTTGAACCATGGTCTCCCACCTTAACCATTAGGCTCCAATGAGGAGCAGCTCTGCAAAGACAGCCGCTTGGTGTTCATGCTTAGAAAATACACTGCTGCGATGCTCATTTCCTCTTCCTGCATTTACCATCCGTGGTTAGATCTTGCAAGTACCCTGCTCTTTTAAGGTTATCACTTTTCCAATTTTATATGCATGGTGCATTATCGATGGTCTACCACAAGATTGTGCTCTTGTCGTGCTTGACCATCTGTCTCCAACAGAAGCGAAATAAATCAAAGGCTCACGGTTTTCCTGTCTTCTATATCGGACCCGACTGGGAGCCAATGTGGTCCAGTGTGTTGTACCTAAGTTCCAGTCCTGCTCTCACTGGGTAGCCTTGGGCAAGTTACTACTCTTAACCTCTGATCTGGCTGCTGCTGGGCTCACTGGAAGTGAGGTTTGCAAAGAGCTTTCTCTGCTTGTTGTTTCCAGCTGCTAACAGCACCTGTAAATAATCTCCTGGAGTCGCTTTTCCAAGGAAGCAAAATGACTGGTTTGACTGTGGGGAGTAGTGGGAGGGGAGATGTGCCATCCAGTGGGGATGGGAAGGTAGTGGAACACCAGGTGCCAGCTAGACTGGGTGGAATCAAAGGAGACAATTGTCCCAAGGAGATACTGGACTACAGGTCTAACAAATATGTAAAAGTAAAGGTTAAACATGTATGTAACGTAAAAGCTGAGAACTGGAAACTCACTTCAGGCAATGGAGAGAGACAAAGCCAGGCCAAATGTGTATTCGGAGAAGCCTGGCAACACCTCTGCAGGAGCCAGACAGAAACCATTCAGTTGCAAATGGGTCTTTTCCTGCCTACGTGTCTGGAAGCAGAGTCCTCCAGGCGGGAAAGTCAGACAAAGAAAGCTGAAAAGATATTTACGGGAAGATGACTTTTTTTTCCCTAGAGCTGAGTTGGAAGCAGTTGTGAGTAAAGACTTTGCTGGCTAACAAGCCTCAGGATAAGAGCCCAGCCTCACTACATCAGGCTGAGAAATGGACTTCTGTAGGGTAAGATATTAACTAGGGACTTACTCAGTACAGACTAGGAATGTGTTATTTAGTTTTGTTTTATTTGCCACTCTGCATTCAAACTATTTTTGTGGAGCCCGTTGTTTCCCTCCCTTGTGCCTCCCTGCACCTGCATGCTGCATTTTCCCCGGGGCCACAGTGCCTGAGCCACCCATGGCGGGGGCGATCCCTAACACACTGGCACCTCCCGGTTCTAAACGGGTTGGTCCCTCTCAAGTTGCCCTGCATTCTCCCGCTGAGGGTCATGATGCAGGGCAGGATTTGCATGGTGTTTTTGCAAGCTCTTCGCTTCCGCCCTTGTTACAAGCCTCTGGGAGTTCCAGGGCAGGACTTTCCTCTGTTGGGTCCGAGATTCCTAATTCAATCCCGCAGGCCCCTCTCGATTCTTTATTATTGGCACGTGCCTTGGCTTTTAAGAAGCAGGGAGAACGTTGGCATGCCTTGGCTGCTAACTCTCGGGGGCCCTCTCAGCTGCCCTCAGGCTCCCTGCCTTCCTCCGCTGGGGATAAAATCTGTTCCCTCCAATCTCGAATTGAAGAAATCGAGTCGCAACTCTTAGCTACCCGAGTTGTGGGAGGGGATAATCGGCTATCCAACTCTTTGACAGCTGGGCATGGGGAACTGGAGTTGTCGTTTGCTCCCGCTGAGCTGTGGCCCTTACCTCTAGGTCAGGATAGTGAGGCTCCGGGGGCGTTGGAGTCTCCCCCTAGAGCAAATAGAGAGAAGGGTTTTTTTTCTAATACTCCCTCTGGCCCCCCTATTAACTCGAGATTAATTACTCCTGAAACCCAAGAGATACCTGCTCCTTGTTATGGTCCACCAGGTAGAAGATGCTCTGCCAATATGTTTGACACGAATTGAGGGTCTGGATGCCCAACTTCAGGCCATTCAGAAGCAGTTGGCTAGACTTTGGGAGTGGACCAATGATTGCAGAGGGAACTGTGTGGGATTGGGTCCTCAGAAAATAGATCAGGCATCCCAAACAACTATCTCATATGGCTCAGATTATGTTGGCCCTGTAGTTCCTAAAGTAGTTAAGGTCCGGAAGCTCTTCCCCCATAGCTGATGCCTTGGTTTTTACTGTTCATCCCCTGCAGGCTGGGTTATTTCCTCCCTAGGATACAAAATATTGGATTGCTCGCCATATCTCAGACATCTTGGGTGGTACCTTTCTGCCTTCCCACATTATTCGTTTTTTTCATCTCCCGGCAAGGGGCGGAGTACGCCGCATTGTTATCTATTTTCGCACATCGGCTATGGTGGATAGGCTTTTGTTCCATTTTGGTTCTTTTTATTCATGGGGGGTATGTATGGCCAATCTTTATGCCACAATGGGAATTTGCCCATTGCTGCCGCAGGTTTTCTGGAATGTTGCGGCTCCCCCCGAGGGAAATCCTAATTTGATTCAGGTGCCCAACAGGAAGCTAATTACCCCACCGGATACTTCAGTTGCTAGCAGGCTCAAGGTATTGGCTCAGGCTGAAGTCTCTGTTGCTTCGTCTGCTTCTTCCTTGCCTTGTAAGTCTACTGCCACTGTTGGTTCGGTTCCAGTTAAGTCTTGCTACTCTTCTTCTACGGCCCTTTCCCTAGATAAATCAGGTATACCCCCTCCTCAGGTGATAGCCTCCCAGGGCCCTCGGAGGACATATACCATCTCCAATGCCCTATTGTGTTAAGCCCTTGTTTGAATAATTATGTTTCGGCAGAAAATTTGGGATTCCCTACTAGGGGGGCCTCGATTCTTGAGGAACTTGTGGTTGCCGATGCTACATGCAAGACTACTGGTTTGGGCTCCACGGGCCGACAGCAATAGGTTGCTTTTTCTCTCATTAGAAGGAGCCTAGTGTAACACAATTGTTCCTGCAGTTATCAATTTATTTAGTTTTACCTTGTATCTTAGCGTTTTGGGAACCTGACTAGGGGCTTTCCAGGCTACATGAATTATGCTCTTGTAGTTTAATTGCTGGATTGGTAATTTTATAGTTTTTTTCCATGGTTATTTTATTCCTTGGGGTTTTATGTGTAACTATGTTTATTGTGTATGTTGTTTGTTAAGCAATGGCTTATTGCCACGCTTTAATAAATTCATCAACTATTTTTGTTTATGTAATTAATAAACTTTCTTCTTTACTAAGAAGTGCTTTCTGTTGTCTCACATTGGGGAACACAGTCTGAGCATCTTGTGCCCTCAAGCACTTGCGAACCCAGAGAGAGAAAGAGTTTGAGAACGAGAAGCCTCTGGAACTTGGGTAACAAAAGTGTTGCCCCTTTGCAGGACTGAATCAGCTAGAGACAGAACTGATTCAGACAGGCTGCAAGTGAGGGAAACTGAGTCACCCAACCCAGAAACATGGGGTAGTGGACCCCAACCCCGTGACAGTGGCGCCCAACGAGAAGGGTTACGCTCAGAATTGTGTACCAATGTGTAGAAAGCATAGCAGGATAGCCAAACGAGTGGGATCCTTTGGAGGGAGTAAATCCCAAATCTGAATAGAGTGAGTTGCCAGCGCCTTCTGGAACAAGAGTGGAGTGAGCAGGTCTTTGACCAGAGTATGCAGTGTTTGTTGTTTTAGTTTTGATTTCAGGTGGCAAGGCCAGTTATCAAAATAGGGCTGCCAAAGGGTTTCTCCAAGCTCAGGAAGGCAGAATTGATAAAGGAGGCACAAGACAGACACCTCCAAACAGAGGGGGAAACTAAACAACAACTTAAGCAGCTGATACGAGAATTTGAGAGCATGAGCACAGGTCAGAATAGAGATGAATTGCAAAAAAACCCTCAAAATCCCCCTCCACCTCACCCACAACCAGCAGATGGAAGACCTGAAGACAACCAGGGACACATGACTCACAGACAGAGATCGAGCTGGCAAAAATTAACATGCAGCTCAAATTGGAGCAGCTCAGATTAGAGCAAATGAAATTAGATGAGGAGGAGAGGGAAAATGAAGGGAAACTAAAGATTGAACTCGAAAGACTCAAACAACAGGAGAACGAAAAACAGAGGCTACATCAACTTGAACTCCTGCAGAAACAGAAGGACCTAGGAATGGAACCTCAACCCCCTTCAAGAGGCAATGCTGATAGCGACAGAAGATGCAGGATTCGAGACTACGCACCCCTCATACCTCAGTATGATGACAAAGAGTGCATTGATGACCTCTTCACTACAGCACAATACATATTTTGACAAGAAAAGATTCCCAACGACATGTGGATCCAGTTATTGGTACCCAAGATCCCACCGAAAGCAAGGAGCGTGTACAACACAAAAGCAGAGGAAAACCAAGTTGTGGACTTTCAATGACTTCAAAAATGCAGTTCTTGAGGCGTACAGGATCACCCCAGAAACCTTTCACCAGAAACTACACAACTTTTAAAAGGGAGATGGTATGTCTTATTCTGATGTTTGTAATATGTTGAAACAGTACGGGGTGAAATGGTTAAATGCACGAGGGAATGCTACTGGGGACCAAATAATTGATCTTGTAGTACTAGAACAATTTTTTAATGTTTGTAGCCCTAACCTAAAAGCACACTTGCTTAATCAGAGGATCACAAATATCAAAGAGGTGGGGAGGAGGGCAGATGAATTTACTGCAAATGTTATCTCAGCTTATGGGGAAAAGCCTAAACAAGGGTCTTACCACAAGCAGAATGGGTACAAACCTCCCCACTCTGAGAAGGGTAACCCAACCCAGAACAAACCAAATGAGAATGTGGGTGGGGGGAGCCTGGGATCCTCCAGACAGCACACACTTCCCACAATCCACAGAACAATTCCAGAAATTGTTATTCCTGTAACCAGCCAGAACACATAGCAAAACATTGCCCCAAGTCAAGGAAAACTGAGGACCAAACCAGGCCTAAGATTGAAGCTAACTTGGCCTCAGTGAAGACAGATACTCCCACAGGGGATTATATCTGTTGCACACTTGAAGAACCACCCACAGATGACGCACACCTCTTCAGACCTGCCAAACCAAACAACATGTCCTGTGTGGGCCGAGTTGATAATGGGGCTGACATGGTCATGGTCAGAGAAGATTTGATCCCGAAATCGTGTTACACCCCCCACAAGGTCTACATCACTAACTACGCGGGACCAGAAACTGAAACCCCCACAGCTGAGGTGGAGTTGGAACGGGAGGGAGTGAAGGGACCAATGAAGGTGGCCGTGCTCCCCAGAACTGCAAACCATCAGTTGCTGGTGGGGAATGCAATAAACAAATGGGTGTTGAACGGGAGGGTGGAAAAAGCCCAATCCCAAGAACATGGGGAGCCAGAGAGCGACCCGGAAAGGGAGGGAGAGGGGCAGCAAGTCTCTGAGAGCCCCAAACAGGTTGCACCTGATCCCCTGAACTCCACTGGGGACCAGGCCCAGGCCCAAACTGAGTCCCAAACCCAGCCAGCAGAGGTGGCCAGGACAGACCCAGAAGGGGACCTGGGGAGTTCTGACCCACATGGGGAGGAACAAGACACAGACCCAAGGTTAGAATTCGCAAGTAAAAACTTAACTGCAACACAAACTGATTTCAGAGCAGAACTGACAAATGATGTGACTTTACAGGGAATCAGCTGATAAGGGAGCCTCAACTGAATCACACGGGGCAAAATACGCATGAGAAAACAGGTTGCTTTACAAGATCCTACCCCAGGGATGGGAAGGGGGAGGATCATCTCAGGAAACTAGTGGTGCCAAAAAAGTTTAGAGAGGACTTGCTTAACCTGGCACATTCCTCTCCCTTTGCTGTGCACCTAACAGTAAAGAGAACGCTGCAAAGGCTACAATTAAATTTTGACTGGCCAGACATGAAAGGAGATGTTAGAGTATTCTTCCAGGTGTGTGACTCCTGTCAGAGGAACAAGAAAGGGAACAATCCAAAAAAGGTGCCCCTACACCCCCTCCCCGTTATCGAAGTGCCTTTTTACAGGGTGGGGATGGATATTGTAGGTCCCATGAAAAAATCCTCCAGATCTGGCAAACAATACCTACTAGTGGTGGTAGATTATGCCACTAGATATCCTGAAGCTGCAGCCCTTAGGAAAGTTGACACTGCTAGTATAGCAGACGCATTACTGGGAATTTTCAGTAGGGTGGGTTTTCCCAAACAGGTCATAACAGATAGAGGGGCGAATTTCCTCTCCAGTATCTTCCAACAGCTCTGGAAGTTATGTGATGTGAAGCACATAAAGGCAGCTCCATATCACCCCCAAACAAATGGGTTGGTTGAAAGATTTAATGGGACATTGAAACAAATGCTAGCTAACTTTATGACCAACAGAGCAAATGATTGGGACAAAATGTTACCCTACCTCCTATTTGCATATAGGGAAGTACCCCAGGAATCTACAGGATACTCTCCGTTTGAATTGCTATTTGGGAGGAATGTACGGGGTCCCCTAGATCTAGTAAGGGACTCCTGGGAAAACTCAGAGGAAATTGAAGGACAACCTATAACTAGATATGTCCAGCAATTCAGACATAAAATAAACTCCATGCTAAAGGAGGCCCAAGATAACCTGGCCAGCAGCCAAGAGGCCCAAAAGATAAAATATGATAAGAAAGCCAAAGACAGAACTTATAACCCAGGAAACACCGTGCTAGTAATGAGACCAACTAACAAGGTTGGGGGGCAAGCCATTTGGGATGGCCCATATCATATAATTGATAAGAAGAATGAGGTTACATACTGGGTTAACAAACCTAACTCCAGGGTAAAGGCCCAAGAATTTCACGTAAATAGAATCATTGATTACCATGATAAGGAAACACAGGCTTGCTTAGCTTCGGTGGCTGAGGGGGATGGGGTAACGGATAGGTGTAACGACCCATTACCGAACCTCCTACAGGCAAGCCAGGAAATGGAGTCTCTGGAGGTAAATTTGCATTTCCACAGACCTCAACAGCTCCCAAAAGCATGAGATAACAACCCTCTTGCAGGAGCACAAAGAGCTCTTTTCAAACAGACATAGGGAAACAGATATCATTGTACACACCGTTGACACAGGAACTAAGGGTCTAGTCAAGTCCAGTCTCTTTCACACAAATGAGAAGATTCAAACATAGATCCACCAGGAGATCAAGGAAATGTTGCAACTGGGAGTCATACAGGTCTCAAAAAGTCCATGGGCAAGCCCAGTGGTTTTAGTTCACAAACCTGATGGCTCCATAAGGTTCTGTGTTGATTATCGTAAATTGAATGCCATAACTGTGTCAGACTCGTATCCCATGCCCAGAACAGATGACATGATAGAAAGGATAGCAGGGGCTAAATACCTGACTACCCTAGACATGACCAAGGGTTATTGGCAGATTAGAATGAACCCGGGGACCGGCCCAAAACAGCATTTATAACTGACAAGGGCCTTTATGAATTCACAGTGATGCCTTTTGGGTTAAAGAATAGTGGGTCTACATTCATGAGGTTAATGGATCACATCCTAGAAGGGATGCACGACTTTGCCTTGGCTTATATAGATGACCTGGTGATTTACAGTGACACATGGGACACACATGTGACACACGTAAGGCAGGTACTACACAGCATTAAGGGGGCAGAACTGACAATAAAACCATCAAAGTGTAAAGTTGCAATGGATACCGTTACATACCTAGGGCACGAGGTGGGGAATGGCAAATTATGTCCTCCAAAAGACAAAGTAGAAGCGATTTGCTCCTGACCTGCACCCACAACCAAAAAACAGATCCAGAGGTTCATAGGCATGACTACTTACTTCCGCCGCTATGTCCCACACTTCAGTGCCATAGTGACCCCCTTGACAGACAAATGTAAGAAGCGCTGCCCAGAAGGTGCAATGGTCAGAAGAGTGTCAGAATGCATTTGACAAACTCAAGAGGGCTCTGTCTGAGGCACCAGTGTTAATCAGCCCAGATTATGACAAGGAATTCCATATCAGGACTGATGCCTCTGACACGGGCCTGGGAGCAACTCTCACACAAAAGGGGGGAGGATGGACTAGACCATCCCATTGCATACCTGAGCAAAAAACTGCTCCCAAGGACAACCATCAAAAGAGAGTGCCTAGGCATAGTGTGAGCTGTTAAGAAACTTAAACCTTACTTATTTGGTAGGATGTTCACGGTATACACTGATCACTCACCTCTGACATGGCTCAATAATGTTAAATACTCCAACTCCAAACTGCTGAGATGGAGCTTGTTTTTGCAGGAATTTGACATCAGAATTGAACACATAAAAGGTAAACAGAATGTGGTAGCAGATGCACTATCATGCAGGGATACGTCAGTATCATGTTACAGGACACTGTTGTGCCCACACCACATGATCTCTAAAGAGGGGAGCTGTCCCAAGGAGATACTGGACTACAGGTCTAACAAATATGTAAAAGTAAAGGTTAAACATGTATGTAATGTAAAAGCTCAGAACTGGAAACTCACTTCAGGCAATGGAGAGAGAGAAAGCCAGGCCGAATGTGTATTCGGAGAAGCCTGGCAACACCTCTGCAGGAGCCAGACAGAAACCATTCAGTTGCAAATGGGTCTTTTCCTGCCTACGTATCTGGACGCAGAGTCCTCCAGGCGGGAAAGTCAAACAAAGAAAGCTGAAAAGATATTTACGGGAAGAAGACTTTTTCCCTAGAGCTGAGTTGGAGGCAGTTGTGAGTAGAGACTTTGCTGGCTAACGAGCCTAAGGACAAGAGCCCAGCCTCACTACATCAGGCTGAGAAATGGACTCCTGTAGGGTAAGATATTAACTAGGGACTTACTCAGTACAGACTAGGATTGCGTTATTTACTTTTGTTTTATTTGCCACTCTGCGTTCAAACTATCTTTGTTTATGTAATCAATAAACTTTCTTCTTTACTAAGAAGTGATTTCTGTTGTCTCACATTGGGGAACAGTCTGAGCATCTTGTGCCCTCAAGCACTTGCGAACCCAGAGAGAAAGTGTTTGAGAACGGGAAGCCTCTGGAACTTGGGTGACAAAGTGTTGCCCCTTTGCAGGACTGAATCAGCTAGAGAGAGAACTGATTCAGACGGGCTGCAAGTGAGGGAAACTGAATCACCCAACCCAGAAACGTGGAGTAGTGGACCCCAACCGCGTGACGATAGCTCACATTAACTTCACCAGGCGTGTTCCTGTCTACTAGACTTCTGCCATGTGAGTAGGAAGGGGGACACAGTCATCAAACTGATCGTTATCAGTTTGACAGGTCACATGGGGTCCTACGTCAGTGGAAGTCCCACCCTCCTGGGGGCCGTAAGTCCTGCCTTGGGACGGAAGTGACGTGGGTAAGCAGAAGGGGGTAATGCTTCCGGGCCAGGGAGGCAGGAACCAAAGGTTCCTGCCCCCCTGAACCCGGTGTGTGTGTGTCTGCTTGTGGGTCAGGGTGGCTGGAACTGAAGGTTCCAGCCGCCCTGAACCCACAAGGTCCTTTGAAGAGGGCCATGTAATGCCTCTATGAACTCAGGAGAGTGGGATGGACCAGTAAGTATGGGTTTTGTGAGGATCGGAGCAACTTTATGGTGCGGGGTTTGGGGTAGGGTGAGCTGCAGCGATTGGGTCATGTAACCCCTCTACGAGCTCAGCAGAGTGAGGCGAACCATTCAGCGTAGGTTTTGTCATCATAGCCCACTCCATCTTGGAGAAAATCGGGTCCAATGGGGTGGGGTTTCCGGGGTAGGATGAGTCACAGAAAGAGGGTCATGTGAGGGTTCAAATGACTCAGGAGTGTGAGCTGAACCAATCGACGAAGGTTTCATTGTTCTAACCTGCCTCGTTGCAGAGATCTGACCTAGGGGGTCTCAAACCGCTCACCACGCCAGTCCGTGACGAATCTGAAAGGTTTGTGGAGCACGTCATCACCACAGAGCTGCCACTCATGGCGGAGTCCAGGGACATCGCAGGCCCACTGTGTGGGCCAATCAGGGCTACGGGTTGCTCACATGTCTGCATCTCATCAACTAGGTTCGCTCACAGTCTCACCAGCACCTAGAGTCCTGCCTAACGTACCTGGCCACGGGGAGGAGGATGACTAGCACCACTGTCGGAAATGGCTACAAGCACATGAAATACGGGCAGGGGGCTGCCCGTTTATTAGGCTGGATGCGCTAAACGTGTGATTAGGAGCTGCATGGGCTGAACCCGGACTCCAGCAGGGTAGCGTCTTATTTGATAACACTCTTTGTATCCTGTAGCTTGAGATACTCCATCGCTGGGCTCCGTAGCTGCTCCTGCAGCACAAATAATAAATCATGACGAAGTTAACATGAGACTTGCCCTATAATGTCTGAGGACCCCTGGTCTCAGAAAGCGATGATCTCCTCTAACAACCCAGCATGGTCCGTTCCAGCAGACTCAAGAATGCTCCCCACTCAGGCTGCCATCAGTGGAGTGTGCATAGTAGCCACAGGAGTGCTTAGTACTCCCCAACCAGCTATGCACTATAGATGGATGAAGCTGGACAGGTCCCCTTGAAGTGTGCCACCCTGCAACGTGCCCCTCATTGTGGGGGGCTTCGCCAGGGTCTCCAAGTGCAGTATCTGCTATGGACCCTGTGCTAAGAGGGGCCTCAATCGCTACAGCTGAGGGACTCACAGCATGTGGCAGCACACAGCACAGACTGACACCCCCACCCTTCCAGGGCACTACCACCACAGCAAACTTCCAGTTAGTGGCAGCGCCTGGCCAGGACCCCCAGAGAAGCACCAGTGGCACACTTGGCCTCAGGACAGGAGAACAGGGCCCTTGGCTGGACTGGCACAGTCGCGCCTAGAAGTGGTGGCAAAGTGGCTAGAGCTGGCCCTGGGTGGGCCATGCAAATGCTGCCTCTCCATCTGCTCCAAGGGAGCAGATCAGATTCTGCAGGGGCAAAAGCCACCATCAAAGAACAAGGGGTGTTACCACCTGCTACAAACCCTGCCTCGCTCTCCGGGTTATGTCTCTGCAGCTAGTATCCCCCTGCTGTCACATGAGCTTGTGTCACTCAGTCCGGACGCCCTAACATGTCATACTGCAAACTTGGGGATCAGGCAGAGGAGATCAGCACCTGCGCTGCTCCCTGAAGCCCCTGCCACCAGCACCGCTGGGCTGAATTAATCTCCCAAGGCTTTGAGTCACACACACACCAGCCCCCATGGCTATTGTCAAGGTCAAGCAGGGAACAAGCCCCTCCCCTTCCCTCAACAATCCGAGCAGGAGAAAGCTTCATTCCTTCTCCCAGCCCTCTCAGGCTGTCTGAGTGAGACCAATGCACCCACTTGCAGCCTCATGGCTTGAGAACTGGGAGCCCCAACATCTACCCACCCCCCTTCCCACAGGCTAGGTCCGGCAAGGAAATGGCTGGCACGGAGGATCTGCATCCCCCAGCCTTGTTGCAGCCATCCAGCCCCATGAGGGGCGCCCAGCCCCTGTCCCCGGCATGCTGTGTCCCTGCGGCTGCAGCTCAGGGACTCCTGTGGTTTATGTAGGCCACCGGAGCACCATCTGTCCCAGCAAGCAAGATTATTGCAAATGAAATAAGAAAGGTCTTAGCCCAGAGATTAAATATTTAATAGACGTGTTTATTCCCATACAGAAGAACATTCCTCTGAGAAGGGGGCCGGAAAGACAGGCTTGGCACTTGCTTAGCTGGCCTTTCACAGCCCCTGCCTCCACCATCCTCCACCTCCACAGCTGAAGAAGGAGCGGGGCCTGCTGCCTCTACAATTTTACTCCTTTAGTAGGGTTGCACTTGCAACAAGGAGGCACCTGTCTGTAACCCATGGCATTAAGCCTGACTAGCTCCCTAGCTGTCTTGTGCCAAGTGTGTGCTCATGCAGCTAGCCATTGCTGTTCAGTGTGATGGGTACAGGATATTTCTGTGTGTGTGTTTGAAGGTCTGTGAGAGAGACCCTGGGATGTTGCTAAACTCTTCCAATCTTCTCATGCCTTTACAACAATTGTTCTTCTCCTTTAAGGTCCCTGCAATGATGCAGTTTGGTGAGAATCTTGGCTTTCCTTGGGACAGAGGCAGGTTTTGTCTCCCTGGGGCTGCTTTGCAAATTAGTACCAGCTCCAAGGGATACATAGATGTTGGCTCAGGAAAAAGAGGGTCCAGATCACAGATCTGTGCCCTAGATTCGTCCCCTACCCTTGGGTGACAAATAAATGTGCAGTCAGCACACTGGCTACACGCTCGGGGGAGGGGGGGAGCCCATGCAGGGTCAGGTCGGGGCATGGAACTGAGGGGGGGCAGCCCTGGCAGGGTCAGGTTGGGGCACGGAACTGAGGGGGGGCAGCCCTGGCAGGGTCAGGTTGGGGCACGGAACTGAGGGGGGTCAGCCCTGGCAGGGTCAGGTTGGGGCATGGAACTGAAGGGGGGCAGCCCT
>QEPC01007988.1:672811-692498 GCA_003113815.1 Sphenodon punctatus
GGGTCAGGTCGGGGCATGAAACTGAGGGGGGGCAGCCCTGGCGGGGTCAGGTCAAGGTGTGGAACTGATGTGCGCCTGACTGGACCGGCCAGCAAGCACTCTCAGGCCCCGCCCCGAGTAGGGCAGGGAAACAGAACATACATGTGGATAGGTGGACCCACTCCTGGCACGCCCTCAGTGCCCTGCCCCCGCCATGAGGGGCAGCTGGCCACTGCAGTCCCCAATCCCTGGCAGAGATGGGGCTGTAAACAGAGGCACTGGCCTACTATGGCCTACGTTGGTCCACCTGGGTGGCCCTTGGCCCAGGATCATCCGTGGGACAGTTCCGGGCCAGCTGCCTGCCCAGACCAAGGCAGCAGCGGGACCACATCTGGCGGCCTGGAAACCAATGTGATGGTGAGTGCCTGGCCCAGGCAGGCCATAGCGGGCCATTGTCACGTTTATTGTCACCCCTTGTGGGCATGCCATCCTCTCTGCTCCCTTACCCTGAGCTCAGCCTTTTGGGGTTTGGGGGTAAGAACTGGATCCAGGGGCCAGATCCAAGAACTGGAAAGGGACCACATAAAAACTAGCCTCAGGCTGCATTTGCCCCTGGGCTTGAGGTTTTCCACCCATGCTTTAGGGAAAAGAGTCAGCTTCTTGCTCTCCTAGTTGCATCAGAAGGGAAATAAAAAGAGCCACCCATTTGTTAGTCTAAAATTCTCAAGATTTGGGGACTCTGATTAACCAGAAATTTTAAACACCAGCAGACTCTAGTTGCCCAATGCCCTTATTTTATGGAACCACACCCTATTTCAGAGCCCCATGGAGCATAACAGATGCCCCTTATTTCAGAATCCCACAGCTCCGAGTTTAATGAACTTCCCTTATTTCAAAGCCCCATAGCTCCATAGAGCATAACAGTTTTCTTATTTCAGAGCCCCATAGCATCTTTTATTCATCTGCAGAGGCCTGACCCAAATCCATCCTTCCTTCCTTCCCTCCCAAGCGCAAGACTGTGGTGGGACATCCCTGTCTGCAGAGAGGAAAGTATTGAGCCTCCTCTCTCTCTCTCTGAACCTCCTTCTCCTCCCTCCCTCTCTCTCTCTCTCTCTCTCTCTCTCTCTCACACACACACACACACACACGAGTTGCCATATATGCTTAGAGGACACTTATGAGAAATACAGGCTACAGGGCTGCATTGGAGTCAGTGCAACCCTGCAACCTGTATTTCCCATGTGTCCTCTAAATTTTGCATATATGGCAACCCTAACACACACACATCTTCCTTTTACTAGGCCCCAGAAAGAGCAGTTTTTGAGCCTGCAAGCATGCCCAAATGCAGTGCCCTGCTCTGCTCCTGGCCTAGCCAAACCAATGCCTTTCCCTCTGGCAGAGCAGACATTCTTTGAAAGTAAAGGGCATATGGCTTGTATCCAAGGAGTGGGGTCTCCCCTGTACACCCCCCACCCCCCTTCTGCTCCTCCCAGGAACCTCCTGAAGCTTCTTTAAGGCTCATGAAATGGAGCAACGAACAACTGAGGGATGCTGCCAAGCCAAGCCGCTGCCTGTTTCCACAGCAACAGCCGAGCTACTGATTTATTTCCAGGCTAATTAAAATGACCCAATGATTGAGGCTGACCCCCCCCCCCCCCATTAGGGTCGCCTCCCCTGCCAGCCCTATAGACAGTGCACTCCAGCCTGCTTCGGCCAGGCTCCTGGCAATAGCGGCAGGCGGTAGACGCCATTACAGCACGGAAAAAGCTAGGGAGAAGGCATGGAAAGGAGCATGTGTCTGGGGGGTGGGGGGAGACTACCTCTTACCTCCTGGCTACCCCATTTCACCTTGGGAGGAAGCTGTGTCCTTAGCTTGAGGGCCCCCTGTTATCTCCTCATTGATATGGCCGGCAATGGTTTGCAAGCAGCTGCAGGTCCAGGAAAGTTCTGGGTGTGTGCACCGTGCCACCAGGTGCTTGCGATCGGGACTAAGCTGATTGCTGGGGCAGAGGGGTCCAGTCCTGAAGCCACCCCTGCCTGGTGCCTTTGTTCTTCAGACAGCCCTTAAACTCTCGGCTCCGTGCAGCTTAGGACAAGCCGCTGCTGCCCCTCCCCCCAGCTGTCTGCCCCATCACCTTAGCACATCAGACAGGGGGAGTGAGCAGGGATGCACCTTGCATGGGATTAAGGCTGGTGGGAAGTGACAGGCCCTGCTCTGGGATGTGCGGGAGGTGTCACATTCATAGGCACATCAAGATCACTCCCCTTTAATGTCAGGAGGATAAAAACTGGAGGGGGGATTATGGTTGCCACCTCATGGAATTTTGACCCTGACACTCCCATTTGGGAGTCAAAACTGTGAGGGGCAGCATCCTCTAGGAGGGATGGAGGGTAGAAAATTGGAGTTGGAGGTGTGGTCAGGTCCCCTCCTTACTGACCCCATGACTGATTTGACACTCCATTTTCAAAGATCTACCACCTGGCCTATACAAACAACTCCTAAGTTCTCCCTTTTCAAGCCAGTCACAGAGAAGAGCTTTGCTTATTGCTCACTTAGTAAAATAGCTGTTTGCTAGACCCTTGATTCTGCACCAACAGTGTGACTCAGTGGTTATACTTTGTGGCAACTCTACTAAGAATCCTGGGTTCTGTTCTTTAGTGCTGTGAGCCTGTGTCAACTCATTTAGAAAATGAGGGAGCAGATCCTACTTCCTTACGCCACAGAGCAACAGGTTGGTTGAAATGGGAACAAGGGAGGTCTTGAGAAAGAGAGATTCCAACTCAGCAAGTTGTGTCTCAGCGTTCCTCAACAATATTCCTTCCCTAGAGAGCTGGTGTAGTGGATAAGGTGCTGAACTTGGTTTTGGGAAACCAGGGTTTGAATCTTGCCCTTGCCATGAACTTATTGGGTGGCCTTGGGCAAGTCTCAACCTCAGTTCTCCATCTGTAAAACAGGAATATGTGTGTCTCCCTCTCCCTGTGTGGTCTCCTCCTCCTTGTCCATCTTAGATTGTAAGACCACTGGGCAGGGACGTATCTCCAAAATCTGTGATTGTGAAGCACTGCATATGCTTAGTAGCACTATAGGAATGATTAGTAGTAGTAGCTTAGGTTACAAGAGACCTTTAGCAAAAAAAGAAAGAAAAAGTGGTCTGTCTGGGTATAAACCAGGGGCAGAGAACCTTTTCCCTCCCAGGGGCCACTTTGAAAATTAATACAAGCTCTGAGGGCCACGTCAAAGCTGGGGGTGCTTAAGGGATGCAATCAAGAAAAGGAGGTTCCAGGTCATGGGTTTGTTCCCTCTCCTTGTGTGCCTGCCCTCCTCTCTGCTCCCTTGCTCTGAGCTCAGTTTTTCCATGCTTAGTGGTAGGAACTGGATTCAGGGGCCAGATCCAGGGAATGAAAGGGGCCAAACAGAAACTCGTCACAGGCCGTATTTGGTCCCCAAACCTGAGGTTCCCCATCCCTAGTGTAAACAGGTGGATGCGGAAGTTGCCTGCCCCCATAGTTGCTCTGGGGTCCAAGAGCAACTATGGGGGCAGGCCCCATAGTTGCTCCGCTCCCAGGTCCGCATTGGGCCACTTAAAAAAACCTGGCGCATGTCCCCAGGCTGCAGTCTGCCCGCATGGTGCCGCCCACCCCCCCGGTCCCCGCACCATAGAGTGATCTAGACTGTGGCCGCAACTCTATGGTGCTGACACAGTGTGTGACCAAGGCAAGACAGTCCTGCTAAAGCATGACGTCTGGTCACCTTACCCATGATCCAGACAACATCAAAGACATGCCAGGTAGATCAAATATCAATTGGGATCATGGTGTGACCCCAAGTGGTATTAGGGACCTCTACCTGACACAGAGAGGGTTCAGCCTTTTCCCTCAAAATGCAGCTTGGATGAAAAGCTCCCTTTTGAACCTTCCAGAATATTTCCAATTAAATTTCACAATGTCAAAGCATCAATATTTAAACACTCCATTTCCATGCATGATGTCGATGATACCTAGACTGTATAATAATCCCACCTCCACGACAAATGCACAAGTCAAGTATTTCTCATTTTCAAGCAGCCCTTGCTAAAAGCAGCCCCCTCCAGGCACACCCCCACGCTGGTCAGGGACAGATGCAGCCTTTCAGTCTGTCATGCCGGTCTGGCACTTTCTTCCCCCAGCACAGTCGGCACATGAAACATTTATAATAGGCAAACAAAATGGGTCAGGCTGAGCGGCCTGTTCTGAGCATGCTCACGGCAGGGCTGAGCGACAGCTTGACTGCATGCATTCCAAGGCAGGCGCATGCAGAGATGCAGTTGAACCCTGAGACAGCAGGGGGCAATGGGCAATAACGCCGACAAGATATCTAGCAGCTACCAACACACATTTCCCTCACCAATTCAAGGGTAGGGGTCACCAAGTGAAATTGCGACCTCCTGTGATTGTGAAAGCTAGAATCATGGTGGGAGGGGGAGGAGCTGGCACATCTCTAGCAGGGCCCAGCAACCCTACCCAGCAGGCAGAGGGAACGTCCATTTGGGAGCGCATGGGAGGGTACAATTCCATGTGATTTACTGGATGATGAGTGCTGTGGCCTCTTTAAGAGCAAAAGCCAGCCAGGTCTTCAGTTTTATGTCACCTTAAAGACAAGCCACCCAGCTGTCCCAAGAGACAGAAGTGAATGGCCTCTGCCCATTAATGCAGCTGGATGTGCCCCAGGACAGGATCCAAGCATCACAATAACATTAGCAGCTGTCTCAGTGTTATCAATAAAGCCAAGGCCCATGTATCCTGGACAGGGGACTCATGCCAACCAATCCTTGTGTATCTTCAGGGAGCTACATTCAAGGGGTTAGCTCCCAGGCAGGACTGGGCCCTTGTGGTCACTATAGGTGCAAGAGAGCCTCTGGGATGCCACTGTTCTGGCGGCAGCCTTACAAATTCCACCAGCTCGATAGGAGTGCCAGTGGCTGGCACTAGTGGGCAGCAGAGAGCTGTCCGCTCTCCCAGTATCAGCTGGCATCATTCTGTCAGGCTGAACCACCTCCTTCACTCAAGGAGCTGGGTCCCCAGAGTCAAGAGGGCCAAGCTAAGAGAGTGGCAGTCTAAAACACGGTGGACAGCTAGGGCAGAGGGCAGCCCCATAGCTAGAACATTAGCAGAGGGGCAGGCTGCATGACAATTGGGGCAATTGCGCTAGCCTTCAGAAGTTAATTTTTTTTAATTTTATTTTTTTACCAAAACCGTGCTTATTGCTGTCTAAGCCTCAGGCCTATAAACACACTCATCTGAGTCTTCAGACATCTTAGTTTTCAGACTCACAAACTGAGAGAAATTGGGAATGCATTTCTACAGTGGGAAAAAATATTATTGGGCCCAAAGATCATTTCCTTGACCCCCACCCTCAATAGTGTGGCAGCCCTCCCACCCCCACCCCTCCTGAAGCAATAATGGCACAGATCTCCAGCATTCAACAAGATGCTGCCAGCGCCGCCTGCTGTGACTGAGCTGAGCTTACAGAACAAATGGCTTCCCAATGGGTGGGGCTTTTTGTTTCAGGGGGGTCTGGGGCCCAGTGCCATTCATAAAACTGCCCCAGCTGCACACCCCACCTGACACCCCAAGTACTAAAGGCCTCTCCAGATGAGGTAGGAAGATTACCCCTGAAAGAATTACCCCACAGCACTTATACCTTCTAGGATAACACAATAAGAAATACCCCAAAGTAATCAGGGATCATTTGCCCTGGGGTACTTGGGTCAAGCTGTATCTGAGAGCAGATCCAGGAGGTCAGAGGCTAGAGGAGCCAAAGCATAAGCTGAGGTCATTGCCATGTTTGGACGGTCAGAGGTGCATTAAGCCAAGGGCAATCTATAGCTGTGGTCAGAGAGCCACATCCCCAGTAGGGTGGCCAGATACGCGACTTGTAGAGGACACTTATGAGAAATACAGGTTGCAGGGCCACATTGGTATTTCTCATGGGTCCTCCAATTTGCATATCTGGCCACCCTACACATCAGGTTGTGGGCCAAGAGCTCTGAGCTGAGAGACCATGTACTTGACAGGAGGCTGGGTGGAACAAACTCCCTGCTTCCTGTCCTGCTCTTCTATAGCCTTCAGAAACCAGCAGTGAGATGGAGCTGGTTCAGCCAATCAGAATCCAGAAGCGTAGCAAGGCCAGGAGAGATTAGGCCTGATACTAAGGGTCTGTGAGTGATGTCCTACTGCTAGAGCAGCCAGATCGTCCACTTGGAGATCTAGTTTCAGTATCAGGGTTCTTTCCTCTTATCTGAAGTGTGTGAAAAAGATTGGATAAGTTCTCAGAGGACAGGTCCATAAATGGCTATTGTTAGTCAGGGGATGAGACCTCTGACTGTCTGAGGCTTGAAGTGAATAGCAGGGAATGGATCACTCCATTGTGATCTATTGTGCACTTCTCTGAAGCAATCGAACCTGTGGCTTTGGTTGTGCTGGTTGGATCAGTGATCTGGCCCAGTAAGGGACTTTTGTTACCCACGTGTGCTCACTGTGGGGTGAATTGTGGGGTAAATCGGGTACCCCATGGTAAAGTGTTCCACCTAATCTTGCCCTCAGGGACTGAAAATTAAAGCCAGACAAAAGCAATCTCCTCTCATGCAGAGTAGAGCTGGTAAGGCTTTGATAATGCTGACCTCCAAGCCAGCAGAACAAACAGCTGCACCCAGCAAGCAAACACAGCTCCCTGTTTGCTTAAAACAAACCTAGAGAGACAATATACAAGCCACCGGTTTCAAAAATAATAATCCCCAGAGAAAGCTCCTGTCCACGGGCCTTCAAGCCACCTTGCTACAGTAAAATAATGTCAAATGCAGACAGGCCCCTGAGGAATACAGGATCAGCAGCAGTCACCTAAGGGAGAATTCCCAAGAAGAGTGATTCTGAAACAGAGTGTGAGAGAAGACATCGGAGCCAAGAGACAGTATCTGAGCCACTGGAAGGAGAGAAAGAAGCTTCCTAAAGCTACCTACACACAAGGAAGGAACCCTGGGAGAAATGAAAATGATGTGAGGACACAAGGACCAAAGTTTCATTTATTCCACTAAATAAACAGCTGCCACCTCTCTGGGTTTCACCATATACAAGTCACTGCTTTTGAAAATAAAAATCCCAAGTAGGGTGGCCAGATATGCAAATTATAGGACGCTGTAACCTGTATTTCTCATACGTGTCCTCTAACATTTACTTATCTGGCCACCCTAATCCCAAGAGAGAGAATCTGTCCATGAGTCACCCAGAGACTCCAGATTTACTGGGAGTCTTTAGGAGAAGCCTCCATTTCTCTGGGTTAGCCAATGGCTAACCTGGAAAATCAGGGTAAAGGGGATGGGCCAAAGTGACTTTTCAGCCCCTTTTTCGACATGGTCCCACCCTCTAGAGAGTCATAATGTTTCATATGGGGTGAGGCATAACAGCCCCTTTGCTCCTCCCCTTTCCAATGTGCTCCTGTCCCCTGCAGAGTGCGATGACATCAGGACAGCAAGGGATGGAGTTATGTCAGAGAGGGTCGCTACATCCCCTTTGACCTGCTCCTTCCAGGTTCCCTCCCAGAAGAAGATGGTGACTCTAAAACTGCTTCCAGGTGCTAGAGGGGAGGGGCACGAAGTTTCACAATTGCTGCTGCGGCTCTCTCATTGCGAGGATTAGTGCCCGTCAGAATGCACTAATCCCCTTTTAGCGCAACAGAACACCCGCCCTTGTAAAGGCTACATTTTGTTCTCGCGCCCTAAAAGGGGATTAGAGCATTCTGACAGGCACTAATCCAAGCAATTAGAGAGCCGCAGCGCAATTGCAAAAGTTTCCACCTCTCCCATGTAGCAGCCTGAAAGTAGCCTAACTCAGGAGCCCTGTCCTGGGAAGATCTGATGTACTAGGCTCACTCCCAACAGCAGTTCCCAAACTTCTTAGACCATGCCCCCTTGAGCCCTGCCCCCCGAGCTGCCATAAACAGGAACACCACTCTGACCCCACAACTTTTTCAGGGGAAGGAGGAGAGCACTGGGGGGTTTCTGCTCTACAGCTCAGCAGCAGCACTGTCTCAGCCCACAGAACAACCCCAAGCTGCCTATTGCCCTATGAGCTAAGGAGGAAGCTCTGCTGCTTTCCAATTGATTCAGGAGAGCCCCAGCAGGACAGCCCCTAGGATGGTAATGTATGGTGGGCTGCCAAATAAAACCCTATCTTGCCTAGTGCTAAAGCTAGGCCTTCAGGTCCCCTGTCCTCTAGTAGCCCCACCCATCTCAGAGGAGATGGCAGGGATGATATTTTTCATTTTGTTTTCTCTCTCCCAATAATTCCTAGCATGGTTTGAATATTTGAAGCTAGGGATCTGATCTGCTAGGGTTGAAGAAGGCACTTCTCTCCCCCCCTTCCCAGTGCGGTGTGGAATCAGAGGGCTAGCTGACACCTGAGACCTGTCTGCTGAGAACTCCCTTGTCCACAGGGATGCAAATCTGCTGTGTTGTCTCCTTTCCAGGCCAGTTTGCCATTTGAAGCTAGCATGCTGCCCCTTGAGTGATGCAAAAGGGTGTGGCTGTTTCAGGGCCAGTAGGGTTAGGGTCAGAATCTCTCCCCTGTAACTTTAAGTTACTACGGGTATTTTTACATGTGAAGGTGCTAGTCGCCACCACGCTTTGATGCTGCCTGCCGGGGTGAGAGCCCTTATCCTGGGCAGGATCTGGCCCCCGCCACCAAACAAATGTGATGATGGTGTCGGGGACTGGGAAAGAGCGGAGGGACATGTGGACGTGGTCCACACAGCCCCGCCTCTTGCACTGCCCAGTGCATCCCGGCCCCCTCCCTGACGGGCAGGTGCAGCAGTCTATAGGGTCGCTGCACCTGCCTGGAAAAGCTCCGGCCACCAACCAGAGTTAGGTAGAGCAGGCCATCAGACGAGACAGCCCCCTCTACCCCAGTCCAGGGATGGCTTCCCCAGACCGTGGCAGGGCTAACTCTGGGATGCGCACCGGCAGGGAGCCCAGCGCACAACCTGAAGTTAGCCCTGCTACAGTCCGGGGTATGTTTGTTCCCACCTGCAACAAACATCTGGTGAGCGGGAACAAATGTGACAGCACCATAGGTGACCATGCCGGGGTAAGCGTGGCCACCCAGGGTAGCATCTCATTTGAAAACACCCTAAATTAGTTCCCTATAACTAAATTAAGCACGTGCATCTGCAACTTCTCAACCTCACAAATGTATACTTATCTCTCCTGATGTTCACCTCTCCCTTGTCTCCCCCTCCCACGTCTCTCTTAGATTGTAAGCCCCTTGGGGTAGGGTCCTGTCTATAACTATTGATTGTACAGTGGCAGGCACACTGCTAGTGCTATGTAAATAAAATAAAATAATTAATAATAAATAATAATGAGCTCTAGAATCTGCCAGAGCTCTAGCTCTGCCAAAACTCTTGTTCATGCTCTGGTCATCTCTTGCCTCGATTACTGTAACCTCCTTCTTTCTGGCCTTCCCCGGTCTCACCTTTCTCCCCATATCTCTGTCCAAAACTCTGCTGCCAGGGTCATCTACCTCGCCAGTCGCTTCGACCATGTGCAGCCCCTCCTCTCTTCACTTCACTGGCTTCCCCTTCCTGAACGAATACTGCACAAGCTCCTAGTCTTCACCTATAAAGCTCTTCACAACCTTGCTCCCCCCTACCTCTCTGCACTTATCGCCCTCCATACTCCAGCCCGTGCACTTCGCTCCTCCTCTGTCCCTTCTCTCACCCTTCCACGCCTTCCCTGCTCCCCTAAGCGCCTTCGTCCCTTCTCACTTGCTGCCCCCCATGCCTGGAACTCCCTCCCTGTCCACATCCGCCTTGCCCCCTCCCTTCATACCTTCAAATCTCTCCTTAAAACTCACCTCTTTCGCTCTGCTCTGTCTGACTCTTTATCCTGCTGAGCCACTATTCCTATACCTACGATCGGTTTACCCTTATCCTTGCAACATGGACCTGCCTGCTGTCATTCTCATCGTAACCAAGCCAAGTACGTGCACTTGAGACCTCGCATCTTCATGAATGTTAGACCCCTTGTCTCTCCCTCTGTTCCCCTTCCTAAGTCTCTCCCCCAGCTCCTGTCTCTCAGATTGTAAGCCCTAGGGGCAGGGACCGTGTCTATTTTATTACTTTGTAAAGTGTCAGGTACACTGCTGGCGCTATATAAATGTTTGTTAATAATAACAATAGAATCTTTCCTGAGTGATGGGGATGGCCTTAAGGTGGGGCAGCCACCCTGGCCCCATAGAAAACACCCGTCCTAGTAGCCTAAAGAGTGCCAGTTCAAGTTCTGCTGCTGCTCTCAAGGCCTCCAGATGGGCACATCCTGTGGGGCTCCACGGAAGTGTATGTGTGTGTGGGGGGGCGGGAACCGGGAGACACTGCTCCCATGTGTAGATCTCAGTACCGGGATCAGACATTTCTGTGGGGCTCTGCTTTCCCACACCCTTCTCTGCCTTGGCCCAGAGACTCTGGCTCTAGCCAGGGCCCCTCTACCCTGGAGGTACTGGCCCTGCCCCACTCCAGGTCCTGCCTTTTCCAAGGATGTCCCTGCCGGCTAGTAAGAGCTAGTTTATGTAGTTCTTTGTAGCTCTCCCCCAACTCCATGAGAGGACCCAGAATGAAGCCACGCTATGGTGAATCAAAAACACACCGCTAGTGATTTCTGCTCAGGACAAGGTGGGAGCACCAGGAGGTGAGCTCAGGCCTGGAAAATGCAGGAAGGCTGCAGGTCAGGTCTGAGGAGCAAAGGGTCTGGAGTTCTAGGTAGCCCAAGGAGGGGGCATGCTTTTCATACCAATCTCAATAGGGTGGGTGGCAAGAGTTTTGCCTTCTCTTCACTAGAAACTCTTTTCAGCACCTGTGCAGCTGGAGAAATTGTCAGCACTGCATCGATGGGTGGATCTCATCCCAAAAGAATCGAGGATCCCGCAAAGTCATTCAAGGCTTTCTGTCCAGTGCAGCCCACACGCAGCTTTTCTCCTCACTGTCTGTGGTTTCCTGTAAGAGCTCGGGATGGCATTTTGATCCCAGCTGCTGTTCAGTTTCACCCATACCTGGCAGCTCATCAACGCTTGATCCAACACGCAGAGAACACCACAGGCGATCAGAGGAGCTGCCGATGCGCTCTCTGAGGGTTTCCCCTTTTGCTCTCGGCTTCCCTACCTAGACGAGAGTCTCTGAATTTGTAATTAAAGCTTTGCCAGAATTCCTGGCGCCGAGCCGAAGGTTCGGAGGAGAAAACAGGCTTGTCTCCTGTTCAGAGTAAGCAAGCCTGTTCTTCCACTTTAGGTGGACTCCTGCTCTAACATGACCCCCTCCCATAATGGGAACCCTCATAAGGCAGTCATTTCTTTCACAGGTTATGAGTCCAATGCCACAGCGAGGACAGGGAAAGAGGGGCAGCTGCCCCAGATGCAAGGCCAATCACAGGATGCAATTAAAACCAGGGGTAGCAGGTCCAGAGGATGTGCTGACCTGGCCTGGCCCAAGGTGGTCCACTGCAGTGCCTGGTGGGTGGTGGAGAACCACCAGGCTAGGCTACTGTCTCAATTCCACCACCTCACCAGTTTGGGGCCAGTACCACTGCCACTGGACAACCCAGCTCCTGATCTCACCCCTTTAGGGTCAGGAGCAGGACCTTTGGGGTCAGAGAGCAGGAAAGCATTCCATGCGACATCGCTAGCAGAATCTTGCCACTAGATGTGCTGCTGTTTGACCACTGATCATGGATTTTCAGAGACACAATCATTGGGGGGGCATACAGAGACGAGATGGAATCTGATCTTTACTCCCCCATGCACATTTTATGTGCTGACCCATTTCATGTTCTACCCCTCCTCATCCAGTACAAACTCCTTGTTCTCAACTTCAAGACTCTCCATGGCCTTGCTCCTCTCTGTATTTCTGCCCTCATTTTCCACTATGCTTGCATCTGGGAACTTCTCTGTCCTTCCTCTGCCACCCCCCTCTTCTGCTCCCTAAACTCTCTTCACCCCCTAAACTTTCTTTGCGTAGCTTGCCAGGCCTCTTGAGAGAAATCTGGAGCCCTGGTACATCCTGGTAGGTAGAGGCCCCCTACCTCCCATTCCCATCATACATTTTTAAATCCAAATTCTGGAAACCATGCTTTATTTACATATATATGTTATAAGGTACTTGCAATTATTATTGTACTCATATTTGTTAAGAGAAAATTCTTGTAGTTTGGGGAGGGGCTCTGAATATGGGGGCATGGTATAATTGTACCCCAATCCCCCCCTTCTCATCAGGCTCATAGATTATGCACTGAGGCTTCTCCTTATTATGAATTATTATTATTCATAATATGATGTCATTCTCATCGTAACCAAGCCAAGTACGTGCACTTGAGACCTCGCATCTTCATGAATGTTAGACCCCTTGTCTCTCCCTCTGTTCCCCTTCCTAAGTCTCTCCCCCAGCTCCTGTCTCTCAGATTGTAAGCCCTAGGGGCAGGGACCGTGTCTATTTTATTACTTTGTAAAGTGCCAGGTACACTGCTGGCGCTATATAAATGTTTGTTAATAAAATAATAATAATAATAATAATAATAAATTATTAATTATTATTATTATTATAAGCATTTATATAGTGCTAGCGACGTACCTGGCACTTTACAAAAAACAAGATAGACACGGTCCCTGCCCGAGAGCTTCTTATCCTTCAGGATCCCTCTCCTTCCCCTGTAACTAGTTAAGTATGTGCACCTGCAACCTCTTGAATGCAGCCCTGTCCCTCCCTACATTCCCATCCACTTGTTTTCCCTCCCTTGTCCATCCAAGACTGTAAGGTCCTCGGGGTGATTTAAAATCAACAATCTTTTCTCAGGCCTTTGGCCACAGCTCCACATCTTGGCCATGGAGGGTTCCTAGTATTCCAGAAATTCACACAAGTGGCAAAGTAACTTACTCCAGAGAGATCCTGAGCTTCATGAAAGTCCGATCCCCAACATGCAGAGAATACTTACCCCTGATTCAAACCAAAATAGTTCATCTCAGGCCAGGCATGAGGAGAAAATTACCTGAGCATGGGCAGAATAAGAACACAAGTAGTGCCATACTGAGTCAGACCAATGGTCCATCAAGCCCAGCATCCTGTCTCCGACAGTGACCAATCTCGATCGCATGGAAGAACCAACAGTCACAATGGGCAATCCATTCCCCATTGTTCACTCCCAGCTCCCAACAGTAAGAAGTTCATCCCGTAAGCTACTTGGTTACATTAATGGACCTACTCTCTAAGAACTTATCCAGTCCTTTTTTAAACCCAGCTATAATACTGACCCTGACAACATCCTCTGGCAACAAATCCCATAGGTTAATTATGCACTGAGTGAAAAAGTACTTCTTTTTATTTGTTTTAAATCTGCCGGCAGCTAGTTTCATGGAGTGTCCCCTAGTTCTAGTACTATTTGAGAGGATAAATAACCGATCCCTATCTACTCGTTCCACACCACTCAAGATTTTATAAACCTCTATCCTCAGCCCAATGTGTATAACTTGGTGTCATCTGCAAATTTGATCACCTCACTTTTAACGCCCTTTTCTAGATCATTAATGAATACATTAAACAGCAACGGTCCCAATACAAATCCCTGGGGCACACCACTTTTTACATTTCTCCATTGTGAAAACTGACCATTCAGTCCTACTCTTTGCTTCCTATCCTTTAACCAGTTACCGATCCATAGTAAGACACTACCTCCTATCCCATGACTTTTTAATTTTTTCATGAGTCTTTTATGTGGAACGTTATTAAATGCTTTCTGGAAATCCAGGTATACTATATCTACTGGGTCTCCCTTGTCCACATGCTTATTTACACCCTCAAAGAATTCCAACTGATTAGTGAGGCATGACTTACCTTTGCTAAATCCATGTTGACTCTTCCCCATTAAGCCATGTTTATCAACATGCCCAGCGATTCTGTTCTTAATACTAAAGGGCTGTTAAGCTGCTGTAACTGCTTTGTGTGAGAAGGCAATCAGAGTACAGAATGAGGAGCCAGAAACGGGGAGGGATGCTAGCTAGCATGGGATTGGAAACCAGTGACTCCAATCCCAGCTCTGGTGCAGTACTGCTCCGCAGTAACATAGAAGTTGTGAAACTTAACTTCAGGTGAAGCAGCTACCCTGACATAACTCCGGAGTATCCATTTTTAACTGACACAGGGTACTGCAAGGGAATAAATTCCCCAGAAGCAGCTCCTCCTTGCCTACTCTCTCCATAGCAAAGATCCCAAAAGGAATAACCAACAGGCAAGCCCCGGCACCCTCAGGAATAAGGGGAGAGAATCAGTGCACATTCCCTTCTCCATTCTTGTTTTCTGCCCAAGATCACGTTCACCTTTAATGCTTTTGGTCACCAGTTCATTCTTCTCAGACACCTCCATGCCTCTGCCAGCAGCTGCTTCCCTCCTAGAATAGACCTGACATCTCACAAGCCGAGACGCTCTGGAAAAATGCTTCCACTGATTTAAGTTATTTTCTCCCCACCCTCGCCTCGTTTCCTCGGCAGACACTGCCCTCTAAAACTGGAGCCTCGGGAAGACACATCTGACACCGGGAGGAACTGGAGCCTGAATTCAGGAAGATGATGAAGGAGAAATGACAGTCAAGCAGGCGCCTTCTCCCCAGCCACCAAGACTGTCTGGCCTGGCCTTCTCCCCTCCCCCTTCCTCTGAGCCAGACAGCTAAATATAGATCAAAAGAGCAGCAACTAGCTGAGGGATCAGGTCCAATGTTAATTGTGCTTTCCAGCTACCTGGAAGTGACAGGCTGTACAGCTATCAACAGTGAAAGGAGACATGAGGATCAGGCCTGTTGCCAGGCTGGGTGGCATCCCTTCTGCACTTGGGGGTAAGGCTAATGAATCAGGCCGAACAGATGAGGGTAGATTAAAAGACATGGGGGGCTCCTGCTAAGGCATCCTTACAGGGACACACATGCACCCCAGCCTCCTACTTACCGACTCCTCTGCAGAAAGCGGGATGCACAAAGTATGGGGCATGTAAAACTATCTGTGCCTTTATTACCTCGTGCCATTAACATTCCCAGAGGAATGCCATGATTTAGAATAACATTTAGGCTAAGGAGGCCATGCCGAGTGTGGGGGTCCCCCTCCCCTGTCAGTGCTAATGGCTGATCCAGCCCCACCTTGGGAGAGAGGCTTGGCCTGCCACTCTGCTGCTCCCTGACGGCATTTGAATTTCCCACAAGCTGGATCAGTGGGTGGAGTCACTACCATTTAAATTGGGGTGTCTGCTATTGTTACTCCATTGACCCTGAGGTTAATGGTGACCGGATCACACAATTTCCAACCCAGGCCATTTCCCTAATCTAGACCTAGCTAAAATCCCCCCTCAGCTTCCTCCCCTCATTCCCCAACCCCAATCACAATGTAATTCCCCCCTCCAGAGGGTAACAAAGACCACAGGCCCGGCCTTTTCTTCCCAACTCAGCCACCATTTCTATGTTGGGCTCTTAACGTCCAACTGGGGGGAATGAGGAAGCTTCCCAAGCCCCTGAATGGCTGCCATGGAAACCAAAAGAGAAGACTGCCATGTCCCCATGGGAACCGCTGCCGTCAGAAACACCCCCCCCCCTTGCACAGATTGGGAGGGGGGAGTGAGGAGTGGAGACAGAAAAGGGGTTGAGCGTGAGGGGGAATTTGAGACTTTGAGTCACAGGGTTGGGGGGCATGAAAGGGAGGGGGGCCCCACTGTTATATAAAGGAGGTAGCAGCCTGTGAATCAGCTGTCCCTGCCCTTTATGTCTGGCATCAGCAGGGGCTGCTGGGACCACAAGATCTTGGACACCAGTGTTGAGAAATAGGAGCTACTAGGCCCACCCAGGTATTCCAGGACAATGGGAATGGCCCCATAGGTGCCCCATGGAAGTGACCGACAGACAACCCCCCCTTTCAGCCCCAGAGACCATTTGCCAACTCAGCCAAGAGGCAGCCCTGGTGGCTGGTGGCTGGGCACAGAGTCGGAATCTCAGAATAGATAGACATTTGTCTTAAGAGCAGCTTGGTTCACTTAACTCTTTCCATACCTGGATTTCCTTCAGGGGTAATTGCTTCCTAGCCTTTTCAGCTGCCTTCTCTTGTGGGAACCAGTGCTGTTTCCCCTGATAAGTGCAAAGCAACCCCCACCAGCTCATGTGAATGAGGCCTTATTCCCTAGGTGTGTTTCTCCTCATCTCTGAGACCAGCTTAATTTAGGGATGCACCACAAACATCCTGGCCCCTAGACATTGGGCCTGTCCCAGAAGGAGTAGGAAGCAAAGAGAGCCCCAATTGTAAAGATCCTAGATGCCCCCCGATATTTACAAGACAAGACCAGTAGTGTAGCAAGGCTGGGGTGGGCTGTGGGCATGGGCTTATGTCCCCTAAGGACAAGAGAGCAAGGTCTCAGGGGAGGGGGGCAGGGCTTACCCATGAAGGCAACACTGACTCAGCTCCCAGCCCCCCCTCAAAGCAGCAGCAACTACTCCAGGAAGGAAGTTTTAAGAGTGAGTGAGGCCAACACTCCACCTTTGCCCACTCTGAAGTCTTCCCTTTGAAAAGAGCCCAAGCACCATTAGGAAATATTTGGAGTGGGTGGTGTGCTGGTCCAGCTCCATCCCCCTCTGAATATTTCCTAGCAGCATTCAGTTTGCTTGCAGAGGGCCCCTTCAGAGTATGAGGCCTAGACTCACTCAGCTGAGTCCCCTTGCTCTTCTTTGGTCAAAACAATCTGCAAACAAATGAGTTCAGGCTAAGGAATGCTACCCGTCATTCTCCAATCAGTGGTGACACAGGAACATTAAAAGTAGGGGATGGAGACTGTTCTCCAAGCCCATAGCTTGGGCTTCATCTTTTAAACCTTACATTGAGTCTGTGGCCAAATCCTGCCGATTCGCTCTCCACAACATTGCCCGCATTCGCCCCTTTCTCTCTATCTCCTCGGCCAAAATCCTTGTTCATGCCATGGTTATCTCTCGCCTCGACTACTGCAACCTCCTCCTTGCTGGCCTCCCTCGCTCTCACCTGTCCCCCCTTATCGCAATCCAAAACTCCGCCGCCAAGGTCATTCACTCTGCCCGTCGCTTCGACCATGTGCAGCCTCTCCTCCTCTCCCTTCACTGGCTCCCCCTTCCTGAACGTATCCTGTTCAAACTCCTGGTTTTCACGTTCAAATCGCTCCACGACCAAGCTCCCCCTTACCTCTCGGACCTAATTGCCCTACGCACTCCTGCACGCGCTCTCCGCTCTTCCTCTGTCCCCTCCCTCACTCTCCCTCGTTTCTCCTGCTCGCCTAACCGCCTTTGACCCTTCTCCCTCGCTGCCCCCCATGCCTGGAACTCCCTCCCTGCCCACATCCGCCTTGCCTCCTCCCTCCGCTCCTTCAAATCCCTCCTCAAAACCCACCTTTTCCTTGCTGCCTTTTCCCAATGCCTGTTAGTCTTTCCCCTTACTCTTACTGTCGGCCCTCCTCCGCTGACTGCTGCCACCAACCTCTCTGTAAACCAGGCCAAGCATACGCACCTGAGACGTCGCATCCGCTTGAATGTTTGTTTGTCTTCTCCCCTGTCTCTCCCACTGTACCCTCTCCGTCTCCCCCCCCACCTTTTTTTTGTCTTTTAGATTGTAAGCCACAGGCAGGGACCACATCTAATTCTATGTTCTGTACAGCACCAGGCCACACTACTGGCGCTATAATAAATGTTTATAATAATAATAATAATAATGGAGACAAAGCAGTCCACACAGCCGCACCCAAGATAGCCACACTCACCCAGACACACACACCAGGTCCACCCATGCGTCCCTTCTCCCTATTCCAGTCCCCTGACCCAAACAAGCCCTTGATCCTCGCAGACACTGTCACTCCTGCTTAATTTCCTTTCATTTAAATATGGCAGGTCACAGAGCAAGGGGATTGGCTATCAGCTTCAAGCCAGCCAATCCTGGTGGTGGCAGCCCCAGTCAAACCCCAGTTTGCAAGCATTCACTTCAATGGAAGATAGAAGGGCCTACAGCCAGGCCCATCAGCTCCCCACAGGCCCTGCCAAATGTTGGTTTCCCTACAACTTTTTGATCAGGCATGGTAACATGGTATCATTGCCAGGAGAGATACTGCTGTTTCCACTGCTCTCTTGGGGTTGCTTGCTGTGCTGTGGTGAGACAGGCATCTCACTACCCAAAACTGTACCAAGCCCTGCAAATATTGACAAGATTAGGAGGTCTGCATAGAAATCCTGCATCCCCCCCAGGCTCCCTACCTCTCTTCAGTTCCACACTCTCCAAATCACAAGGCTCTTGTGATTGAGTCCCTGGCCACCCTTGAGTTTCCCGTTCTGATCATTAGAAGGTTCTTTGGGAGTCTGGATTCAGGAGAGGGGCTGTGTTTGTGTGCTGGAGCTAAGCAGGCAGTCACAGCAGAGCAATTTCCTCTCTGCAGCATTTGAAGGAAAGGCAAATGCATGTGTTTAATCCTGAGTTAAGGGACTTGCTCGTGTCGCACAGGTGAGCCTTTGGTAGAGCTGGAGCACAATTTTTGTGATCTACCGCTACTAGGGTGGCCATACCTCCCCTTTAAAAGAGGACACTTATAAAAAAATACATGGTGCAGGGCTGCACTGGAACCAATGCAGCCCTACAACATGTATTTTTCATAAATGTCCTCTTTTAAAGGAGAGGTATGGCCACCCCAACCACTACTCTCTCCTTTGAAGACACAAGCCATAATGTTCAAGCACTGGCATAATGGATGGGGGAACAGGGAGACAGTTTTCCCCTGTCAATTTCCTGAGTGGGGAAACTCATTTGTCTTCACATTTTGGGCTATTACAACAGCTACCACAGAGAACCCCATTCACAGTCCCAGCTCAGCATTAGGGAGTTCCCCTCCCAACTCCAAAGATTCCTCTGAGTCCCAGTCCCAGGGAATTTCCCTCAGTCCCAGGGAATTCCCCTCAAATAACTCCCCCTGTATGTGTGTTGGGAGGTCGGGGACTGTGTGGTACTACGAGGCACCAGGGGCAGGGCTTCAGGGATTGGTATGTCCCCACCCTGAGCTGGAGCATGTGTTCTAACTCCAAAGTGAGGAGAAACACATGTGGTGCAGATTTTCGAATCCTTACCAGACAGGGGTGAACCAGTGTGGTGTAGTGTTTAAAAATGCAGTGCTTGGGCCAGGAGGTAAGGGGAGGCCCCCGGTTGAAGTCTCACCTTAGCCATGAACTCACTGGGTGACCTTGGGCCAGTCACAGGTCTCTCAGCCTAACCTACCTCACAGAATTGTGAGAGTTAAGAGTTGAGTTAATTAGTTGTTAATTATAGTTAAAGAATTCCTGAGCCTAAGGGATAGGGTGGAATAAAAAAATCTAAATAAATAATCTGGAAGTGTTCAGCCCCACACTGAGCGAGAGCCTGATCAGTGGCCAGAGAGGTATTGCAATGGGTTTGTGGGTCCACACCCCCACTACACCGGGTTTGAGTGACTCAGTTTCCCTTGCGCACAGTTCTCTTGAATCAGTTTCTCTCACTGGCTAATTCAAGTGTGCCACAATGAAACTCCTTTGTCACACAAGGGCCCGATCCTTCCCGTTTACAGACTCTTTACTCTCTGGGTTCGCAAGAGCTTGAGGGCTCTTGTAGCTCACTTGTGTTCCAATATTAGACA
>QEPC01007988.1:698023-715118 GCA_003113815.1 Sphenodon punctatus
CCACAAGTCACACACAGGACGGAGAAGCGCATTCTTTTCAAGCCGCGAATGGCCTACCTTGATCAGACTCCCTGTCAGTTCGCGGCTTGAAAAAATGTGCTTCCCCGTCCCATGTGCGTGACTCGCGGCAGCGTCTCGTCTGATCCTGTCTCGCGGGATTTTGGAAACCACGCGCGAGTGCACCGCGCATTTGTCTAAAAGCGGCCTGGCCAAGGGTAAAACTGCCATGCTGCTTGCTTGGCAGGGGGCGGGGCTAGAGGTGGGACTGGAGGCGGGTCCTAATCATCTGGGTGGGCCAATGCTAACTTTGGACTTCAGCCTTCCCATCCACATCACTTCTGGATCCACCCCTGAATTAAGGTTAGGGAAAAGGCACAAAATTGACAAGTGAGCTCAGATCACTTTTGTCTAATGGTAATAGTACATTTTCCAATTAATTTCACCCATTCAAGAGCTAGGGGATACATCTTGAGAGATACCTGGACATTATATGGTCCAGGATAAGCATAATCCTGGACAGGGAACCACATCATTCGTGGATTGTCTAGGACAATCCTGGACATCTGGCAGCCTTGAGCCCAGCTGGCTTTGCTGCCCTGAGCCACTTAGAGGGAAGGGCGAGATAGAAGTTTAAATAATAAACGTGTGACTGGGCTCTGTTGTGATCACTTCTAAGGCAGCCACGCTGTTTATCGTGAGCACCTGCTTGAAGGTGAAGGGGCAGGGAAGCCTTTGTGCCACAAAGGATGCTGGGGCAGCAATTATTCCCCCAAACTGGATTCCCAGAGCCAGCTCTGAATGGGCCAGTGTGACTCAACCCTGTCACAGAGCCCTTAATGACTGCATTTCCTGCCAAGATATCCATGAATGGGCAACACACCCACCATTCAAGAGAGAGCCCTAACTCTACCGCCTCCCCATCCAGTTACACACCTTCCATTGTATCAGAGCTGATTATGCCCCAAGAGACTTTCCCCTTCAAAGGGGAGGTGACCAATCTAAGAGCACAGGCAAGAAGTACTGAAATAAAAGACTGTCTCCCTGGAGTGTAGTATCAAATTCTAAAGAGGCTACCATTGGTCTGGGAGGAACCCTAGTAGGCAGCAGTCCCCCTTCCCTATCCCCCCACAATAGTCCCAGTCAACCAGGTCTGCTGAACTAATTCACACATTAGTGTGGAACAATGCAGGGCAGTTGTTCCATATTCATTTTGGGAAATCCCCTTAGTTTGGCCATAGCCAGTCTTGTGTCTGTGTATTGGTCAATAGCCAAGGAGCCATTCTAAAGTATGAAACCTCCTGATTCCCCAGGAGGTTAGCTTCAGCAGGAAACCCACAGGTAGACCAGATCAGTTGGGTGAGGTAAAACAAAGGATGCTCTGCTGTCCCTGGTAGCTTCTTCCTTCCTGAGCAGGAAAGCTGAACCATTGGAGGAGGCATTGGTGTTTGGTGCCAAACCTTCGCTTATTTACACAAGGAGTTTGGACAATCATTCCTGTGACCGAGTGCAAATATGTGCAGTTCCTGTCACAGGGGGACTCTTATTCGGCGGATGCATCCGGCAGCCACGCCCTTGCTGGCACACTCAGCCTGGCAACACCTGAGGCTGAGCTCAGTCTTGGCTCTGGTTTGTAATCCCCAAAGACAAGCTGCTGATCAGCCAGATAATAGCGGCTGGGAAGCATTTTTTGTTGCTGTTGTGGTTAAACCCTAGGAAGTTGTTAGTCATTTTGGGGGACTCAGCAGGCTAGGGAGGCCTGGCTAGATTAAGCATCTTGTAGTTTTTATTTCATAACCAGCCCAGCAAGAAGAGAAAAAGAGAAACACTTACTCTGATGACAAGAGGAGGGGCAAGGATAGAAAACAGACATAACACGTAACTCCACTTTAACACCACTTTAACATTTCTTATGCATGTTGCAGGGCTGTATTGGTGCCTTATGCAGCCCTGTAACATGCATAAGATATATTAATGCGGTGTTGAAGTGGAGTTAACGTTATGTCTGTTTTCACCCTCTTGTTAGATAGGGCTGGGAATCTGCAATTATAACAGAAGGAAAAATTAACCAGGAGAAAAAGCACAGCAATCTCTGCCTCCTAGAGAGCACCTTTGAGCTCTGCTTCTCAGCAGAGACTGCTATCACTATTTACAGATGGGGAAATGAGGTGTGAAGCAAGCAGTGCCATACTGGGGCAGATCAATGGCTCAGCATTCTGTATCCGACAGTGGCCAAACTGGCCATCTTGAGTCACTTCAGAGAAGTACCAGCAGGTCATGGAGTGATCACTCCCAGCACCTGACAGTCACGAGTCTCATCCCCTGACCAAATTGACTTATAACTGTTTATGGACCTACCCTCTAATTAAGTAATTTATTAATTATTATTATTATCTAAATCTTTGGATTTATATCCCATCCAATCCATGCATCTCTGGACACCTTACAATATATCAATAAAATACAAGCAAAGCACAGATAAACCCCCATCCCAACCCACCTCCACCCTATGCCTCTCACACATGACAGTCCTCACCACACACTCCTCTGTCTCTCACCTGGGGAGACCCCCATGCCCCACTCCTTCTTACCCACCCAAGCTCAGACCTCATAGCAGGATGTCTTCAAATGCCACCCATCGTACCAATCCTCCAAGAAAAGTCCCCACTAATAATACAATAAATGTTGCAAAAGCTTCAGTCCCACCCTGTGACACCACCAAAGGGTGTTGTTCACCCCCAGACAGTCCGGTTCAGCTTATAAGAGAGCTTGGAAGGGTCCACTGAGACTGCAAGGCGTCCATTCCAGTGTCTGAGCTGGGGCACGTTCTTCCTCATCCACCCCCTCTGCTAAAAGCAGGCGTCAGAGTGCCTAATGATGTTGGCAACCTTTCCCCCTCTCCAAAGGGCGCTGAAGTCCAGAGATGGGGTGGTGGGGTCACGCCCACCAGCTGCAGGAGCAACAGTGAAGCCCAACAGTGAAATTGTCCAGCAGTTTTTTTAAACCTGCTAACCTCTTGGCCTTCACAACATCCACTGGCAAGACATTCCATGGGTTAATTGTATGCTAAGTGAATAAATACTTCCTTTTATTTGTTTTAAACTCACTACCAATTAATTGCATAGGGTGTCCCCTAGTTCTAGTATGGGGTAAATAGCAACTTCCTGCTTACTTGCTCTGCATCACTCCTGGTTTTGTCAACTTCTTTCTTTCAGTCAGTTGTCTCTTCTCTAAGCTGAAGAGCCTTAACCTATTGAGCCTCTCTTTATACAGAAGCTATTCCATGCTTTTGGCCATCTTTGTTGTCCTTCTCTGAACCTTTTTCAGTTCTCCTATGTCCATTTTGAGATGAGGCCAGAACCGCACACAATATTCACAGTGTGGGTGCACCATGGATTTATATAGCAGCATTATGATATTCCCTGATTTATTTTCTGTTCCTTTTTAAATAATTCCCAATATTCTGTTCGTCTTACTTACTGGCTGTGGGGTGTCTGTCATGTGGAGCACCACTGGGTTGAGGGGTGTCTGTTCTATAGAGTTAGGGGAGAGGACTGTTGCATAGAGTATTCTTGGTTGTCCTGTGGAGAGTTACGGGGTGTCTATCTTATGGAGTGCGATGGGCTCTGTTGGGTGTCTGTTCTATGGAGGAAAATGGCACCCCACAGAGCAAGATGTATGTATGGAGGGCTATGAGTCAACAGCCCAGGTTCTCAAACTGGGGGTTGGGGCCCCTGGGGGGATATGGAAGGTGTTCTGGAGGGGCATGACAAGTACCCCAAATGGCAAACACCTAGCTCCACTCTTTCACTGAGCTAGGAGCAATCTCAAAAATAATAGGGTGACAAGGGGGAGGGAGAGTCAAAGGACAAGGGAGGAGAGAGGGGAAAGCAATAAGAGGGTGTGAAGGAGGAGAGGAAGAGAGGGAGCAATATGTATATATATGTTGTCACGGGTTGGAGGTCCGCACCCCCACTTTACCGGGTTTTAGTGACTCAGTTTCCCTCGCGTACAGCCCACTTGAACCAGTTTTCTCTCTCTGGCTGAATCAAGCCTGCCACAGGGACAACCCCTTTGTCACTCAAGGGCCCGATCCTTCCCGTTTACAGACCTTTTAATCTCTGGGTTCGCAAGAGCTTGAGAACTCTTGTTGCTCACTTGTGTTCCGATATTAGACACAGACACTTCTTCATAAAGATAAAAAGTAAGTTTATTGATTACATAAGCTATTAAGCAAGATTGTTGATACAGAGTGGTTACTAGAAATCAAAGGGAAATATAACGCATTCCTGATCTATACTGGTTGAGTTCCTAAATAAGCATCTTACCCTACAAAGGCCCATAAGTTCCTCTCAGTTCTTGATGTAAACGACTGGGCTTTCTGCCTTAGAGTTGCTAGAAAGCAAAGTCCTGTCTCTCAGTTCATGGTTTCCAGCCTTGCTGGCTGCAAGATGGTGAGTGAGTTCCTGATAGTCACTGCCCCCTCTGGGGTACAACTCCTTATATCCCCAGGAGGAAACTCCTTGTATCTTCTCGAGGCTTCTAGAATTCCTTTTGTTCCCTTTATCAGCTTTTCTGTGTCTCTTACACGTAGGCAATGGCTACCTGCATTAGTATATAAATGTCTCTGGCCATCCATCTGTCTGGGGTGAATCAATAAACTGTCTTTCCGTTTCCTGGAACTTGGTCACGTGTCACAGTTCTGATTTGGGTTTTACAGTTCTCAATTGTAACATTACATACATGTGGAACCTTTTGCTTTACATATTTACCAGACTTGTAGTCTACATGTAGGCCCGTGTTACACGTGTGTGACCCTATGTTCCTCCGTGACATATGTGTTTTGTATGGGAGAGGTCTCAGCTATGACAGACAAGTGGAAGTGGGGTTGGGTTCACAAGTTTTAGAACCATTGACCTATGTAGAAATGGCTACAGGGCTATGGTGTTTGGAAATAAGGGATGTTTGGCCTCAACATTAGGCAATGAGCCATTTTAAATTTGCACATTATCAATTTCTTCTCCAGAATAGGTGGCAACCATTAAAGGGTTGGAAAGCCTGTTTCTGGGCATTTTCAAAGCTAGACTGAAGAATGCACTGTTCCTCACTGAGACGCAAAGGGACAGACTAGGAATGCGTGGCCTTTTCCATCTCTAGGGGTTGCCACCTGTGGTGGTTTTTTACCTGACACTCGCATAGAATAAAATGGGAGTGTTAGGTAAAAATCGACAGAAGGTGGCAACCCTAATCTTCACTGGTGTAGTGTGGAGCAGGCTACCTGCCCAGCGATACGGAGTGGTGGAAAATCACTAGCCTGTCAAAATAACACAGATTTACAACAAGGGGCTTTTCTCTCTTAATTCAGGGATGTTGGCGAGGGGAATAAATCATATCTGCACAAGTCAGTTCTGAATCCAATCTCAGGCAGCATTTTTAATCTCTTTCTGGGCTTCTGTGTGTGTGTTATCCCCTCTGATTACTGTGCCTGTGATTTGCTGGGGATGGGGGGATAAAGGCAAGGATGCTGCTGCAGCGGTCCTCCCGTGTGCGTGTGATAGCAGCCAGGCTGCCTCTCCTGCTCAGCCAGCCACAGGAGAAAGCTTCAGCTGCCTTTCCCGTGGGCTAGGATTTCCTTCCTTTCATTGAGAAAGGACCCTGAGGTTAGAGCCCAGATGCTGGGCTGTCAGAGCCTGGGCGGTCAAAGCACAGACGGTGAGATGACACAGCTGCTGAGTGAGTCCTGCTGATGAGGAGTTCCACTGGTTTGAGAGGGGCCTGTAGAGTTTCCAGTCAGTTCTGTAGGTATCATGCCTTCTTGCCTGAGCCCATCCTGCCTAGAGCTGGAATGAGGCAATGGTAAACTGGGTAAGCCCATTACATTTGTGGTGCCCAAACAGGATCACTATTTTGCTTTCCTGGGGAACAGCAGTATTGTCAAGACAGTGGCAGCCACAACGTACGTGCATCCGGCTGGCTGGCCTAGGCCCCAGGAAACCTCAGGAAGCCACCACCACCACCCGGATTGCCACGACCTTACCATTGCTGCCACACCCTGGTAAGCAGGGGAATGTGGCTTGTTTACTACCCAGGAGCAGCTGCCCAGCTATGCAGGTATCTAAAGGGGTGCCTGCCTGCATGCCCAGGTGAGTACTTCTGTATAACCCTACTTGTTTCAACTCTAATTCTGCCATGATTCAGGCTGCTTTCCCATGAGTTGCTTTTGTGCTGCGGGAGCATGCTCTATTCAAATCTAGCGCAGCTCCTGTCTCATGGGTAAGTAGGAATTGTGGCTTGCCCGCCAGCAGGTTTGTGTAATGAACAGGGTAGTGAAATTCTACCCTGTCAATTGGGCGAGCTTGCTGGCGGGAGAGCCGTAATTCCTACTTTCCCACGAGTCGGAAGGTGCACTAGATTTGAATAGCGCATGCTCCCACGGCACAAAAGCAGCTCATAGGAATTCAGCCTTACACTCTGGCCCAGCTTTCTGGCAAGTTCCACCTTGGGTTAGCCAGAAGGTCTGAGAAGAAAGAATCATGGCCGTGGGTTAGTTAGCAGTTAGGTCCTCCAGAGCTCCTGGCCTTCAGGAAGGTATCTATCCATCTCCAACCTGGTGATGGACCAATGTGGCATTGGGCACCACTCTACTTCCACTGCACCCACTCAGAGGTGCTTATTGAGGGGAGCACAAGAAGCACTTGTCCCAGGCCTCCCTTATCTAGGGGGTCCATGTCATGGAAAGATTCATGCAGTACAGCTGGCCTGGGTGGTGCACCAGTAGGGCCTTTGCCTAGTGCCTCCACTACTGGTGTGTTAAATTTGCATAAATATTATATATTATCATACATTGGCATAAACTTGTGTACATTCATCTTGTGTTAATTTATACATATTTATGCACATTGGGGGAGCATAGGCATCCCAGTTGGATGTTTTCAAAATCTGGAGTTGGGGGGTGGGGCTGTTTAAGGGGTGTGCTCAGGATGGGGGAAGGAAAGGAAGGGTACAGATAATGAATTATAAGAACATAAGTAATGCCATACTGGGTTAGACCAATGGTCCATCGAGCCCAGCGTCCTGTCTCTGACAGTGGCCAATCTCTTTCTCTAGGGAGAAGTACCCAACAGGTCAAAATGGGCAATCCATTCCCTGTTGTTCCAGCCCCCAACAGTAAGAGGTAACATTCCCAAAACCTACTTTGCTAATAGCCATTAATGGACCTGTCCTCCAAGAACTTATCCAATCCCTTCTTAAAACTAGCTACCCTCCCGGCCGTGACCACTTTCTCTGGCAGTAAGTTCCACGAGTTAATTGTGCGCTGAGTGAAAAAATACTTTCTCTTATTTGTTTTATTTCTGCTACCAGTTAATTTCATGGAGTGTACCCTTGTTCTCGTACTCTTGGAGAGGGCAAATAACCGCTCCCTATTTACATGTTCCACACCACTCATGATTTATAAACTTCTGTCATATCCCCTCTCAGTTGTCTATTCTCCAAGCTGAAGTGCCCTAACCTATCAAGCCTCTCCTCATACGGGAGCCGTTCCTCCATATCCTATCCTTGAGTATCCCCCATCGCCAGCCCCGCCGCTGCAGCTGGTGAATGGCAGCGAGGGGGCTCTCATCACCCTCCCACCTCTAGGGAGAAGGAGCAAGGAGGGGTGCAAGCCTGCACTAGGCAGCCTAGGTAGAAGATGGGGGAGAGGCAGGGCAGAGTGCAAAGGCGCAAAAAAGGCCAGCCCAGCCACAGTTGCTGCAGCAACAGTCGGAGCTGGCACGAACAAAGTCTCGCAATGCTTGTGAGACTTGTGGCTGGGAAGTCCAGGCACACATGGAGCGAGCATTCATCCAGAGGCCCTCCTCAGAGAAACACCCACCCACCCACCCATTAAGCAGTACTGTGAGCGTAAGCGGGTCGCCAGTTTCAGGGGCCAGGAAGGCATTTTTACAGGAACCCCAAACTGGCCTTGGGATTCCTGGTTTTTAACTTCCCCGCAGTGCTAGAAATTACAAATTGGCTTTCACAGGCCTCTATGGCCAGGGTGGTTCCCGTTAGAATTTGTCACACTCTGAGGGGGGGTCCAGTAACCTGATTTGAATTTGTTGCCATGTTGAACTACACACTAAGGACACATCTCCTTTTGAGATGGGGATTCGTGACCTCCAGTGCATACGCAGGGTACAGCTAGCGCTGGGGTCACATCCTGGGGAAGGGGGGTCAGACTTGAGGGCATCCTAGGGGCAGGCACGGCCCTGGGCTTTCTAGAGTACCTCCTTCCCCTGGTCCCAAAGGGGGGCAGCTTTGTCCTCCCCTACCCACGTCATGCAGCGTGGGATGGAGGGGGAGGCATAGTTTGCAAGTTATATGGAGCTGGGATTTGAAGGTGCATCAAACCCAGCTACCCTTGCTCTTTCTTATGATTGAACTTATCACATGGTTACTGGACCCAAATTGCTTGAAGGTAATTCCCACACAGATTTTAAAAATTAAGAGTGTGGGCTTGTTTACCCCAAAAGAAACTGTGTCCTTGTCACATTTGGGATGCTCCAACAACCTGCCTCCATCTCTGAGCCCTTCCCCTGAGCTCCCTCTTTTATTGCTTGAGGACAGGTACTGGATCCACAGGCCACATCCTTTGAAAAGGGTCAAATACAAATCAAACACAGGACAGATTTGACCCAGGGACCAGAGGTTCCCCAACCCTGTGGTAGGTGATATGGGGAGTTTCTGCTCTACAGTTGCCACCTATGCAATTTTTAAAGGAACACTTATGAAAAATACATGTTGCAGGCACTGCAGGCACTGCAACATGTATTTTTAATAAGTGTTCCTTTAAAAATTGCACAGGTGGCAACCGTACTCTGCTCCCTCTTTCCAAACTTGGAGGAGGTAGCTGTGGGATCTGGTCACCACAACTCACCCCAGGTGTTCCCCTCTGGGGAAACAAGCTGCTAGAGTAGAGAGGAGCTGCCTGATGGCAGGGGAAACGCCTGGAGGAAAGAAGAGCAGCAGGAAGCAGTGAGGGACTTCTTCCTAGGGCGGGGTAGGAGAGGTCTCCAAAATGGATTTGCCTCAGGACTCTAGAAGTTTGAAAACAGCCCTGGGCCTGCCCTTGTGGTTTTCCTGAATTCCCCTCTAGTCTGGCAGCAGCCCTAACAACTGAGGATGCCACACATAGACTAGAGGGGGTGCTGCCCCTCAAAAATCAGCGCTGCCTGCTATCAGGAAACAATCCCGTCTCAGCCAGTCTGCAGGAGCCCTAGTTTATTTTCACATGGCCGTCCTGTAGCTTATAGTCATGTGCTCCAAAATCGAGCCCAAACTCGGCTCTAGTCTGATTATGTTGGGATCAATCTTAGCCCAGTCCCAACATAGCTGGGCTCCTCTGTGGCTTGGCCCCATATGTAACACAGTGATCCCATCCCCAACGAGCATCATGATGTCACAACATTTCATAGGAACGGGGTCACACGTATCAGCAAAGGGGCAGGGTTAAGCTGCTCCCCTGCCCTTTTCCGGAATTGCCCCGCCCCCACAGAGCGCTGTGACATCACAGTAGGGTTAACCTCCCCCCTCCTTTATCTGTTGTGGCCCCACCCCTGTGGATGGCTGTGATGTCAGGAAGGTAGGGCCTCTTGTTCAGGGAGCCCAAGTCCATGGGGCTTGTGAATGGAGGACTCCCAAATTCAGCCCCACCAGACATGGTTAGGTCCAGACTAGTCAGGCTCTGCTGGGCTCTACTGTAGCTAGGACATCGGGTGTCTTTTGACAGACCACCACGGGGACCTGCCCCAGGAGTGGCCAGCCCTGCAGCCCCTACATGCAGTCATGCAGCACCCTCATCCCCTGCACCATAGAGCTGCCGGTGGATCAGCCGCTGCTCTATGCCAGGGCAACCCCCAGCCTGAAGCAGTGCTGCAGCAGCCCATCCTCCAAGTAGACAGACTGCTGTTCCATCCAGCCAGCGCTCCAGGTTTCAGCAGCCTGCTCTGCTTGCAGTGCTCCCTTCGGGGTATTCCAGAGCACCGCCAGCAGAGCTGCCCCGGAGCACAGACAGCCTGCCCCACCTCTGCTCCACCTCACTACCAGGCAGCCTCTAAACAGACAGCCTGCCTGCGGGTGAGGCAGAGCAGAGGCAGGACAGCTGTCCATCTAAAAACACCCATTGGCTCATGGAGGTGATGGTCAACTGCTTGACAAGGGGGACAATTCAGACAGAGGCCGCTTTTAGACAAGTGGCCTGGGAAGTGCTTTCTTCAACGTGGTGGGAGTAGAAACCATGCGGGGTGCGTTTACTTTATACGCACCGAAAGTGGTCGCCCATCATAGGAATTGCTGGTGCACATGGCCTCCCGTAGTCTCTTTAAAGACGCATTCTGGAAACCTCGGAATGCGTCTTCAAAGAGGCCGCGTGCACCGCCAATTCCTACAAGAGGCGGCTACTTTCAGTGCGTGTAAACGCACCCCGCATGGCTTTTCCTCCCACCATGTTGAAGAACATGCTTCCCAGGCCACTTGTCTAAAAGCGGTCTCAGAAACTAAGAGAAAAAAACTGGGACATACCTTATTTATATGAAGAGAAGGGTGAAAGAAATGACAGGGGTTTGTGTGCTCCCCTCCCCCCTGCCATGTCCTGCCTTAACCATGATGGAGCTGCCACCCTGTGGTGTCCCACCCTGGCACTGGGTCCTAAGGGTGGCCTATGGGGTGAGGGGCTGTGGGCTCCTAGCCCAAGTACTCACAGACACCAAGTTCAGCAACACTCTTTATTGAGGGGTTTCCCCAATACAGCATCTGCTCGTGATTCTCCCTCCAAGCCCAGTGTCTTTGCAAGGCTGTGTCTCCCAGCCTCAGGCAGGGCTCCGGCAACAGCTCTGCTGCGCTAGGCCCTCGTACGCAGCAGCTCGTGGGGGAGAGAGGGAAGCAGGCGACCTTCCTTTAGCCTGTGCTGCTCCCAACTGCCTCTGCGCCTCGCACGCGCTTTCGTCTGCCCCACCCTCTGAGTCACGTGGGGGGTGCTGCTGCACAGGCGCCGCCACATCCCCCTTGTCCAGTGGCGAAGCCACCTATCCCCTCTGCAATGAGGGCAATGTTACTTGTCATGTTAATAAATTACAACATTGGGAGAGTTGCATGCGTGTCTGAGAGTCAGAGGTCACTAGTACATGACTCGTCGTAGGAGGCAGTCTTTACCACTGCCCCACGTAGTAGTCTTGTAGGCGAGTAGGGAGGCGTGTTTCCCTGCGCGGCATCTGCTGTCCCTGGCATGGCGATGCCAGTTCTCTCTGGTGTTGGGGGGGGTTTCCTCTACATCCCCCGTCGTTGGGGTCATGTCGGGGTTGTCCGAGACGGGGTCACTGACCGTTGCCGGTTGTGGTTCCTGTGTCATGGGTTCTGGTAGTGGAGCTGCCTGGGACTGTTCGTATTGGTTCCTTGATGGTGCAGTGTCTGGTCGTCTTGCGAAGTTGTTGGCTGTGCTTGGGGCTGTGGGGTCCTCTGCTCGACTTAAATGTCGTTGGTTTTGGCAGTATGTGGCTCCTTGGGGTGTTCTCACCATGTAGGAGCGGGGTTCTGGGCGCTTCGCGATCACTGTGGCCGGATGCCAGCCAGTGGGGGTGGCCATCCGGATCGTGTCCCCAATGGCTAGGGGTGGGAGGGGTCGTGCTTGCATGTCATAGCAAGCCTTCTGGTCCTTTTGTCGTTTGCGGAGTGTCGCATGCGCACCCTGGGGTATTGATGGTGTGAGGACTGGGGTGGTCACCGGTAGCGTGCTGCGGAGTACGCATCCCATGAGCAGTTGTGGTGGGGTGAACGGTGTTCTTGATATAGGGGTATTGCGCAGGTAGAGCAGGGCCAGTCGCGGGTCTGTGCCATCATGGCCTTTTTGAGCATGGCCTTCACCGTCTGTACCATCTGCTCCGCTTGCCTATTCGATTGGGGGTACGTCGGGCTGGAGTGGGTGAGAGAGAAGCCCCAGTCTGTGACAAACTGCTGAATCGCTTGGGAGGCAAACGGGGAGTGGTCACAGATCATCTCTTTGGGGATCCCATGTCGTGCAAAGATTGCCTTGAGTCACTCGATTATGGAGAATGCGGTTTTGTCTGGTAGGTGTATTACCTCTGGGTACTTGGAGAAGTAGTCCACGATTACCATGTATTCTTGCGTCTGCAGGTCGAAGATGTCCACAGCTACTTTGAGCCATGGTAGTTCAGGTATGTGATGCGGCATCATGGGTTCTGCCTGCTGAACTGGCCGTCCTTCTTGGCACGGGTTGCATCCTGCTACCCACTGCTCAATGTCTCTTGCCATGTTGGGCCAGTACATGAGGGCTCTCACTCAAGCCTTGGACCGCTGAGCTCCCTGGTGGGGGATATGCACCATGTGTAGCATGTCCTGCCTGGATTCCTCGGGGATGATTATCTTGTGCCCTACCATCAGTAGGCCGTCCTCCAGCCTCAGGTCATGTCGGAGGGGCCAGTACGGCTTGAGTGGTGGTGCCACTGACTTCGCATACCGGGGCCATCCGCGGTTGTGCAGGGTCTGCAGGCTGTTCAGGACTGGGTCATGCAGAGTGTGATCCTGCAACTGGCGTAGGAGTGGGTCACTCAGAGGCATCGTAGTTTTGGTGTGGTAAATGACTTTCTCCCCTTGAAGGTCTAGTGTGAGGGAGGTCGGTGAGTCAACTGGAGCCCTGGACAGTGTGTCCGCAATGTGCATGCTGGTGCCCTTTGTATACTCTAGTTCCAATTTGTATTTTTGTAGCTGGAGCAGCATGCATTGTAGCCTGGCTGGGGCTTGTCCTATGGGCTTCTCCATGATCGTTTTAGTGGTTTGTGATCCGACTGGACCTTGACCGTATTTCCGTATATGTACTGATGGAACTTGACGGTGGCGAAGAGGATTGCCAGGAGCTCCTTCTCAATTTGAGCGTAGTTCTGCTCGGGAACCATGAGTGACCTGGAGGCGTATGCTATGGGATGACCATCTTGGGACAGGCAAGCTCACAGACAGTCTTTGGATGCGTCTGCCTGTATGACAGACCCCTTGTTTGGGTCAAAGTATCTTAGTACTGGGGCTGTTGAGATGGCTTGTTTCAAGGCATCTAGAGCTTGTTGGTGGTTGACGTCCCAGGCCCACTCAGCTTCCTTGCGCAAGAGGGTTCTCAGTGGGGCGGTCATGGCTGATTCGTTTGGAATGTATTGGGCCAGGTATTGTACTGTGCCCAAGATCCATTGTAGCGCCTTTTTGTCTTGAGGCGCTGCGAGTTTCTGGACGGCCTCCACCTTGTCCTCGTCCGGTTGGACCCCTCTTCCGGAGAAGATGTGTCCCATGTACTTTACTCGCTCCACCATATATTGGATCTTGTCCTTGTTGAATCTGACTCCCTTCTCTCGGGCTCGCTGCAGCACCTGCTTCAGGATGCGATCGTGCTCTGACGTGGACGAGGCCGCAATCAGCATGTCGTCCACTATGATGTGAACCCCAGGAATGTCCCCGAAACTCTCATAATTCTTTTGTTGGAAGACTTCACTGGCCGATTTGATGCCAAAGGGCAGCCTGTTGAAATGGTATCTTCCCCATGGAGTGTTGAATGTGCAAAGCTCGGCCGATGACTTGTCTAGCGCCACCTGCCAGTAGCCATCTTTTTCATCGAGTATGGTGAATATGGATTTCCCGGCCAGCTTGCGTTGGACATCCTCCACCATTGGGATGTTGAAGTGTTGTCGAAGGACTGCTCTGTTCAGGTCCCTCGGGTCAAGGCAAATACGTAGGGAACCGTTCTTCTTTTGGGTGACCACCAAGCTGCTCACCCAGGCGGTGGGTTTGGTCACCCTGGAGATCACTCCTGCCGCCTCTAGGTCTGTCAGCGTGGTGCGGAGTTGGTCCTGCACGGCAAACAGGATTTTGCGGCATTCGTGAATCTTGGGGGGTACCGAGGGGTCCAAGTATATGTGGTGCGTCCCTGGAAACCGACCAAGGCCTCTTATCACGTCTGCGTAGTTAGCAAGGATGCCTGTATCCATCTTTGTTGAGTTCGATGTGGGTGAATAGATCCGACGAACTAAGTTTAGGGCAATGCATGCCTGTAGGTCGAGCAGTGGTGGGTCCTGGGTGTCAATGACGTAAAGTAGAAGCTGTGCATTGGTGGTAGCCGTGGAACACTGAACAAAAAGTTTCGCCTGGGGAGTGATTCTCCCCCCACCGACAACAACCAACGTGATGTCCGGTGTGCCCTGTCAGATGTGCACCGGTAGGTTCCTTGCCACTTGAGCAGGGATGGTGTTGGTCTCCGCTCCGGTGTCCAGCTTGAATGTCACTGGATATCCGGCCACTCGGATTCTGCAGTGCCAGGGATCTTCAAAGTACCTGATGTCTTCCTGTCGTGGCAAGGTCAGAGCTCCTACGTACATTGCATTGACAGTGCTGGTGTGAGGGGGATTTCTGGCCCTGCAGACTTTAGCGAAGTGATTCCTTCCTTCACATCTACGACATGTCTCTCCATACGCTGGGCACTGCTGGGGGCCATGCTGGCGTCCACATCTTCTGTATGGGCGTCGGGTGGCCTCCGTGTCTCGCCCCGGGGGTGGGCTGATCTCTGGAGTTGGGGGGGTCTGACGCAGGATAGTCGAGGGTCAAGGGGATACTGCTAATACTCGTGGCTCAGCAGACATTGCCGTGGCTTGGGCCCGAGTGATGGTTTTCATGCGACACATATCCACTGCCTGGGTCAGGGTGAGGTCTGGCCTCTCTAAAAGCCTCTCCTTCAGCTTAGGGTCAGGGATGCTGAATACAATCTTGTCCCTGAGCATGAGGTCTATGGTGGGCCCAAATTCGCAATGTTGGGCCTTCTCACGCAGGGCGGTGAGGAAGGGGTCAATTCCTGCTTGTTCTTCATATTGGAGCTGCCAGAACTGGAACCTCTCGAACACGGGGATCTTTTTGGGGACACAGTAGTTCTGCAGAGCCATGAGGAGCTCCGCGAGGGTCTTCTTAGTGGGGTCTGCGAACACGTCTGGCAGCGTGTTGTATACTTCTAGGGCCTTCTCTCCCAGGCAGTGCAGGGCCACTGCTACTTTGTACTATTCCGGCTTCTTAGCCGCCTCAGTGATGGTGAGATAGAGCCCTAGCTGTTGCTCCCATCTCTTCCAGTTCTCCCCCGAGTTCCCATCAAAGCTGAGGGGTGGTGGTGGCTTGAAGTGCTCCATGAGTAGGGTATTCGCCTTCACTGGACTGTGAAGTCCACTTCTGTCACCCTGTGGTGTCCCACCCTGGCACTGGGTCCCAAGGGTGGTCTATGGGGTGAGGGGCTGTGGGCTCCTAGCCCAAGTACTCACAGACACCAAGTTCAGCAACACTCTTTATTGAAGGGTTTCCCCAATACAGTATCTGCTCGTGATTCTCCCTCCAAGCCCAGTGTCCTTGCAAGGCTGTGTCTCCCAGCCTCAGGCAGGGCTCCGGCAACAGCTCTGCTGCGCTAGGCCCTCGTACGCAGCAGCTCGTGGGGGAGAGAGGGAAGCAGGCGACCTTCCTTTAGCCTGTGCTGCTCCCAACTGCCTCTGCGCCTCGCGCGTGTTTTCGTCTGCCCCACCCTCTGAGTCACATGGGGGGCGCTGCTGCGCAGGCGCCGCCACACACACCGTAAACTAGCAGTGTTCTGTCTGCAGTAGCTCAAGCTGCAAAGAACCCAGGCGGCATATCTCTCAAGTGTCCCGAATTTTCCAGGACATCCCTCTTTTGTTTTCTGTTTAGCAGTCATGGAAAACACCTGCAGATGCAGAGACTCTAGGAAGGGAGGTGTGAAAGATGCAATTTGCAAGCCATCAGTTGGACAAATCAGGGTTTTTAAAGCAGGGATGTTCTGGAAAATCTGGGACACTTGAGAGGTATACCAGGTGGAGCAGTGGGTGACGTCACACCCGTCCTAGTAGCAGGATTTCACACACATGCTGGAGTTACCAGGCAGTCACTGCACGGCACCCCTGCAACCACAGCTTTGTATGTGGGTGGATTATTGAAACTTGGGGGGACACTGTGCCTTGAGGGAAATCGCTGCTCTAGCATTCTCCAAGGAAACTTGCTTTCCAGCACAGATCGGATCAGTCTAAAGGACCCAGCAGCCAGTGCCCAGCGGAGGTGTTGTCAAGGCGGAGGGGTCGAGAAGCCACTATCGGTCAACTCCCCATGGTTAAGTGGTGAATGCGGAATATAGGGACTTTCCCAGCCAAGGAGGAAGTGTGGCGGAGGTGGGAGGATGGGCCTGAGGAGCTCCTCTTGTTCCTTTGTTTATGGGATTCCTGAAAGCTTGAAAGTGAAGAGAGAGGGCAAAGCAAACGCTGACCCAGCGTCTGGTGTCTGGAGAGGGTTGAGAATAGCTTGTGACTGAGCTTTGTGTCAGGAAGGGCTGCTGAGTCCTGCGTGCAGGCTGGGCCCCTTGGCACACACAGAACTGAGGAGCTGTACTCAATCTACTCCCTTTCAAGCTGAAGTTAGGGGCAAAGGCAAAGCTGCTTTAAATCCTCCCTGTTCTAGTACAGCCATTATGGGTCAGTCAGTAAAACGTTACCCCAGGCTGAGCTGGGAGGGACTGAGAAATTTGAGTGAAATAATATATTACTCACTGATGCTGCTAGACCTTGTAACTGGGAACCGGGGGGTGGGGGTGGAGGGAACTAAAGAGAAGAGGGTTCTGGGAGAGATGTACAGCACTAGACCGGGCAGAAATTTGGGCAGGTCTAGCCCCCTGTACTTCATCCTCAAAAATACCCAGTAATTCAGGGGCCTGTTATTCTAGCAAATCACCGTTTCTAAGAAAACCCCGGTACAATTTGCCTGCAATGATTTACCACTTGCTGCTTCTACATGATCAGAAGTCTCGAGTAAACGTCTCTAAATACAGATTTAAGTGCTCGTGTGCACAGATATTCCGGAGTACATAAATCCAGATTCTTCTTGTAATCCAGAGTTATCCCTCTTCCCTGTCCATCCTTATCGATGGGGTCACCATCCGTCCCGTTCCCCAAGCCCGTAGCTTGGGCTTTGTCTTCGATTCTCACCTTTCCTTTAAGCCTTACATCGACTCTGTTGCCAAGTCCTGTCACTT
>QEPC01007988.1:719641-738485 GCA_003113815.1 Sphenodon punctatus
GCCATCTTGGAGGGGTGGGAGCTATAACCGTAGGGAAGTCGGTGGAGTAGGTCAGCAAAGGACTGAAATAGTCCTTCAGCCTTATTTGCCTTACTCTGCCTACAAGCTTAAGTCTCGTTGACAGCACTGAAAGCTCACAATGAACATCCATTCGGTATCCACCTGTGGCTGTGTTTCACAACAGGACAGGAACAGGCAAAGGGTTTCCACCTCTCCATGTTTCCCCCACAGACAGTCTGGGTCCTGGGGTAGGGTTCCCATGTATGCAAATTTTTAGAGGACCCTTATGAGAAATACAGGTTGCTGAACTGCATTGGCTCCAATGCAGCCCTGCAACCTGTATTTCTCATAAGTGCCCTCTACAAATTTGCATATATGGCATCCCTATCCTGGGGAAACCCTGACTTCTCCACGTCAGCCAGGGGCACCCCTGGTAACCAGGGCTCCCTAAGGATGATGTCACATCAGAAAGGGGATGGGCCAGAGGGACTTTTTCTCCCCGTTGCTGATGTAGCCCCACCTGTATAAAGTGTTATGACACTTTGTAATGGGTGGGTTAGCATCGGGGGTAGGGTGTGACAGCCCCGTTATCCTGCCCCTGCAGATGGGGCCTGGAGGGAGATGGTAACCCTAAGCAGGCATGGGGTACAGGAACTGGGAGGGGCAAACAGGTTCTGAGTGATGCTGGGAAAAGAGATTGCTCTGGATCTGTTCAGATGAATGTCCACCAAAGTGCAGTCCTCCCTCCTTGGTTTAACCCCACCTCTTTGCTTGAGGTAAGCACACACACCCACACCCCTTTATTCTCACTTTTAAGCCCCTCTGCTCATGTGAATAGAAGCTAGAATAAAGCAAGATAGGGGGGTTACTATTTCAGAAAATATGCCCTCAACAGGAGGGGAAGCTGGGTTAAGGATTTTGTTTGCTGCAGCCAGTGCCAGTCCAAGCCAATAGGTTGGCTTGCTTCTTTATGGGCTGTAGGATGCCATTTCAGTCAATAGTTTCTCTCCTTGGTTAATCAGTGTTACCCTTAGGAACTGGGTGTGGCAACTACAGCTCTACTAGCCTTTAAAATTAAATTTTATTGGCAAGAGGGATATGCTTTGGCAAGGGGAGTGTAGCTTCAATGTGAGTGCTAGCTGGCAATGGATGTGTCCGCCGAGGTTCTGAGTGACAGCACTAAGCCTTCCTGAGCCTCCAATGTGTCTGTGTCTGTCACAGCATGGGAGTGCACATGTGTGTTTATGTGGGCTGGTTCTGTGTAGGCCACACATAGATCTGCCCCTTATGCTAGAAGGGAATCAAGAAGGCTTGCCCTGTACCTCTCTGAAGCTTGGGGGTCTGTTGTATGATCAATGTAGGGCTTGAAACTACTTTTTAAAAGCTTCCCATAGCAACTAGATTCTTCCTGCCTAAGGGCCAGGGACCCAGATCAGGGCTGGGGAAAGGCTTACAGAAGAAGCCAAAGCCAAGAATCATGCTAAGATGGGGAGAAAACAACTTTGTCTTAAAATGGTCTCCATGTGTAAAATACATGAAAAGCAAGGCACTTAAGAGGGGTGATTTGAATTATTTGTTTTATTTATCTACTGAATAAGTAATTTTCTTAAAGTTCTGTGTGTGTGTGTGTTTAAAGAATATGTTATGTATATTGGCTGTGTCTCTCTTAACCTGTGTTTGAAAAAAAAGAAAAAAAGGATCATGCCAAGATATACACCACTTTTGTCTGATTCCCGGGTTGACCTATGACCCAGACACAAGCCAGCCTTAGAATTTGCAGAGCCTAGGCGAAGATAAAGTGCAGGGTCCCTGGTGGTGCCTCCATTGGGGGTACCCTCCACAGGGACCCTCCCACTCCCTGCCCTGATGAAAACAGCCCCCCCCCAGAAATAGCAGGGCCTGGGGCAGTCACCCTGTGGTAAGGCCACACCTGCCCAGACAACAAATGTCTGGAAATCCATCTTGTGGGATGTCTGTTCTGTGCACGTGATGGGTGTTCCTTTTATGCAGCTGTAGGGTATGTGCTTTGTGGAGAACTCTGGGTCTGTGGGGAATCTGTTCTCTGGGGCTCTGGGAAATCTATTGTATGGGTCTGTAGGACTGGTGTTGGAAATAATAAAGCCCAGACTCCGTTTTAGACAAAGGGCTATTTTAAATTTGCATATATTCACATGAGTCAACACATGCAAACGCATGTAAATTAGAACTATCCGGTTTTCTTCTCCAGGATGGTATTGGTTAGTAATCCAAGCTGTGAATCTGGGTGTCTCTAGGGTGTTTTTTTTACACATAACGGAAATTGGGTCCTTGATTGAGCCCCTAAACACATGTTCAGCTGTTCTGTGTATACACCATAACACTCCTGAACTCCCATTCAGCCACCCGTTGAACCCATTTTGAACACAGAAAGTGCATAAGCTTGGATCAGGAGGTCGTTTTCTGTATTTATGTTGAACACACATCTGATGTTATATCTAAACGCAACAACGTTGCGTGACATGTTCGCGTCCACTTCCTGTCCCCAGGTCATAGAGTACAGTGTTTTAGGGGATGGGACTTGGCTGTGGTGGTCTCTCTCTGTTCAACTCTATGCCACCGTCTGGGATGCGCTTCCTTGACCACCAGAGCCGCTCGGGAAGGGGGAAGTACACGACCCCTTTTCAGAATGAACTTAAGCATTAATTCTGCTTAAGCATTCATGCATCCATGTCATTATTACTAAAAACATTAATATTAATGATAATGGTGGCACAGTGCAGGCTGGGATTGCATCCTGGAGACTCTGCGCATGTGCACTAAAAATGGGTGGACCCAGATCAACCCTCGGAAGGGCTGTGTGTCTAAACACCACAACATGGCAAATGTGGGGCACATCAAGGGTTTATGTCAAGGCCAGAACACAGATAGGGCCCCTCCTTGCTGTTATGTGTAAAAGTGACCTTTAAGTCCCTCCCAGTACCAGAGAGGCATATCAGGCCCTCCCCTGCTCTGCTTCTCTCCTGCGTGTCTCTTCAGGTCTGGATTCCACTTCTGCTGTCTGTTCTCTCCTGCTTGGCGACAGTCACTCTGAGCCTCATTGTTCCAGGCAGCTGAGCAAAGGTGGGATGAGTTGGGAAATATGATGCAGGCAGCGTAGTGAGCAACCCCCCACCCCACCCCCCGTTGACCTTTAGTGGTCAAGGAGCAGGACAGAGACAGGGGGTCATGACAAGCACTTACCAGTCAACTGAGACCACATGCTGCCTCATTGAAAGAGGGGGCAGGCGTAAATAGGTTCAGGAGAAAGAGAAGAGGCGGAAGGAGCAGAGAGATTCCTCTGAAGTTGCTCATCAAGGAACTCTTAGGGGGGAAAGTCAGACATGGTGTAAGCAGCTACAAATCCTGTGGGCACAAGAGGTGCTCAGCAATTAGAACAGATGAGTTCAGAACAGAGGAGAGAGTCATGGAAGGAGAGCTGATGAGGTGTCCTTGTATCTGTGCCAGATCCAGGGAAGTTGGGACCCTGTGTGAAATGGTAGGGTGAGCCCCCTCCTAAGATGGGAATGTTTGGCGAGTGCACACTGACTGGCCCATTGGAAAAAGAAAAGTGTTACCATCATTCATTTTTTGATGTTCAGTTAAACAGGAAGTCTTGGGTTCAAATCCTGGTCTCACTGGGTGACTTTATATAAGCTGTTAGTTTCTCTCTCAGCCTCTTAGCTCCCTGGCTTTCTAAAAGAATGCTGTTGGCAGCCGAAACCTGGGACAATTGCACCAGCTTCTTCTAGGGCACCTGTCCTGGGTTTGGTACATGGCCAGATCTATGAGAGTGTGGTCAGTCACACAACTAGTCAGGTAGCCAAAACTAAAGAATGGACTGTCCCTCACAGGGCAAATTTGAAGGGGAACATCATCATTATTTATAGAGCGGCACCAGCAACAAGCCTGGATCTGAACAGTTGTAATTAGAGACAGGTCCCTGCCCCAAGGGGCTTGATCATAGGGATATATACATTCCCATTTTGCAGTTGGGGAACCAAGGCCGAGAGACAGTGTGTGCTTTTAGATGGACAGCAGCTCCGGTTCTGCCCATGCCAGCCTGCTTCACCCCAAGGCTGGCTCGTCCATTTAAAGGCATCCCATCAGATGTGGAAGTGAAGCAGGCCTTGCCTGCTCTGGGGCAGCCCTGCTTGAGACGCTCTGGAACATGCTGGAGTGCCGCCTGCAGAGTGGGCTGGCCAAACGTGGGGCACCAGCCTGAAGCAGAGCTGCTGTCTGTCTGCTCAGCTGACCCACACTGAAATTCTGCTTTTGGCCGACTGTTGGCCCAGGCAACACTATAGAGTTGTGGGTGCCAGCCTAGAGCATTGGGTGATCTGCCCACAACTCTATGGTGCCGGGGGAGGAGAGGTGGACCGCAGGCCAGGGCAACTGCCAGGTCCATCTAAAAGAGACCCAGACAGCGGGGCTGTAAGCAGGTGGAGAGGAGAGGCTGAGATTCTCATGCTGACATAGGCCAGACCTGCTTTTCAGGCTCTGAGGAGCTGCTAGTGAGTTCAAGTAGACAGAGCTTCAAAGTTCTTCCCCAGATGCTTGCTCAAGCAGACCAGGGCTTGCTCCTGCCCAGGCTATGTGGGGCTGCGTAGGACGCATTGCTATATCATGAGCTGGTGCTGTGTGTGTGTGTGCAATGAATTTGTGTGTGAGCTGAGCTCAGTCACCCTGCAGGAATGACAATAGCAGGACTGAGATGAAAAGAAGAGATTAGAGTCAGTGAGTCAGTCACTTGTCAGGTCACAGAAGCTGGCTATTGACTCACATGGGCCCTACCCCTCCTTCAGGTCAAAACACAGACACTTAGAACAGATTTCCATACTTTGAGCAAGCCGCACCTCCTTTCTTTCTCTCTGTTTCTTTTTCTCCGCCTCACCTATTTGGCCTGTAAGCTCTTTGAGGCAGGGTCCGGTTATCACTATGGCTGTCTCTACACATAATGCTTGCCACAGTTCCAGCTGCCCGTAAATATTACATTGGGTCAGTCCAAACACGGGTTTTGCTACGGGGTCAACATGACTTTGCTGCACAGAACATATCCAGGGAACTCAGAAGGAGACCTGCAGAGCAGCCGATAACATGGTTCAGTGTCACCACCCTGTCATGCGTTACATTCCCAGTTCTGTTGCTGGGGTGGCAGGAGGGGGGAAAGTATGGCACACCTGCTGAGATGGGGGGGGGGAGTTTGGGGTGAGCTGGAGCTCTGGGGAACAAGAAGCAGTTCATCAGTTACTTGGGAGCAGCCTTTCCAGGGTATGACAGGTATGATCCCATGTTTGTGCTGTCAATGAAAGGACTTCCCCTGGTGGGCAGAGTCCATAGGGTGGCAGCATAAACAAACACACAGCAGCAGCAGTAACATAAACCTCTGATCAAACTGCTCCACCACGGGATGACATCACAGTTTGTACCACGAGGTTGATATCCCCTGTGGTTAACATAACATGTAGAGAGAGACACCTATACAGTAGGTATCAACCGGTGGGTCCTGGGAGGATCTTAGGTGGCCAAAAGGCAGAGGCAGAAAGGGATGGGGGGCAGCAGTGGGGAGGTGGCACGCCAAGCTCACTTGAGCAATCTCACTCTCAACCCTTTGTAGGGCAGCTTGTGTGGGACTATGCCCACCTCCTGCCCTCCCAGCCAGTAAGGGGAGCCAGAGGTCCAACTGGAGCTCTGAGAGGGGAAGAGGTTGTACTCTGTGTATATCTTGGATCCTCACAGCCTGCTGCATTTGTAGGGGGGCCAGATATGCAAATTTTAGAGGACACATATGAGAAATATGTATTCCTCATAAGTGCCCTCTAAAATTTGCATATCTGGCCACCCTACACATTTGTACTGAGGAGCAGCTGCTCCTCCAGAGAGAGATCTGCCCATGATCCCCACCATGCCATGTGCACCCAGCCCAGGCAGGTCCTGGATTTTTAAAAAAATGTTTTGATGGGTCTTGCTCACAAAAAGGCTGAGAACTATTTGTCCTAGTGCAATGGGGGGTGGGGAGGCTGGGGCAGCTTTCTGCTGGAGGCGCAATGCGCAGAGCCCCACATATTTTGCAAAAGACATTTTTTTCAAATTCTTCAATCAGGAAACCCAACTTCTGCAAAGCAAAATCTACTTTCTGTAAATATGCAAATTAACCCAATGGTGTAAATTAGGAAAGATTTTGGAATGCAAATGAGTTTCCCAACATCAGTGTCAGATTCAGGCAGGCTTCTTGACCCGCAATCCACAGAGCACTTTCTCTGGAGTAGTCCCTGAAGGACTTCAACGGGACCACTCCAGAGTCAGAGGATTGTGGTTGCAGCTTTGGGTTCTCTTGCTCCTGTGGTCCCCTCTCAGTTATAAGCAGGGACAGGACCCGTGTTCTCTTCATTTTCCCCACTGGCAGCAATGGGGAAAACGCTGTGAACATGGGTCCCTGGTTATAAGCAAGGACTCTGCTCCCTAGCTGCACTGTGGTTTGTAGAGCAGGATATTGGTGGAAAGAGGAAAGGGTTAGGTGTAGGGGAAGCAAAGTCAGGCAAAGCAAGGATCATTACCCAAGACTACAGGGGATCTGTGGCTGTCATCTGCCTTTCTCCCTCCTCTCACCCCCTTAGAAAGTGTCAAAATTAAACTTGGGACAGCCCTTTCCTCCTAGTCCAATTGGTGACATGGTCCCACCCCCTGTTCTTAGACCTGTGACTGTGTGACCTTGAACACACCACTGGACCTCTGTGTTCCTCCTCCTCCCAGTATAATCATGACTGCTAGCTCCTATGGAGTGCTTTCCAGTCATACCCTTTATAAATTGTCCAAGGTCACACAGTAGGGCAACAGCCCAGAGGTCTCCTGGGTCCTAGCTAGGTCTGCTATGCCACATAACCCCTCAAGCAGGGATAAAGACACTCACCTTGCTTTGCAAAGCACTTTGAGAAGCAAAGTTTGTACCGGACGACAGCGGGCAATGCAATAAGGCCCTGTCTTTATCCTATCCCTTTTGCACCTCCTTTTGGATCCCAGAAAGTCTCTGTCAAGCCTTGACCCCCATTAAGTGATTCCCATTTGCTAAGCTGCAGTGGTTGTTATTAATAATCCAGGAATGCATTATTCATGGAGCCCCAACAGTGGTTAGAGCAGCACTAACTCCCTGGGTTATGTTCCACGCAGCCTCACAGCATAAGTAATGGAGACGCTAGCCCCGCTTTATTAGCTTAGCCTGGCAACATTTACCTGGTCCCAGACTGCTACAGAGCCAACTGCTGGGCACCTACTTTCCACTGCTCGGCTTAGTCTCCCTTTGTTTTTCTGCCATGATTTTACACACACCTCCATCCCGTTGACCTCCCCTTGTGGAGTTGATTGCTCCTTACTGAGGGCATAGTAGGGTGGCCACATCTCTGAATTTAACCTGACTCTGACAGAAGCTCCAATTTCTACAGGTAGCTGACCCAAAGAATCAGGCTTCTGGGGGCAGCCAAGGGGACAAGAACATAGGGACTTTCCTGGCCCCTTTCTGACATGGCTCCATCTTTATGGAGGATCACTGTGATGTCACGATACTCCATAAAAAGCAAGGTTATGTGACACCCCCTTTGTGTGACACCCTCTTTGTCCCCCTTTGATGACCTCTGGGTTTCCTGGAGGGTGATGGCAACCCCATAACCAGGCCTTGGCTTCAGTTCTGTGACACTGGGAGGGAAGAGGGGGTTGGATCCAGCCCCCATTGTTATCCAAGCTCTCACTGCTGCTCAGTGTGTCCAGAGAGACACTTGCTTTGTGCACAGCTATTAATGGTGTAGCAACAGCCTGCATTATTTGTCTGGTCCCTTGGCCTCAGAAACATGGAGGGTATTTAGAGGGCCAAGTGGAGCTGTCCTGCCAGGCCCCATGACTCCACACCAGTCCTTGTTCCCATCCCTATTTTGCCAGCCCTTGCTCAGGGCCAGATTACAGCTTGATGGGGGCTGGGGTTTCAAGCTGTCACTGCTACCACCAATCAGCTGCTTAGTGTCACCGAGCACCCTTGGCCCCATCAGGGGAGAGACTGGAGCTGAGTCTGGGGTTTCTGCATCCAGCCATGGCTGGAATCTTGCAGAGTATCAGCAGAGCCAAGGTCTGGGAGAGGTGCCGGGCACAAATGAAGGGCTGCAAGGCAGACACTAATTCCTCTATGTCAGGGATGGGGAACCTCAGCCCCCGGGGCCAAATGCAGCCTGCGCCCTGCGGCAAGTTTTTATGTGGCCCCTTTCCACATCCTGGATCTGGCCCTTGGAGCCAGTTCTTACCTCCAATCACTGAAAAACTGAGCTCCAGGGAAGGGAGCAGGGATGAGGTCATGCAAACAAGGAGAGGGGACAGTTCCATGGCCCAAATCCATGATTTGGGCCCTCCTTCCTTTGAGTGCATCCCTTAAGCATCTCCCACCCCAACTTCTGTGCAGCCCTCGGAGCTTGTGCAAGCTTTCAAAGTGGCCCCCGGGAAGGAAAAGGTTCCCCACCCCTGCTCTAGCACAAGGTCCAGGTGAGGAGAAGCCAAAATAGCTTGGATGCTCTGTGTCTTTAGCATCCCCTAGGAAGGAAGGATTTATGGACAAGAACTGTGCTGGTATCTATTTTAGGTTCCTGTGTTTATTATGCAGCTGTACCAAGGGGTTTCTGCACAGTACGCATGTCACTTGGGTGAGATCTTATTGGAGCTGGCAAACCATGCAGGGGATGTGCAGCATGCATGCCCACACTAACACACACAGACTGCAGGCTATATCCAGAGCACTCGTAAGCAGCAGCCTCATTGTCCCATTGGCTGCCAGATCCCGGGGGATTTTCACATCTGTCTGCTTCTTAGCTTGGCAGGAGCAGATGACGCCCCTCCCTTGGACTCATTTGTCAGGCTGGGCACATCCTCCTGTGCAGCGGAGCGGAGAGAGGAATGTCTGAAGTGCAGGAGATACAGAGAGGCAGGCGGTGCTCTCTCAGTAGGGCTGCTGAGATGCCTCCCAGCTTTCGGCGCAGCCTTGTTGATATTCTGGGCAGGCGCCACACTAGCTGCAGAAACCATGGTTATGAGAGGCTGGGAGCAGAGTATGTGCATGCACGTGGGCACGGGTACTCTTTTGCATGCCTTTTTCAGGACACATGCATTTCTGGACTGGGGTTGCCTGGGCATAACTCAAGGGCTTGGCTTTTTGTAGCGGGCTCATCTCTGATGTCCTGTCGGACATCTCCGCTTCAATCCCAGCAGGCAGAGAATCACTCCTGATCTTGCCTCTTCCAGTCAGGAAGCCTTTATCTGACTAAAGCTAAGACTGATGAGACTAAACCATCCTTAGCTTGGAGAAGAGCCTGTTTAGGAAGGGAACGTAGCACCAACCCACAACCAAGAGCCAAGAGACTGTTGTCCCCAGGAGACAAGAGATCCCTCAAAGATCAGAGTTACCTGCCATCTCCCTTTGAGGCAGGACTGATCTAGAATCCCTGACTCCTCCACCCAGTGGCGATGGTGGGGCAATGGCTGCCCAGACATGACTTTGAAATAACCCAGGGTATACCTTCTAACATTTCAAATGACCAAAGAGGAATATATTTACCCTCTCGTGCACTCACAAGTATACCCAGTACATACACACCCTCACGTACACACCAACTGGGGTTGCCACCTTAGGTATATTTTTCCAGGTCACTTACGAAGAATGCATGTTGCATGGCCTGCATTGGTCCCATAGGTGCCTGTGAAGGCCCTGCAACATGTATTTTTCATAAGTGACCTGGAAAAATATACCTAAGGTGGCAACCCTAACATCAACACATACACACTACCGAGTGGCTCCCCATTTGGCTAGGGCAAATGGGGGAGCTGGCTCCAGCAATAGCAGTGACTCAGCCATCTGGTGCTCTGATGGGGTCATGTATGGAGTACCGACCGGTGCTCTAGCAGTGACTGTACACACACAAGGGCTCTGGCAGAGGATACTTCCAAAAGTAGGGTATTGCCCACCTTAGGTGGGACCACTAGATTTTCCCACAAAAGCAGGATGTATTGGGAGGTATACAAGGTTGGAAAGACTAGTGAGAAGGTGGCAGGGAGGGCTGGAATAAATCCCTCGGGCCTGGCATCATTGAAGGCCCTTCTCAGCATAAGCATTAGACCACTTCTCCTGTCACCATCTGCCCCTAAGCCGTAGCAGAAGACTGGCCTCCCCACCTGAGGTCCGGAGTAAGTTTATTTAATTTATTTATTATACAATTTTGTATCCCACCCCTTCTCAGGGAGGCTAACAATTTTTAAAATAACATTATAAATACGTTAAAACAATACATGATAAAACGGGAAATTGAAAAATATAAACAGAGACAACCCCCCACCCCACCCTAATCCTCTCCCCCCTCCCATCACCCATCTCCCTCACCAAAGGCCTGGCAGAACAGCTAGGTCTTGCATAATTGTCAAATGGAAGGGAGGTTTGGGCCAATTGGGCCTCTGCCGGGAGGGAGTTCCACAGCCTGGGTGTGGCCACCGAGAACACCCTTGCCATAATCACCCCCTGGAAACTTGGGGGACTTCAAGAAAGGTGCCCCCGGTCGACCGCAGGGGTTGGTCCAGGGCCCAGGGAGTGAGGCGGTTCCACAGGTAGGTAGGGCCCAGGCTGTTTAGGGCTTTATAGGTAAGCACCCACACCTTGAATCGGGTCCAGAAGACAATAGGCAGCCAGTGCAGAAAGCGGCGCACAGGTGTAATGTACTCACAGCAGCCTGTCCCTACAAGAAGGCTGATCTTTCCCAGGATTCACAGTGTCTCTTATGAGGCCTGTCTAAAACGCCATCCTGAAATAGATCAATAGTCCATATGGCCCAGTATCTTGTCTCTGTCGGTGGCCAGTGGATGCTTCATGGTAGAGGGCAGGAAATTCAGAAGTGACTCTATTTCCTCAGATTTCACTCCCAGTGTCTGGCAGTTAGAGGTCTAAGGATCCTCCAAGTGGGAGGTTGCTCCCTCATGTCATCTTGGCTAATAGCCATCAATGGACCCATCTCCTTCATGAACCTATCCAATCTTTTTTTGAACCTACTTATACTATTAACCAGTGTGTGGATGAGGGCGGGTGAAAACAGACATAACACTAACACCACTTGAACACCATTTTAATATTTCCTATGTATGTTGCAGGCTGCATAGGGCACCAAAACAGCCCTCCAACATGCATAAAAAATGTTAAAGCAGTGTTAAAGTGGGGTTAGCATTATGTCTGTTTTCACCCTGTGTGTGTGTGTGTGTGTGTGTGTGTGTATTGTTATGTGGATGAGTGTGTGTGTGTGTGTGTGTGTAAGTCCCCAAACCCTGCAAGCTGATTTCAACCAAATTTGGCAGAGGGGCAGAAGGCCCCAAAGGGACCCCCAAATTTGTAACAGTTGGTGCACCTGGAGAGGAGATTTGGCCCCTTTTATAGCCAAAAAATCCTAGATTTATACTGAGTATTGTTTCTTCCCACACCCCCATTATGAAACCAGGTTTGTTTTAAGAAAACCTGAAGGTATTCCAAGGCCCATAATAAGCTTGTGAAGGTTGGTAACACTACATGTTGAGACAGCTGCCATTTTAGCTGCCACGGCAACCACTGAACCTCTAAGGGATGTCTAGAGGCAGACACAAGCAAGTCTCTATGACTGAAGCTAAGGAGTCGCACATAGCCTGGAAATCAGTGAAGGGCTACAAATAACGCACTGAGTAACAGGATTTGCTTCCTGCTCCCTGTGGGTGAATCTGAGCCGTGGCAGCTGCTCCTTGGAAGTACAAGGCCAGCCATGCCAAATGTACCACTTGCTCCTTTGACATTCCCCCTCTCTGATGCTTCAGCCTTTTTCTGGGGCTGGGAGGGAGGCTTTGCAGTCCCTGAGGGGTAACGCTCAAGGCCAGATCCCATATACAGCCAGTTCCAGGCAAGGGACTCGTGTGTGACTTGAATACCCATCCAGCAAGCCAAAATTTCGAGAGAGACACAGAATAGCTAGGGTGTTGGGAAATGGATGCAGGCCTTTTGGAATGTGAAAGCAAAAAGCAGCCTGGGATAATGGCACCAATTCAAGTGCTCCCTGGCCTTATTCCTTGCCTCTCAGTGAAGGTAGACAAGCAGATTTCTTTGTGCCCAAGCCCTGACAGTAATCGCTGACCTAGGATTCTGCACAGAGGCAGATTACAATTTCTTGGGACATAACAATTTTGTGTCTTATTCTCCCCTATACCTGCCCATTAAAATACAAACATCTGGTAGAAGGCATGAAGTTGCAGTGGTTTAGGGTGCACTAAAACCTGGGCCCTGCCTGGACCCACCTATGGTTGTAACTGTCACCCAGGGCCATGGCTGTCGGTGCCGTCAGGGCTCCAACCTGACTATTCACCAGAGAAGCAGCTCAAAGAGGGCATCCTCCAGCAGGAAGCACATAAACACTTCTGTAGTGCTGGCCAGCCAGGATGGCTCCTCCCGCCAGGATAGCACTGGCACACAGCTGGAGCCAGATTCCCTGCTGCCCAGGAGACATCTATGATCCCAGGCAATCACCAGTCAGTGCTGACACCCAGAAGGCAGGACAGAAAGAGCCCAAGGTTCCTATATATGGAGAAGAAGCCTAGCTCAGGGTGGCTCATCAACTGTTCCTCTTCTGATGCAGTCCCCCCTTCCCTGCAGCCTAGCGTAGAAGAGGAAGTGGGACTCATTTGATTCCCAGAAGTAAAGGCATAGAGGGGCCTTCCCTTTCTCCTCTGCTAGGAGCTTTTGTTCCGGTTTCCCTTCAATCCCCACCCTGGGGCATTGCAACACTCCAGGGGCTTTCCCCTGACTGCCCTGCAGCTACCATTGGTCTAGTTCCCCACAGGATCAGCACTAAAGATGGGAAGTGTCCCTAAATGAGATTTCTGTTCTCGTTGATCTTTCTCGTTGACCTCCAGGACCTTCGCGGCCAACCCTACACCCTAAGGCAGAGAGAGGAGACAGATTGTTTCTATAATAACGCCTACTGAAATTTTGGTTTATGTACCTCCAAACAGTCCCCACTTAGGAATGACAGATCCCTCTTTGGCTGCCAAATCTCACTGTCCTTTCAGGAGAGAGCATTTAAAAAGACTGGTATCAAGCCTCAGGCACCTCTTTCCTGAAAAGCACTTTAGAAGACAATGGGGAGATGATGAAATTACAAGAAACTAAGTAGAATGATAAATAGGGGAGATTCTGTCCCTCCTCATGTGCTTGGAATGTTGAGAGGTGCATGTATGCACATACCCATGTCAGTGTGTGAGGAGTGGAGATTATTGGCTAAGGGATTGGGGTTTGCCCTTCATTGGCTGCTGGAAATGTTGAGAAATATGAGTTTGTGGGTCACAAATTCTTCTGTCTTGATGCTACCATTCCCACACCCACTGGGAACATCTCAGGTATTTACTACCTATTAGCAGGCCTCTACCCCTCCCCCAAACATATGTCATCATAAACCTTCTCAGCCAGGTGCTAACACCAATGCTTCCTTGAAACAAGGAATTAGATGCTGCCTAGGGTTATTAAGGCTGACTGCCCTTCCTAAGATAAAATCTCCCTATCTTCCCTTAATCAAACTCAACTACTACCATTGTCAGTGGGTGTAACATTTGGGATGAGTGTAAGCCAGACATGTTAATCATCTTAATGGGTAAAATTTAAAACGGAATAATGCATCTGCTCATACCCTGAGAGCAGGGACCCGAGTTGACTGCACCAAAAAATCTTAAATTCTGCAACCAGTGAAGCCAAATTCTGCAGATTCACCACGAGCATTAATATTTGCATAATTAACTTGATTTGCATAACCATGCCTGCTGGGAAGCAAATTTGCAATAGGTTTGACATAGATTCACAACTTTGCCAGTCAAACAAAACTCAAATCCTCTGGAATTTCAGCACCTCCCTCACGCAAACATAAGGCCTTCAGACCCTACCCACAATTCATCTCCCAGGGGCCTATTTACCCTTGGGTCATGGTCAGGATTGGCTGTTTCTGCAAGGATTGGCTGATTCTGCGAAAATCACTGCAAATTGCAGCAACGCAGTCAACGTGGGTCCCTTCCTGAGAGTCAGGTAAACAAAGTTTGATGATGACTTTGGGTGGAATCAAACAAGACAATAGCCCACTGGAGTCCGTGTTGGGTCCGTGCAGCCCCCAGTCACATGCTTACGTGTCCAGCCTAAGGCCACTTTCAGACATTTCCTGCCCCCACCCCCCCGCAGATATTCTGGCTGCGGAGGGGAACGCACAGCCAAGCTATGCGCGGGAACGGCTGGTCTGAAAGCCCCCCTGCGTGGTTTTGCCAGCAGACACGTGCAGGGATGCAGAGCAAAAAAATCCAGCTCTGCATTCCTGCACATGTCTGCTGGCAAAGTAGTGCAGGGGTAGCTTTCAGATCGGCTGATCCCCGCACATATCCTGGCTGCGCATTCCCCCCCGCAGCCAGAATATGCGCCGGGAGGGGGGGGGCGGATGTCAGATAGTGGTCTAATACACAGGCAACCCGCTACCTGTATGTCATGTGCTTGCAACAGCTTCCACCAGTGGCACTAGTGATCTCCCTCTCCGCGGCTGCCTCTCAAATGAGAGGCATGCTAGAGATCTTCCTCCCTCCCCTGCAGCTGAGAGGCTGCAGGGGAGGAAGATCTCGCCTTTCAGCTGACAGGCAGGGAGAGAGACTGCAGGGGAGGAGAGAGATCTCTAGCATGCCTCTCAGCTGAGAGACAGTCATGGGGAAGGGAGATTGCTACCGCTCCTGATTCTCAGCTGGCCAGGCACATTAGGCGGGACTCTATGTGCTGGCGGACCTGTATGCTGGCAAACCTAATTGACGGGATGTGGAAACGCTGGGCACCCATTAGCCCTAGTTGGCCCACACAGTGGCCCCCCAGCCCCCCATGTCCCTGGATTCCACTGTGAGTGGCAGTTCCATGGTGCCCACGTGGAGGCCATGTGGCAGATGCCTAATAGATGTGCACGCAGGAACACGCCAGGTAAAGGCTAATGTGGGCTATTGTCTTGTTTGATTCCATCCTGAGACTGTATACAGATTAGGGGTTTGTATTCCTAGACTGCTTTCAGACCTTCCCTCCCCCCCCCCCCCGCCCCCCCCGTGCATATTCTGGCTGCGGAGGGGAATCGGCCGGTCTGAAAGCCTCTCTGCGCGGCTTTGCCAGCAGACACACTCAGGGATGCAGAGCTCGATTTTCTGCTCTGCATCCCTGTGCATGTCTACTGGCAAAGTGCGCGCAGTTGAGGGGGGGTGGGGTGTTTCAGACCGGCCAATCCCCACACATATCCTGGCTGCGCATTCCCCCCCACAGCCAGAATATGCGCGAGGGGGAAAGGTCTGAAAGTGGCCCTAGTTAGTCCAGTCTTATTTGGAACCTGCAGCCTGACTAGTGACTACTATGGTGTGCAGTGTTCTAATAAAAAGAGCTTGACAACACTATACTTAATTACTTAGCTTGTCTGTTGGCACTGGAACTGAGGGGGTGGGGTCCGGGGATTAGTTTACAGAGCCCCACAACAGTGGGCACAGACAGGGCACTGTTTGAAGGAAGGTCACTGCCAGGACAATGCTACCAGCCATACCAGTAACAAAGACAGCCGGCCCTGCTTAGCTATGGGGAGGTAAGAAAGCAGGGACAACCCAATGTCCCCATAGGGTGTGGACGGAGGCCTGGATCATGTACAGACACCCCCTCCCAGCCCTGCCATGGAGCCTGATGCCCAGACTCATTCCTATTTGGCTTTGCTTACGACACCTCTCCCGGCTGTGGGGAAGTCCTGAGGGAGTATAGCTTTTCAGAGTGTATGAGCCCTAGGCCCCAGAGGCTGCCGCCAATCCTGAGGTATTTGGTTTATTTAAAGATACATTGGCCATGTGGGCTGGCCCATTCAGTGAAGAGCAGGTGGCTAGCTCACACCTCAAGAGCAGGGAGCTGGAAGCGAGAGGATGTTTCCTGAGACAGCTTTCTATGTGGCGAATTATATCCTTTCCCGGTAAGTGCTCTTGCTGTATTTGCAGATAGAGCTAGGAAAGGGGAGTTAAAGAAGCAGGAGGCAGGTGACTGAAGCAAGACCAGTCTGCCTATGGTCCAAGGAGTGCTGCTGAGGGATCCATGGCTGCTACTCTTGGCAGAGACAGCCTGTGGAGCTTGCACGGCCAGGGTGGTGACATGACACTCCGGGTGGTGGCTTTCAGCAAGCAGGGGAGGCTTCAGGATCAGAGTGCGTCCTAGTGGTGGTGGCTCGCAGCAGGCAGGAGGGGAAGGTTTCTGAATCCTCTCCCGGTGATGGCATTTTCCTAACTGGGAAGACTACAGGTGCAGGGCTTATGGGAGCACAGTGCCAGGAGAATAGGTCACTGTTGCCCCTCTCTTGGGGCTTCTCAAGGTGCCAGTGGTCAGCTGAGAAACTGAGTGTTGTGCAGACCCCACCCTGGAAGGCTAAGTGCCCCCTCTAAAACCCCTGCCCTCAGAGAGATGAGGGATAGTGGCAAATATATTGGATCCTGGGTGGCAGACTACCTACAGCAAGCTGCACACTGAGCTCAGTGCCCTGGGAGGCTGCTTTCAACTTTAACAGCACTAGTGGCTTGTGACTGTAGGAAACCTGGTTGTTGTCCGGTTTCAGGATGTCTGGTCAAGTAAATCACTCTTCCCCATCTGGTGAGTGTGAAGCACCAGAAAACTCCACTCAGCTTTCATGCTTATGTCTGTTTCTTAGTTTGGGGCTGTGATCCATCTCTCTTGCTTGGAGAGTTGGCTAGGAGAAATCCATGGATAGCAACCCCATTCTATTAGAAACCCCTATGTTGGCTAGTAAGCCCGTGCTGCTAGCAAGGAGCATTTCCTTGGGGGGATGAGCAATAATAGAAAGCCTTGGGCTGGCTGAACAGGAGGTGTAGTCCCACTGTTTCCCCAACATCAGATTTCTCTGTTTGCATAGTACAAAATCCCAGCCAGATTCCATCTTTGCTGATTACACTCAGCTTCCCAAGATCACAGGAGTCTTTATTTCCAGCCCTGAACTGCTGGGAATGATGAGAGAGCTGCTGTAATCCACCCCCAGAGGATTTCCACACGAGCTGAAACCATCCCTCGAGTGTGTACAACTTGCAAAGGGTGTATTCTGTAGATGGCAAAGCTGTCAATGGAGTGTGAGAGCATCAGGACTGGCACTGTGGAGCCTGCTGCCCTGGATCAAAATCTTTTTTCTGTCCCCACTACATGCAGGACAAGTCCCAGTCTAGTGCTTGTTCTGCAGATGAGGGCTAGATGCTCTTACTCCCTGCCCAGCAGCTGATTGGACAGGAGCAGGTGTCCTGGGGCAGGCCCCCGGTTTGGCCACCTGGTTGTGGCACAGAGGGGTTTGTACAGACAGCTGGCATCTTTAGCATGGTATAAGGCAACTCCAGTGCAGATATTGCATTCTATACTGAGTTTCTCTCTCTTGCTGCAGGAGGCCACGGGCCCCATCCCCCCGCCGCATGGAAGTGCAGATGCCCTATTACAGCAGCAGGACAAGCACCATCCTGCTCCCTAGTGTTTACTCTAGCCACTGGGGCCTGAAGGATTACTGGGTCAGCCCCCAGAGGCGCTATTCCATCGGCAATACTTGGCACACACCCTCAAAGAAGCACCTTATCCTCCCTGGGAACGTCGGTGTGTCCGAAGTAGAGTCTGCTCGCTGGGCAAGCAGTGGCCAGTACAGACGCAAACTGCTGTGAGTACGAGCTTGGCAGCAGACCATTGACTGGAACCTTCATGAGATGAAGGATGTGGAGCAAAAGCACAAGGCTGCTTCTGTCTGGTGTTCTGGGAATGTTCATAGGGCCACATGCAACTTAGGACACTACATGGGCCTGTTTTAACTTACATTGTGGGAGATGGAGTAAGGGTTATTAATTATTTATTAATTATTATTATTATTATAAACATTTATATATAGCGCCAGAAATGTATCTCGTGCTTTACAGAGAATAAAATAGACATGGTTCCTGCCCAAGCGCTTACAATATAAAGAAAGAGGGAGGGGAGACAGGGAAGGGGGAATAGAGGGAGAGACAAGGGATGCAACATTCACGAGAATGCGAGAACTCAGGTACATGTTCTTGGCTTGGTTACAGTAAATAGGAGTTTGCAGGTAACAAGTAGGGGATAATCCTGGATGGGAGTGATTAGCAGGAGTTAGGAAAGACGGAGCAGAAGAGGTGGGTTTTGAGGAGGGACTTGAAGGTGTGGAGGGTGGGGGCAAGGCGGATGAGGGCAGGGAGGAAGTTCCAGGCATGCGGGGCAGCGAGGGAGAAGGGACGAAGGCAGTTGGGGGAGCAAGGGAGGCATCGGAGGGTGAAGGAGGGGATGGAGGAGGAGCAGAGTGCTCGAACAGGGGTTCGGAGGGAGATCAGGGCAGAGAGGTAGGGGGGAGCGAGGTTGTGAAGGGCTTTGTAGGTGAAGATGAGGAACTTGTGCAGAATACGCTCAGGAAGGGGAAGCCAGTGGAGGGAGGAGAGGAGAGGCTGCACATGGTCAAAGCAATGGGCTAGGTGGATGATCCTGGCAGTAGAGTGTTGAACAAAGATGAGAGAAGCAAAGTGAGAGCAGGGAAGGCCAGTGAGGAGGAGGTTACAATAGTCAACGTGTGAGATGACTAGGGCATGGATGAGAGTTTTGGCAGAGAAGACAGACAGAAAAGGGCAGATCTTGGCAATGTTGTGGAGGGAGAAGTGGCAGGATTTGGCCACGCAGTCAGTGTAGGGTTTGAAGGTGACGTGCGAGTCGAAGATGAAGCCCAAGCTA
>QEPC01007988.1:739312-788970 GCA_003113815.1 Sphenodon punctatus
GCAATGGAGGTCAGGAGGCGGGAAGGAATGGGGTCCAGGGGGCACGTGGAGGGGTTGGAGGAGGTGAGCAGGGAGGAGATTTCCTCAAGGGAGACAGGAGGGAAGGAGGACAGGAGAGAGGTGGGGGGAGTTCCCCAGTAACTTACATAGTACTAAACTAAAGACATGGGCGCAACTGGGAGGGACATGGGCTTGCTCTGTCCTCCACAATCCCTTAGCTGCCATGACCAACTGCAAGAAGCAGATGAGCCAAGTGGCACTACACCTTCACGTGTCCTGCACACAGCACTCACAGCCAGCCCCAGCACACCCAATATCAGCTGGCCCAGCAATGCTTTGAGGAGCAGGGAAAGATGTAGCACAGCTGGGCGAAGAGCATGGATTTGGTTTCCAAAGGGCAGGGTTAAGAGGATAGGACTTCTGTACCTTCCTTCTCAAGAAATTTCTAGTTGTGGTACTGGCTAGCAGGGCATAGCAAGTAGAGTGGCTAGGTAGCTAAAAAGCTATAGCAGAGCTAGCAGTGTGGCTGGGTAGCTAGAGGGCTATAGCAGAGTTAGCAGTGTGGCTGGGTAGCTAGAGGGCTATAGCAGAGTTAGCACTGTGCCTAGATAGCCAAAGGGCTACAGAGAGCTAGCAGTGTGACTCGATATCCAGAGGGCCATAGCAGAGTTAGCAGCATGGCTGAGTAGCTCCTAGGTCCTTGTCCTCCCCTTTGGCAACCAGTCTCCTAGCTTATTTGTAGCAACTGAGACAGACTGCTGACCAGGCTTCCTGACCTTGTAGAGTGGGTTTTCGTTGTTGAAAAGTGGGAAGTGTGTCTTGGGACACTTTTAAACGAGTGGGTCGCCGTTGTGCGACCCGCTCGCGTGATATTTCAAAATCCCGCAAGGCAGGATTAGACGAGGCAGAAGTCCGGGATCATGCGCATAGAAGGCGGCCTCGCATTGTTTGCAGACCGCAAATTAAATACCTCTCAATCGAGGTATTTAATTCGCGGTCTGCAAACAATGCACGTCCGCCTTCTATGCGCATGATCCCAGACTTCTGTCTTGTCTAATCCTGCCTTGCGGGATTTTGAAATATCGCGCGACGGTGACCCGCTCGTTTAAAAGCAGCCTAGGACTCAATCACTGGAGTGGGATTGAAATTCATTTCAGCACAGCTCCAACCTACTTGGCAGGGGCTAACACTCTGTGCACCTATTGGTTTGGGGATTAGAATCCTAGAGTTGGAACTGACCTCGGAGGCCATCTAGTCCATCCCCTGCTCAATGCTGGAAATCTGCAGCTACAGCATCCCTGACAGATGGCTGCCCAGCCTCTGTTTGAAAACCTCCAGTGATTGAGAATCCACCACCTCCCAAGGCAATTTGTTCCACCATCAAACAGCTGTCACCGTTAGGCATTTCTTCCTAATGTTTAGCCGAAATCTGCTTCCTTGTAATTTGAGCCCATTATTTCAAATCCTCCTCTCAGGGGCAACAAGTCGTTGCCATCTTCTGTGTGACAGCCCTTCAGATATTTGCAGACAGCTATTTAGTCTTCTCAAGGCTAAACATACCCAGCTCCTTCAACCTTTCCTCATAGGACTTGGTTTCCAGACCCCTGGCCATTTTTGTTGCCCTCCTCCGAGACTGAACCCGTTCCAGTGTGTCGATGCCCTTCTTAAAATGCGGCACCCAGAACTGGACACAGTACTCCAGATGAGGACTGACCAGTGCAGAATAGAGTGGAACTATTACTTCTTGAGATTTGGATACTATGCTTCTGTTAATGCAGCCGAAAATTGCGTTAGCTTTTTTAGCAGCTACTAACTCATGTTCAGTTTGTGATCAACCTTAAACTCCTAGATCCTTTTCACGTGTAGTGCTGCCAATTCCAGGTATTACTCATCCGATACTTGTGCATTTGATTTTTCTTACCTAAATACAGAACTTTGCATTTATCTGTTGAATTTCATTTTGTTAGTTTCGGCCCAGTTTTCCATCCTGTCGAGATCATTTTGGATATAAGATATAAAATTCATTTTGAATTTTATTTCTGTCTTCTAAGGTGTTAGCTATCCCTCCCAGTTTTGTCATCTGCAAATTTGATAAGCATCTTCTCCTCTACTCCTTCATCCAAAGCATTAATAAAGATGTTGAACAGTACCAGGCCCAGGGCAGAGCCCTGAGACACCCTACTCAATACCTCCCTACAGATTGATGAGGAGCCATTGATGAGCACTCTTAGAGTACGGTTCTTCAACCAGCTGTAAATCCAGCTGAGAGTAGTATCATCTAGCCCACATTTTACCAGCTGGTCAACAAGGATATCATGGGAGACCTTGTCAAATGCATTTGCTCAAATCAAGATACATTACAACCATAGCATTCCCATGATCCACTAAACTAGTTACGTGATCAAAAAAGGAAATAAGATGAGCCTGGCATAAGGCCGCATTCACACCTGTGGTGGCGGCAGAGCAAAGATGCGGCAGCAAGGAGGAGCCGAATGGCAGAAGAAGAGCCGTTATGAACAGGGATCTGCCGTGGCTTCCCTTGTGCATGTCAGGGCAGGATTTGGCTCCCTGACGTGCGAGGGAAGCTGTGGCAAATCCCTGTTCACGCCGGCTCTTCTTCTGCCATCTGGCTCCTCCCTGCTGCCGCATCTTCCCTTGCAGGTCTAGCCACCGCCACGCTGCATCAGGGGTGAATGCAGCCAAACTTATTTTTGACAAAGCCATGCTGGCTTCTAATAACCATAGCATTGTTCTCTAAACGCCTATAGAATTACTGCTTTATAATCTCTTCTAGAATCTTTCCAGGTATTGATGTTAGGGTCGTCGGTCTGTAATTTCCCAGATCCTCCTTTCCCCCCTTTTTGAAGATAGTCGCCTTTCTTCTGGCACCTCACCTATTCGCCAAGAGTTCTCAAAGTTGATAGACAGAGGTTCTGAGAGTACATCAACAAGTTCCTTCAATACCCTAAGATGTAATTCATCTGGCCCTGAAAACTTGTACTCGTTTCGAGTAGCTAGATATTCTCTTGCCATCTCTTTATCTATATTCAGCTACAGTCCTTTCCCCTCATCATTCATACTACTTTTGTCAGCTTGGACACAGCTTCCCTTGTGGGAGAAGACAGAGGCAAAATAGAAAATGAGCAATTCCACCTTCTCTCTGTCACCTGTTAACATTTCATCATCTTCACCAAGCAGACCTACCATTTCCTTGTTCTTCCTCTTGCTTCTGACATACCTGAAAAATCCCTTTTTGTTGTTCTTAGCATTTCTTGCTAGCCTCAACTCATTCTGAGCTTTAGCCTTCCTGACACCATCCCTACAAGTTTGGACTACTTGTCTGTACACGTCCTTCATGACTTGTCCGTCCTTCCATGTCTTATACATGTCCTTTTAAATTCTGAGCTCTTCAAAAAGCTTCATGTACAGCCACATTGGTTTCTTTAGATGTCTCACATTTTTATTTCTCATTGAAATTGTTTGCAGTTGTGCCTTCAGTATCTCATTTTTCAGAAACTCCCACCCAGCCTGGACTCCTTTCTCCTTTAGATTATCTAGCCATGAAATCCTACCTAGCTTTTCTCTGAGTTTATTAAAATCAGATTTCTTAAGCCCAGGGTACACATACAACTATGCTCAATATTTCCTTTCCTTGTGATCCTGAATTCCAAGATTACATGGTCATTTCCACCCAAAGTTCCCAATACTTTCACCTCATTGATCAATTCTTCCCTGTTGATAAGGATCAAGTCTAAGATATTAGCTGACCTCCTCGTTCCGTCTTCCACTTTCTGAAAGACGAAGTTGTCCGCAAGGCAAGGCAAGATTGAGGGTGTTAACCTTCCCCTCTTAACTCCTTGTGAAACTTTGCCTATGGTGCACTGCATGATCTTGGAAATGCTTGCTGACTCCCCATCCAAGAGGCAGGAATAAATTTCATCTCCTTCACAAGAGAGAACGTGATAGTCTCTTGGGTATGTTGCCACCATGCTACCCATGTTGCCGCGTGGGTAACATGTTATTACTAGAGAATCTAGGTGGACTAATGCCAGTTAGCAATGACAGTGTCAGATGGAGGGCACCATTTTAATAAAGCTAAACCTTTAGGTTTTATTTAGCCTTCCAATGTAGCATGTCAAGGCAGGTTTGGCTAGAGAGCGAGAGGGATCAGACAGGGAAAGAGGAGATGAGCTTTTCTTTTACCAATCGAACTGGGAAGCAAATCAGCAAGCTAGCTGGATACATCACCCCCTTTCTCCCTCCCTTTTTGTGTGGTTCAGATCCCCCACCCCCCTAAGGAGCAATCACTTGGTTGCATAGGATGGGTAGCAAATCCCCATCTCTGCTGTGTGGTGTGTGCAATCCCTATGAAAGGGTTAATTAGCTCTTAGTAGTTGCTGGGTAACAGCATCCTGCCATCTCTGTCTATTTAGCCAGTGGGACTTTGGTCTGATGAAGTAATGCTTCTAGCTTAGATGCCATTGGGCTGAGCAGGTTTTGTACTTTGACATTTTGCTGGGAGAGTTACCTGGGTGAAGTTCTAAACTGGTCCAGACTGGTTGCTTTGAGCTGAGGGCAGATGCATGTGGAAGGTGAACTGTAAGATTTTTAGTGCTGTCCTCCCCCACATCCCAAATAAATAAATAATGCACTCCCCCTCCCCTCCCCAAAATATAAAGCCATTAGTTCTGGCAACTGAGCCAAGCATCATGATTTATAGAGCGCCTGGCATGGATCAGGTAGCACCAGATTTCTCAAACAAGTCAGCACGCACCTGATCAAAATGGAGGGGTTGAGACCAATTTCAGCAAGCAATTTGGACAAATGGTGATTCCCAGAAGACTCTCTGTAAGCAACAGCCAAGTTGGAAAGCTGAGGGAAATGGGACATTTTGACACTTGCTTGGGCTTTCTCTAACCTTCTCTCTCCTTTCTTTGAACAATACCTAATGCTCCTCTTAGTTTGGTTGCCTGTGGAAAGAAGCCCTATGGAACCCTGTCTGTGTTTGTGCACATCCCCTTTAGTAGCTCTCATAGACCAATTTTGGCCAAGGGTAGAGATGCCAAAGGCCTAAAGAGAGATAAGAACCCAAAGTTTCACACCAATAGGTGCAGCTGGAGGGGAAATTGCCCCCTCCCTCGTGAAGGAACCTGGAGGGGGCAAGGCTATGTCAGAAAGGGGGCGTGAAAAGCCCTATGGCATGCCCTCTTCCTGACATGGCTGCCCCCTGCTACTCCTAGAAGGCCCTATTTTTGTAGTTTACTGGGGGCACCCCAAGCTGACCTGGTGAAATCAGGGCTTCTCTTGGAGATTCTGGCTCAAAACCTGGAGTCCTTGGGTGAAACCCGGAGAAGCAGAAACCCTAGTGATGGTGCTCCTGGGGTTCTACCATCCAGGGGCATAGCTAGGTTGGAATGAGCCCTGGTGTAGAAGATGGAATGGAGGCCCCTAAAGCCTCTGCCAGGAAGAGGGGGATGCAGCTGGACCAAGGCGCATGGGTCCTCCAAGTTCATGGGGACCCAGAGCAGCTGCACCCCTTGACCCTGTTATAGCTACACCCTTGCGTTGCTACTGTCATCACTCCTGAGCCCTCCAGCATAGGCATTGTCTGTGGGCTCCGTTGCTCATGTTTTGCCCCGCCCCAGGCACCCTTCCCCACAAGCTGCATCCATGCTGAAGCCAGCCCTGCTCACTGCCTTGCTGTACTCATGCACAGAGCCAGTCTGATGTACTCAGCTCTTAGCCAAGCCAAGCCAACAACCCTCAGCTCCGTGCTGGCACCATGGCCCACAGTGCACATGTGTGAGCCACAGTAGTGAGGAGGTATATAGGGAACAATTTACAATACTCACGTACTGGCCATGGGGATGGCTTGTAAATATGTATGTGTCCGCCACAGCCAACAAGGGAGCATTATGGGGCATTTTCTTCACCTGGAGTTGTGTCCTGGCCTGCCCACATGTATTGGGGGTTGTGAAGAATGACCCATACTATGCACAGCACCGGAGCAGTATAGGGCATCCCATGGCCACCCCTCCCACCCGAGATGACTGGCCCTTCCATGCGTATTGTGGGCTATGGCTAGAGTTACCACTGCTCCGAGTTTGACCCAGAGTTTCAGGGTTGCTGGGAGCTGCAGGGCCTGACCACAGAGACAAATATGAAAGGTACAGAAAATCTAGGAAATCCAGCACCTCAAGTCTTTGCAAAGCAGCTGGAGGGGTTGGGGGGGGACAGGCTAAGTCTCCTTGCCTTGGGAGTTCCTCTGTATATGGGCTGTGGGACTGTCCCTCTATCTTTGCAACCCAATACTCTACAGTCAGTCCCTTCCCCACACCCATCCATCACCCCATCTATCCTGCACCTCTGCCCTTCCCCTATCATTCATATTAACCCAGCCTAAAGGGTGTTCTAAATTGACATAAACCAATGCATACACTATTATGCAAAGTAGGCAGAGGTGGTGACTCCAGCGGTGGCACCGATGTCTGCTTTGTTATAATCGTGGCCTGCAAGGCAGGTGGCTCTGTCGGCTGCCATTTACCTTTGATGAGATGGGCACCCACCTGCCTAAATATTTCTGTTTATGGGCTAGGCCCACCCCCTTGATCTTTCTCTAGTTAATTTTTCTCTCTTTCCTCCCCACCCCCTCACACTTTCCTTTAAACCTTTCCCTCCCCTTCTCTGCTATTTCTTTGCTTGCCCCTCCTCTCCCCTTCCCTGTAACAGGAGCCTTTTCTCTGCCATTTTATGCTCTCTGGTCCCAGCTGGGCCTGTGCTGCTCTCTCCCCATCTGTCCCTGCTTTCATCAAGGATGGAAGAGCTATGCCCCAACTAGACCTGGCAGAGGCTGAAGGAGAAGATCGCTAGAGAGTACTGACTGGCTTGCTGGGTTGTACAGAGGCTACCCAGTACCACATACTTTACAGCCAGGATATGGCCTCCATGCACCAGGCACATGGCCTGCTAGCCCACAAGGCCAGAAAGTCTGTCTCATGCCCCATGGGCACAACCACAGAGCAACAAACCAGTGCTAATCTGGGTAAGACCAGAGCGCTGCACCACCCCACAGCCAAGGTCTCTGCACACTTCCCATCACTAGTCATACCACTTGCTGTCAGCAACTGGGCTGGGATTTATGCTTGGCTGGAAGGAGGGTTATTCTGCAGGTGTAAGGTACCCTAGTGGTTTTGCTAGCTGCAGTGCTACAGGGGTCACCAGGTGTCCTGTGTTTTCAGGGGGCCCCTTATTTCAGAACACAACAGCTCTGTAGAGTGAAACACACACACACGCCGATTTGTGATTCCATATGCCTTTCTGTAGGAAACATTTTTTCTTTTTAAAGAAGGACACTAAGGAAAGAAAGTTTCCTACAGAAAGACATATGGAATCGCAACTGTGTGTGTTTGTGTCAATAACTCTGGATCCCGCAGGCCAATTTCAACCAAATTTGGAAGAGAGGCAGAAAGTCCAAAGATAACTACACGCTCCAAATTTCATAACAATATGGAGGGGAGATACAGCCCCTTTTGTAGATGCTACAACACTGTCCCTGCCTTAGGAATAGGGTTTCACCGGAGACTTAGGTAGCTTTCCAACTACATGAGAGGGGTAGGAACTGGATTGGCGCCTGTGAAAATGCATTAATTATCATGCGAGAACACGCATCCTTGTAAAGGCTACATTTGTGAGTGTTCTCGTGTGATAAAAGGGGATTAGTGCATTCTCACAGGCACTAATCCCCGCATTCGCAATAGCACAAGTTCCCACCCCTCCCATGCAACGTCAGAAAGCAGCCTTACTCCAGGTTTTGACCCAAACTCTCCTGGCTGCAGGTGAAGTTCTGATTTCTCCAGGTCAGTTGGAGATGCCCCCAGTAACTTGGCAAATAAGGGGAGGCAGGGGATACCATGTCAGAAAGGGGGCGGGGCCATAGGAACATTCTCACCTCTTTTCCAGTATGACTTGCCCTATAGAGCATTGTGAAATCACAAAGCTCCACAAGGATGGGGTTATACCAGTAAAGGGGCATGGCAGTCTCTTTGTCCCACCTGCTTTCTGATGTGGCCCCACCCCTGAGGGTGTTATGATGTCAAAACACTCCATAAGGAGAGGGGGTACATCAGAAAGGGGCGTGACAACCCCTGTGCCCTGCCCCCTCCAATGCAGTCTCAGCCTTTCCAAGTTTCCTCCCAGAGGGACGTGTCAACCATACTTAGGAACCATATTTACTTGCTTCACATAACTTCTTGTCTTAGTTTTAATCCAACAACCCTACCTGTTACTCCCCACTCTGAGTCTTTGTACAAACTCCCACTCATCTGTGCCTCCTCCCAAGAAGAGAGATTGGCAGCCCACCCTAATTCTGCAAGGTAGGTTTTGCTGATCTGAACTCATTTCACTTGATCAAAGCCCATCCCTCCAGAAGTGAAAGCTTTGCTTATTAACCCCTGCTTGCACTGCTTCACGGCCCTGAGGCTTCAACCACAGATGTCTGCTCATCCGCTCTTTGATCCGCCTCCATCTAACTTGGAGAGACCACCTGCACTGTAACTCCTCAAAGGAGCCGTCAGACTTTCTACCAGCCCAGACTTGGGCCTCTCACAAGAAAGAGAGGGTCTGCGGTAGCCAGGTTTGCAATGCAGACTGTGGGCCTGTCCACACGAAACACTAACCCCAACTAAATCTCTTCTACCCCTGGGTTAACTTCCCAGCAGCCACAGAAAGTTTGTTCATGCAACCTCTTCTGGGATGCTGCATGGCTATTTACCACAAGGGTAAGTTTACACCCAGGTATTTGTGAGGACACAGGGTGAGGGAACCTCCTGTCTTCTAGTCACTCCTATTCACATCCTAGAGTCCTTTGCAGCCACTGTCCAGGCTGCTCTGGTGACCAGTGTCCCTTGTATGGTCTTCTGCCTGATGAAACTTCCTGAATGAAAGTCATGGGATATGTGCTTCTCTCCTTCCCACTAGGATGTGAGGTAAATTTAGGGTAGCACTTTACATCAGAATAAAGAATGCCCATGTGGCCACTGGGGTTTGGGTTACATCACCCAGGGATAACTATAACCACAAATTGTGCATTTACTGAACAGGGTCTCCAGTGTGTTGAGCAGAGACCCTCACACTTGATATAGCCCCACTTAGGGTTCTCACCTTTGGTCGTTTTTTACCCGACACTTCCATTTTGGCCTTTGGGAGTGTCGGGTAAAAAACCAGTCCAGTTGGCAACCCTAGCCCCAGTCCAAAAGTGGCGTGGTGCTTCCCCGAGGGGAGAACCTAGGCTCAGAGCAGCAGTCGTTTCAAGAAAGACAGAGCTGAGAAGAAAAACAGTCAGCCTGTAAGAGCAGATGGTGATTTATAGAATTACAGCGTGAGGCGTGGCCCAAGGCAGCCAGATGGACTTGAGGGGGAGAAGAGTAAATAGAGAGGCAACTTTACCAAGCCGTCTCCCAACGGTTCCTATAAATACTTAACAGCCTCCCAGCTTTCTCCTGTTATGAAATTGAAGTCATTAACTGCCTGTAACTCCAAAAAGGAAAGCCCCACCCTTCTTCCCTGAGAGGATTGCAGGCCCCAGCTGTCTATTTAGCGACTTATGATCCCCATTTCTGTGGCCTGTGAGCACCATGCCATCCTGTAGATGCACCCCCATGTGAGAAGCCAAGTCCCAGAGAGTCTGTTCATATGAAATAGGCTTTACCCCAGGGGTAAAAAAAAAACCCAGGTAGTTTACATAAGGGTATGGTCATTTTGTGCGGACAGGAAGTTTATTAGCCCTAATCTATGTTATCTAATAGAAGCAGCCACACAAACATGCTGTGGGGTAGCTTTTATCTGGGGTAGATTACCACACACTGCCCCAGAAGCTCCATTCCATGTGAACATGCAAACAGGCTCTGCTCACACAAAATGATAATCTGGTAAAGGTCCTCTCTCACTGGAGTGGCCACATGAAGAGCTTGTGGCTGGCAGTGTGTGGTAAAGCCTGTGAGATTGCAACCCATTATTAAGAGATAGAGTGTGGTTATTTGCCAAAGAGGTGAGTTCATCCCCAGTAACTGTTCATGTGAACGCTGAGTGTGTAAACCAGGGGTGGGGAACCTCAGGCCCAGGGGCCAAATGCGGCCCATGGCAAGTTTTTATGTGGCCCCTTTCAACTTCCTGGATCTGGCCCTTGGATCCAGTTCTTACCTCCAGTCACTGAAAAACTGAGCTCAAAGGAAGGGAGCAGAGATGAGGTTATTGAGACAAGGAGAGGGGACAGTTCCATGATCTGAGCCCTTCTTTCCTTGAGTGCATCCCTTAAGCAACCCCACCCCAATTTCTGTGCAGCCCTTGTGCAGAGCTTGTGCAAGCTTTCAAAGTGGGCCCCGGGAGGGAAAAGGTTAGCCGTTGTCCAGCCACACCCACACACATTCCGGAATCTCCCATAGGTAGGGTTGCCAAAATACATGTATTTTTCATAAGTGTCCTGGAAAAATGTACATATATGGCAACCCTACCCATAGCCACAAATTGACTGACATGCACAAGGTGTTCTGGAATTATGCATCATGGGATATGCTTCCCTGATCCCCACCCCCACCCCACCTCCCATCTTTCCAGAAGCTGTGACATAAGTTCGGAGTAGCTGTGTGTAGGGTGGCCAGATATGCACATTTTAGAGGACACATATGAGAAATACAGGTTGCAGGGCTGCACTGGAGCTAATAAAACCCTGCAACCTGTATTTCTCCTAAGTGTCCTAAAATTTGCATATCTGGCCACCCTAGTTGTATGTGGTACTTTACTTAGTGTTTAAAATACTCACATGGCTGCTTGCAATAATTATTATTAATTAACCTGCAGGCAATTCATTATTATTTTTATTATTAATTTTAATTATTTTATTATTAATATAGTGATTTCCATGTTCAAAGTACTTTACTATTCTTAACTAGTTTGTTACAACAACACTGTGAGGTAGGTCATTATTATTCCCATTTTACAGATGAGGAAGCGAGGCGGAGAGATAGCGATTTGCCTAAGGCCTCCCAGTGTGTTCATGACTAAGACTGGATTTGAACCCTACTCTCCCATGTCTAACATCCTCTAAGCTACACTAAGCTCTATTTATCGCTAGCTGGATAGTTAGTGTCCATGCATACTAAGTGACTTGTCCAAGGCAAGCAACACAAGGAGCCTGTGGCAGATCCAGGAAATGAACTGGGACTACCAGTATGCCAGGTTCCTACACAATTACTTCATCATCCTTTCTCCCTTGTCCTTGCACTCTTCATTCTTATCCACTGGCCCCTGCAATCTCTCCCAGGACGGACTGCCAATCTACCAAAGTTTTGGAGGGGATATTTTCTGGCTATTGGTCACCAAAGGTATTCCAAAACTGGTAGGCCAGTCACTGTAATTAATCTGGCATCAGAGTTCTGGCAGATTAAGAAACCTTGGGGTCCTAGAGAACACCTTCCTCCTCATTAAAACACAGTCTATAGTCCACCCTCATAACGTCCCTCCTGCCTTCCACAGAGCTCCAGCACTTGAAATGTGAACAGTCTGAAACTGCATTTCTGCTATTCAAATCCAACACTGGCTGGTGTATTCACTGTTGTTGGGGAAGGTGGCCCATGACCTCAGGCCCTTGAGAATGGCCCCTTTCTGCTGTACCCAGAATTAGACTAAATGCCAACCCAATATACCTCATGCACGTCTTTGGAGGCCTCCAGAAGGAGGTGCATTGGCACCTTCTTCCTCATTGCCAATTCTTGCCCTGAATCAGCATCACTCCCCCGGAATACAATGTTACTCAGTCTCAATTAAAACCTTCAAGCCACTTGGGCATTGACTTAAAAATAAAAATAAACCCCAGTGATGGGTGGAAAATAAACTCACACACAATGTGGCAGCTATGGAGCCATATCCAGGGCAGTGGAAAAAAATAGTCCAACCATCATGTTCTTTGTTTCCTTCTGAGCTGTTACTTTTTCCCACAGCCTGAGGGGCTAGTCCCTAGCTACTCTGCCCTGATTCTCAAAGGCCGCACCCATCTCCATGGTCCTGTCAGGTAATCAGTCCCTGCATTCCTATATCACCACTTAGCTGGCAGCTCAGTTTAAAACCCAAGCTGAGACTTTGGCTGTTAACAAACGTGACAGCAGGCTGCTTTGAACTGCTCTGTCAAGCTTTGCACCAGACCTCACCAGCACGTTTGTGCAGGCGCCACCAGATGTTGGCCTGAGATTGCCCTACGCCCTGTCAGCGGCTAGCCCAGGCTGTGATCCCAGACACCTCCGGTGTCACAGCTTGGGCTAAGGCCCACCCGACTGGGCCAAAGTGGGCTATAAATGTTGGTTATGGCCCGCCGTGACCCAGCCTGGATCAGATTTGCCATGGCCACTTGCCATGGCAGCTGTCATTGGCTGCCCGTCATGGGCCCTTTTCAAACAGACCACCCCCCAGAGGCAGTCCGTGGTCGCACCACTACCGGGGCGGTGAGGGGGGGCAGGTGCAGATGGGCACGCACCCATCCCCACTCATGCCCCGGATGGAGCAACCTAAGTTTTCGCTGGTTGCTCCATGAAGGGATGATGGGTGGAGGTAGGTGTTTCGCAGGAGCGTGCACGCCCACCCACTCATCCACCACCTCTTTCAAATGGATCACACAGCCGCCCATGTCCACTGTGTGGGCATGAGTAGGTATGGCTCATTTAAAAAGGACCACAGTGGGGGGCACTGGGTGCAGTGCGGGGGCAGGTCCGGCCAGCTTCACGTTTATGTGGCTCCCTGCCCTTCCTGGCGGCCCGGCTGCCAGCATGTTTGGTCGACAGCCCACCAGTCCAGACCATGTCAGCGGCGGTTCCCCAACCTGGGACAGGTTGTGATGGTGGCACTCTGCTGTCATGTTTGTTAACACCCTTTAACTAATTTGACTGTAAAGCAAAGCCAATAGCACTGCTTTACCTCACCAGGGGGTCAGTTAGTAAAGTTACTAGGTCAAAATGCCAAAAGCAAAGGGAATGGGGAACCTTTTCCCTCCCAGAAGTCACTTAGAAAATAAGTACAAACTCTGCACACTGCATAGGAGTTAGGAGCGGGGGTGCTTATGGGGTGTGCACAGTATGGGGAAAGGAAGAAGAGGATCCAGATTATTATTATTAAATATTTATTATTATTACATTGGACTTTTATACTGCCCCTCTCGCTGATCGCATCTCGGGGTGGTTTACAACAATGCAAAAATACAACAATACAACAATATAGCATCAATATTAAAAACATTATCAATAGCCCCAGGAGTAAAACACAATTTCCCACCGCTCAATACCCCCCCTCCCAACAATACATAATACCAAAATAGCCACAAGACTAGAGCACAGTTTCCCACCCCCAATGCCCCCCATCCATCCATTATGGATCTAGGCCATCGATCCGTCCCCTGTTCTTGAGTGCATGCCTTCATCTCTGCTCTCAAATAGTACTAGAACTAGGGAACACTCCATGAAACTAACTGGCAGCAGATTAAGACAAATAAAATATTTTTTGTATGCAATGCACAATTAACTTGTGGAATTTGTTGCCAGAGGATGTGGTCAAGACCAGTAATACAGCTGGGTTTAAAAAAGGATTTGATAAGTTCTTGGAAGATAGGTCCATTAATGACTATTAGCCAAGTAGGTTGGGAGATGTTACATCTCCCAACTGTCAGGAGCTGCGAGTGAACAGGGAATGGATTGCCCCATTATGACCTGTTGGGCCAAGCAACTGAGATTGGCCACTGTCAGCAACAGGATGCTGGCTTGATGGACCATCGGTCTAACCCAGTATGACACTTCTTATTTCCCTCTTCCCCTGGGGCTTGAGTTGGGACTAGATCCATAGGCCAGATCCAAAAATTGGAAAGTGGCCAGATAAAAGTCAGCTGTGGGCCAAATTTGGCCCATGGACAGGCTGCAGGTTCCCCAGCCCTGTATTACAGTAATGGAGGCCAGACTGGCATGGTTAAACAATGGAGCAGCTCTCCACCATAGAAAAGAGGCCTGACTGAAAACCTACACGAATTTACTAACTGTTGCGGAGGAGACAAGGATGATAACGTAGTCCATGAATGAGATCTCAAGACTCTGGGTTCTTCAAGCCCTGGGTCAACTGCAAGGAGAACTGGTTGAAAGGGGTCAACCTTGTAAGGTGGTGGGGTGGATCAACTAGTGTGAGAGTATGTTATCTCCTCAAGGCTTGGCATGCTTTTTAAAAGATGGCCCTCTGTGGGAATGACACATGAGTAATTGCCAGATTGGAACATTGTCAGACCCCAGCCAAATCTTGCTCCATGCTTGTTGATAGCAAGCCTCCCACGCCCCGTATTGACAGAGTAACACATAATTACTCTGATCACATTACACTGATAACAGAAAATGGAGCCAAGGTTTGACTGTGCATGGCCTCAAGCACAAAACACTGCCCTGCGCTCAGCTTCAGTCTCATTGACTTTAGCAGGTCTAGAGCCAGAGATAGTAAACTCAGAGGAACCTCTGAGATCAGTTAGCCTGACCTGGTCCATATTGTCTAAACTACTTTGTCTCCCATTTCTTACCTTTGGTACCAACATGGTAACCACACTCTAGGCTTTCTAGACTTATGCACCACTGGAATTTCCACCAGTTATTATAACACATGACAACCACATTACATTGAACTGTAATGTGTCTCTTTTAGAAGGATGTCTAGTGGGTCTTAAGACTGCACGTGAGGGTTACCATCTCCCTCTGGGATTTCACCTGGATGGGGTGGCGGTGTTTCTGATGTAACCCCACCCCCTTACGGACCATAGTCCCCAAACTCCACAGGGAGCAGGGCCACGCCAGAAAGGAGGTGAAGCCCAAGGGCTGCACATATCTTTTTAAAGTAGCCCCTTCCCTTTCAGAGCACCATGACATCACAACACTCCAAAGGAATGGAGTTACATCAGAAAGAGGTCAGGAAAGTCCCTACAGCCACCCCCTTTCTGATATGGCTGATCCCAGCCCCCTCCCCGCCCGAAAGTTTGATTTCTCTGAGTTACCAGGCGTTCCCATGGCTGAGCCGGAGGAACTGGCATTCTGTGCCCACCCCCGCGCCCCAAGCCTCTGGGTGGAGAGGTAGCAATCCTACCTGCAACTGAAGGAGAACCCATCTCCTCCTTAGGTAGCGTGATCCAGTGATTAATCCCCCTCATTCTTAAAATAAATAAATTAATTAAATGATGCCTTTGGTTTTTATAACTTATCCAACTTGGCTCTTGTTCTAACTCCTTCTACTAAGTGAAAGAGTCCTTTTGCACCCAACGCTTTCTCCCTGCGAATGTGCTTAGAAACCATCAGCAAGTCACCTCTGAAACTATTTGCCATAAGCTAAACAAAGTGAGCTTGTCAGGGCCATGATCCGCATACAGACTGCTCTGGCATAAGTGGTGTGTGGATCACAGTCTAGGCCTCTTGCAGTCAGGTTTGTTTTTCAGCCTTCGGATCATGCCAATAGCTCTTCTCTGCACCCTTTGCAATATATTTTAAAATACATGCTGGCCCCTTTATGCCAGTAGTGATTTCATCAGTGTTGTGTGTCAGAGGTAAAAACATGTAGCCAAGTAAGGCATGTTAGCAGTATCAAGGCCTCTATCACTACACAATTAAAGAGGGTGGGGATCTTGGGGTCTGATTGGGGCTACTTTGAAGAGACTAAAAAGGGTTTTAAATCCTTCCATAGCTTGTTTGGCAATGGAGTCCACGCCTTCTCCTAACCACCAGGAATTGTTCAAGCATTTATTTACCAAGTGTGTTTGCAATGCAATGGAGACTCATTGGTGGCTGAGTAAATATAATGACAACACACCAGGAGTATTTATTCCTGTTTGCTCTCATTGTGCTTGGCCTGGCTAAGGCTCACTAACCACTGTGGTCATCAAAGAGGCTGCAATTCAACAACTTAAAGCAGAAGAGCTAGCACCTTCTCTTCCCTTTTCAAAGACCTCTGTCTCCAGAAAGAAGGTGCCAAATGAATGACAGCAAAGCTCATCCAATGAAACACAAGTTAGAACTCTCACTGGCAACCTGGGCCGAGGATGCTCACACCCCATGAGGGGGCTGCTGGTAGGGTAAATCCCCAGACTGGAACCAACAATGGGTGTTTTTAGACGAGATGCTACCCTGCATGGCCACCCAGGAGCCACCGAGTCCACCGCCCGTATGAAGGGGGAGTAGCCGGATGAATGCTCCCATGAGCCACGGAGCACACACTCATGGCCCCTCACAGAGCCCTGCCAGGAAATCCGTAGCGCTCTGTGCAGGGCAAGCCAAATAGCTCCGTGGCAACGGGTGGCCTGTATGAACAGTGGCAGCCAGCTCCGTCAGCAAATCAGGCCGCTGCTCAGAGGCCCTGTGGGCAGGGAAAGCAGCCATTGTAAGTCAGAAGAACTGACTGGGAGTGCTGGGCAGCCTGGGTTCCCCAGCGTTGCAAAGACCAGCCTGTCATGCTTCCCCCACCCCCATGGTCCGTGGTAAGGGACGTGCGTGGGGGCTACCTCTCTGGCTGCAGGAGCTGCCTGTTTCAATCTCTGCCCACACGCTCCACCTGAGTGGATGTTCTGCAGCAGTGCCACACAGCAGCCATGGACAAACCCCCATTGGCTTGCTCATTTGAAACCACCCAATGGCCTGACCTGCCAGGCCCTTCTCAACTCAGACCTCTGGCCACCACCATGTACCCCTTCTGCTGTCATTCAGCAGCCCCCTCACCACAGCTGAAGACTGCCCTGCCTGCCTAGGGAAGAGGGACAGAGAGGAACGCCTCTACCTACCAAGGGGGAAACTGAAGCCGCTGAAGAAAGCTAATTACCCCCTCAGGATCCCTGCCGCCCCCTGGTTGGATGACTACCTTTCTCAGATGTAAATAAGGGAGCAACCACACGAAAAATAAGGGGCCTAGCTTTATTTGAAGAATTGGTGTAATTTTTTTTCCAGACATCCTTCCCCCCATTCCTGCTACTGAAGCCTAAGTGAGCAATGGGAGCTCTTCTCTGGGCCTCAACAGTTGCCCCGAACGTTCAGAGGGGTGCATCCCCTTGTCCTCCCCTACAATTACATTTATGAGAAGGAGTATTTTAGAGGAACATCTCAATTTACCTCAATGCATTTTGCTATCAAGAGTCAGTTTTTATTGTCATCTGATAACCAATGCTTCCATTGAATGTTTAAAATGGTGCTTCTTTTAAGCTTTGATATGTCCCATTATATAAAATAAGGGGTGGGTAAATCACCTGATAAGATCAAATCAAAGGAATAAGGGTCAGTCCCTTAAAATACAGGATGAGTGCCCACATACCTCTAGAACCTACCAGCAGATGGCAAAAGAGACCCTGGAGGAGCTGGATTGGTGCCTGGATCAGCTAGAAACAATCCAGACCTACCAGTCTGTCAGCGAAATGGCCTCCAACAAGGTAGGGGGTGCTAGGCTCGGTCTCTGAGCCATCCCTCAGTGTCGTCTGGTCAATAACGTGTTAGACTTGGACATGGGAGACCAGGGTTTGAATCCTGTTATAGCCAGGAACTCACTCGGTGGCCTTGGGTCAGCCTCAGTTTTCCCATCTGTAAAATGGTAATCATGACCTGCCTCACTAGGATGTTGTGAGGGAAAACTAGAGCAGGATCATAAGGAGCCAATGTAGGCCCTGCAACATGTATTTTTCATAAGAGTTCCTTAGAATTTTGCATAGGTGGCATGCACCTCTCCACTGGCTCCCCCTTCCTGAGCATATTCTGCACAAGCTGCATCCTTGTCTTCACCTACAAAGCCCTTCACAACCTCACTCCCCCCTCCCTCTCTGCCCTGATCTCCCTCCAAACCCCTGTTCGAGCACTCCGCTCCTCCTCCATCCCCTCCCTCACCCTCCCACACCTCCCCTGCTCCCCCAACCGCTTTTGTCCCTTTTCCCTCGCTGCCCCACATGCCTGGACTGCCCTCCCTGTCCTTGTCTGCCTTGCCCCCACCCTCCACACCTTCAAGTCCCTCCTCAAAACCCATCTCTTCCACTCTGCCTTTCCTAACTCCTGCTAATCATCCCCACCCAGGATTATCCCCCACCTGCTATCTGCAAATTCCCAATGTACTGTAACCAAGCCAAGAATGTGTACCTGAGTTCTCACATCCTCATGAATGTTGCATCCCTTGTCTCTCCCTCTGATTTCCTTTCCCTGTCTCCCCTCCCCCTGTCTTTAGATTGTGAGCTCTCGGGTAGGGACCGTGTCTATCTTATTCTCTGTAAAGCGCCAGGTACATCGCTGGCACTATATAAAAGCTTATAATAATAATCACCCCTCCTCAATTAGGAACTCCTGCACATCAGCATAGGGGGAAGAACCAAAGAATCTTGTCTTTCCTGGGGTCCAAAATTTCTCTCATGGAACCTGTACCTAGCAACTCCAATCCTTTAGTGAGTGATATCACCCTGCTGACAGTAAAAAGCCTGACCAGGTGGACTGTTGTGATGGGGGCTGAAGCATCCTACACTCTTTTCTTTGGCTTCTCTCTCTCTTTCTTTTGCTGCCCTTCCCCCATCAACTCAGCCCCTTATTTATCTACCCTTCCCCTCTGCAGATGGAAATATCGCTGGGAAAATCTCCACCATTATTACTTTGGCAGGAGAATTCGCCATTTCCTCCGCTGACCCCGTAATCTTTTGCTCCAGGGAAGGTCACATCCACACAGGTAAGCGCGTTGGGGGGGGGGGGATTGGTATTTAGCACCTCTCAGGGGATGGAGAAACCCCTGGGGTAAATGCACTGGGAGGCCAGAGGTTAAACAATGACCTTTCCAGAAGGCCTGCTCCCCAGGCGCTGGGGAATTCTCTCAGCAGTTGGGGAGCGGGGTGGGGGCTGGGAAGAGCTTGGGCAGGGGAGAGAACACTAGGGTAGGGGATGGAACTTTGGCCTGGGGTCCTTGTTATGCCAGGACCCCTACCTACCGAAGGCCCCAAAGCAGCTGCTGTGACACTGATTACGGGACACACCATGTCTACTCCAGGGGTAGTATTGTGTGACTGTATACCCCAAAGCAGAGGATCAGGGCTCTGTGCACACAACTCCCCACCAACTGTTCCCCTCACAGCATATCAGCCCCTAAGTGACGTGCCCCAAACAAAAGACGTAATGGAAACCTACACAACAGGAAACCCTGCCTCCTGCTGTTGCCTGGATAGTGTCAGCTCTTGTGGGAGGGGGAACTTCCTCTCCAGAGCGAGTGAATTCAGGGGCCCAAAGTAGGAAGCAAGAAAAAGGATGCCACAAGTGTGCACCGTGCATTCCTGAAGCCAGCCAGCATATGTGCATACCCCATCAATCTACAGCATACCGGAGCTGGCAGCCAGGGATCCACCACAGGTTCTGGCTCCCCTGGCAAAAGCTCGGTGTTAAATGTCCCCAGAGCTGCACCAAACTGGGATAGAATGGAACAGAATGCAGAGTCTGCATTCTAATGTGCTATAGAGCCAGGAGAATAATGCATGCTGGGGCTTGTAGTCCCAGTTTTCTTGACATTGGTGGGTTTTGTCACATGTTACATGGGCGTGTTGTACCAAACCTGTGTTATATTTATTTATTGAGTTCACACATTTCTAACCCACTCATCCTGCCACAGGCAGCTCTGGGCAGCGCACAACATCAAATATTAACAGCATTAAAACAACTTTAAAATAAACAACAAAGGGAGGAATAAAAATCTCTAACCACCCTAACCCATTCCCCCCACCCTACCCATCCCATCCTCCCCTACCCATCTTCCCTCTCCAAAAAGCCAGGCGGAACAGCCATGTCTTAACAACAGTGTCAAAACGAGGGGAGATGTGGGGCCAAATTGGCCTCAATGGGCAGGGAGTTACACAGCTGTGGGGCGGCCACCAAGAAGGCCCTCTCCATCGTAGCCCCCCAACAGACTCGGGGGACCTCCAGGAGAGCACCCCCTGATGACCGCAGGGGCTGATCCAGAACCCAGGGCGTGAGGCAGTCCCACAAATAGGTTGGGCCGAAGCCGTTTAGGGCTTTATAGGTGAGCACCAACACCTTGAATTGGGCTCGGAAGACTAAAGGAAGCCAGTGCAGAGACAGAAGAACCAGTGTAATTTGTTCCCGGTGGCCTAATCCCACCAGGAGACGGGCCGCCGCATTCTGCAACAGTTGCAGTCTCCGTTCATGTAAACCCAGGTCTGGCTACTGAAGCAAATTGCCCATGTTTATGACTTCCATGTAGCCAATGTAATGTGAAAATAGCCCATTTGCAACAGCAGTCTTCTTGAGAGCATGACTGCTGTATGGAGGGCAGGATAGGGGCTGCTGACCCAGTAGCAATCTGATTTCTTAACTGCTGATCCGAGGGGGCAGCAGCCCCATCCAGGGAGAGGCCACCTCCTCCTCCCACTCTGCCTGTAGCTGGGGAGAGAATGGGGCTGCTGTAACCATTTGGGAGGGTGCTGCTATGCATCTACTGTGAGATTTTGCAACACATCATTCCGCACCCTTGCTACAAAGTATATGCAGAAGCATCTTGAACCAAGGCAAAGGTTCAAGGTGGGAGAGGAGAAGGGCTCCTTCCCTTCACTGCTGCAGAGCCCAGAAGTAAGCTCTCACAAAGTCCAAACCCATCATTCAATCAGAATCGCTCTTGGTTAATGCACCATCCAAAACTGTGAGCACTCCGGTCACTTCTAGAACGTCCAGGTCCCCCGTACTCCTGCAGTGTGCGCCGCACAAAGAGCAAGCTATGCCCATGCTTAGTGGTGGTCACTGTTGTGTAAGATGAGGAAGGTGGAAGGTGTCATTTACACCCCCTTGCGGAGAAAGGGCCATGGATCCCCAGGGTGACTCAACCCGCTAGTCAGACACTATTGCTCTGTCCTTGGCTAGGTGAGCAGACAATCAGGTTTTTCTGGTCCTGCTGCCTTATTACTCACACATCTGGTGCAATCTGTCTAGTTCCATGCCGTGCATGCAATAATCTGCACCCATGAAAGATGAGGTTTGCTTTCTCCCTGCTTCCAGCAGATCCGCTCACTGGGCTGGCCTCAAACTCCTGTTACACCCAAAGGGACAACCACCGAAATTCCCAGAGCATGGAGATGGGCATTGTCCCAAAGCTGAAATCAATATACATGCACCTGTGTACACACACACACACACACACACACACACGGCTATACAGCTACACATGCTTGCCCTTGACTGCACAAATACAGGGTGCCAATACATTCATGTACAGACAGAGAGTGGTTTTTTCGTTTTGCTAGCCACTCAGTAATACCTGTGCTTATGTGTTTCTTGTTTGTATATCTCCCAAAAGTCCCACATTAGGCGGGACTGCCCAGTTTCTGCAGGAAAGCCCCAGGGTCCCTAAGGTGGGTAATGTCCTGCGTTTGAAGGTGGCAGCATGCCTGTGCATGGCTGTCACTAGAGTACCAGAATGCTTCTGCCTGGGAGCTACTAGGAGTCATTTCCCCCGCCCTCTCCACTGCCATGTATGTGTGAGTGAAAATATAAGGGGTGGGGGGCTCTGTACATAATAATGGTCACCATTCCTGCCACCTAACACAGAGCAAGTGGTACGTTTGGTCAGCCCAAACACAGGTTTTGCTACATGCTCAGTGGGGATCCGGCTAGAACAGACCTGAGGAATTTCTGAGAACTGACCAGAGTGAAATCGATCAGACTGATGGGAGACCAGTCAATTTCATCATGGCTTTTGTTCAGTGTGGGCTGAATCATGGCTTGGTGAAACTGATTAGACTACCTTTCCCTTAGTCAGTTTCATCATGCTGCTGCAATTAATGGCTTAGCGTGACATTGACTAGGAGAGAGGATGTCTGGTAAATTTCCTGAAGCGACTCCTTGAGGGCTGGGTTCCTTGCACCCTGTTTGACAAGTGATCTGAGGGGAAAGGGGAACCCCCTGCAGGGAGCGCTTGTGTGTTTCTGCTCCCACCCAAAGGCCTCCCCCTGGTGGGCAGAGTCCATAGCGTGACAGCATGGAGAGCAGCATAAACGTTTCTTCAAACTGCTTCGCCATGGGATGGCATCAGAGTTAGCATCACGGGGCTGACTTTCTCTGTGGTTAACCTAACATGGAGAGAGAGACACCCTTTGTGCATGTGTGTAAGAGTGTGAGTGAAAGTGTGCATGTGTGAGTGTATGCGCTGTGCATTCATGCTTGTGTGTGAGAGGGTGGGGGCTTATGTCCCTCTTTGACCACTTGACATGTTAGCAGGTATGTGTTTGTGTGGGCGCTGGATGGTGGATGAGTGGGAAGCAGGCCATCCCCCCTGCGTGCCTCAGCCCGCCAGCAGCATTCACAGTCCCTTTCTGGCTGGGGCGTGCTGTTTTAGGGTTCCCACCTTCTGTCATTTTTTTACCTGACACTTCCATTTTGGCCTATGGGAGTGCGAGGTAAAAAGCCCCACCCCAGGTGGCAACCCTAGTGCTGTTGGTGGGCAGGAAGAGGCTTGCCACCAGCAGTCCTGTCTGGGAAGGATGAGGTCTACTGCCAGCAAAGCAGTGGGTGCTGCCTCACATCTGGCAAGCCTGTGTGAACTCCTCTCCAGGACTTGCTCTCCACGCCCTTGGGAGCCCCGCCAAGACTCCAGCCCCTGTCTTTGAAGAGGAGCCTCTGCAGGAGGGCTCCTTCCCCACAAACAAACCTGAGCCCTTGCAGAGTGACTCCTCAGAGCTCCTCCCTCTCTTCTCTTTCCCCCTCCCTTTGCTCCCTCCCTCAGCTAGCAAGGCTGGGAAGCTCCTTGTGGTCTGCAGTGGGGCAGGCTGGGCTCCATGTGCTGCTAGCCATCAGGAACTGCATTCTGACAGTCAGAACCATGAATATCCCCATTATGCCTGGCCTCACTGCCTCCGCCTTCTGGCTTGGCCAGGGCTGTTATTTTACACTTGTGCCACCACCGCTCCCTTTGATCATTTCTCCACAGCAACTGCACCTGCTGTGGGCCTTGGCTGGGATGGCTCAGGGAGAAGTAGGGCGCGGGGTGGGGGGAGAGACAGCAGGTGCTGTGGTCTGGCTCCCCCCCCTCCCCCCGCCACCGCCACCCAGATGCATGGCTAGCACAACAACAGCCACTGGGATGCTGTTTGGGAATGGGCTAGAAGCACTGTGCTGTCTCCAAACAACCTTGAAATCTGGGAAAGGTCAGACCCATATCCAAAGATCATGGCTAATGTAGATGATCCAATACCCTGGGCTTTGCTTCAGTTCAGTGGGCAGAACCACTGATGTCTGAAATACTCCAGCGCAGAAAAGAAAGGGAGCTGCTCGCTGAATGGAGAGCAGGCCCACTAGAGGAGCTGGCGCTGGGTCACTTGGAGGTGACGAGAGTCTGGTCTGTGCCGCAGGAAGTTATGGATCAGGCCTCTGAGGCAGTGACAGTGCTCCCAGCTCTGCACCCCTCTCCTGGCTTGTGCATGTGGCTTGGGGAGATAACAGCAGCCTCCCCACCTTGCTCATTCATGGATACAGCTTCCTCTTCCCTGTCACTGCTCTGGTTCCCAAGCCTTTCATACAACGCTCTTCCGGATGGCCTTGGAGCGCACAGGCCGATCTTCCTGCCCCACATTCCATGCTCCCTCCCTCCCTCCCTCTGCATTTCCTGCCTGCAAGTGTCTAGTGCCAGCTCATGTCTGTGATTCACTCACCACTTCCTCAGACTGTCCCCATCCTGGGTACTCAGCTGCATCACCAACCCACTTTCCCAGGACATCACCTCTGTCCCTTCCCTTCCCTTTGCCCCCTGAGGCTTTCCCAGGGTTACACTATGTGACTGACATCCTGTCTATGCTAGGAAGTTGGTTACATCCAGATCCTGGTTTGGCTGCATTTATAACTTAGAGAGAGGTCTTTAAAGAGGCAATAGAGTTTCTCTGTTCCACTAAGTGCAAGGCTAGAATCCCAGCTTTCAGTTGCCCTGTGGCATGTCCGTAACCACCCTTGTATCTCACTTATTGGGCAGGCTCTGGGACATTCATTTCTCCATGTGTTTAGACACAGTTTAGGAGATCCAGAGCACATTGCGTTTTCCAGCACAGTCACGGTGCTGGGTTTTGCCTCTGCAGTGAGGGATGCCCCTTCTCTGATCTAAGACACGACCATCCCCCAAAGGGAAGAAAGGATGGGCTAGACTTGTGAGACCGAGATTCAGCTCTTCAATCTGCTACAGGACGCATGGGTGACCTTGGGCAGGTCCCACAGCACCTGATTTCCAAAGACTCAGAGCCCCAAATTAGTGAAAAGCTCAGCTGTCATTTAGGCACCAAAGCACAGGGGAGATTTTCCAAAGTGCTGAGCTCCCCGTGGCCCCCTTTGGCCAGCAGCACTGCTGAGCATGCTAGAGAAATGGAAGGTGAGAACCTCTTTGAAAATCAGGGCATGGTCTCAAGAGTGACTGTGGTTGCCACCTCTCCAGGTTTTCGACCAGAAACTCCAGGCTCTGTGGAAATCCCTAATGTTTCCAGGTCAGCCACGAGTGTCCCCATAACCCAGAGAAATTGGAGCTTCCAGAGGCAGCAACATAGAAATGCAGACGGCCCTAGTCCTAGGTACTTTTCTGCCTCCTTTCCAGGATGGCCCCCCCTCTATGGAGCATCGTGATATTAGGTGTTAACAAACATGACAGAGGCCTGAGAGCTACCGTCACGTTTGTTGGGGGCCATCCAGTTGTTTGGCCTGGAGTTTCCCCGGGTGTGTTGGCGGCTAGCCCAGACTGTGGTCCCAGAGACCTCTGGTGTCACAGCCTGGGCTAGCCGCCGACACGCCTGGGAAACGGCCTGCCCAACTGGACCACTGCGACTATCGCGTGTGGTAGCCTGCTGTTCCCAGCTCGGTCCTGAGTGGCCACCAAGATGGGCGGCCATGGTGGCTGTCATTGGCTGCCATGGGTGCCCATCATGGGAGAGCAGGCCGCTGGGGGCAGTGCGGGGGCCGGTGCCATCTGGCTGCACATTCGTGAGGCTATCCTCCCCCCCTCCGCTCCACCCCCTCCAGGCCTGGCTACATGAGTGTTCTGCGGCCAGACTCTATTCTGACTGGGTTGCAAGCAGCTTCCCAGTCAGGGTCGTGGTGTGATGGCAGCACTCCATCATGTATGTTCCTGCCCACTGTGATGCTCCCTAAGGGGTGGGGTTATATCAGAAAAGGGCATGGCAGCCCCTTTACCCTGCCTGCACCAATGTGGTCCCACCTCCTCCAGGAGGAAGCTCAGAGTGAGGTGGTAACTCTACCAGTGATACACCCTAGGGCAGATTACCCCTGAAGTGTTCACACATACTCAGGGTCCTGTGTTCACTGTTTTCTCTATTGGCGGCAATGGGGGAAATGCCAAGAACACAGGTCCTTGCACATACTCCTGCGAGCACAGACAGATCCTTGTGCATGGTCAGATTTGCCCCTAAAGTGGACGTAGGTGGCCCTGATTCACAGAGGAGCGGTTACCTCAGAGTAGCCATCTTGTGAGCACTTGGTCATAGTCTCTTCTTGCGCCTCAGCTTCCTAACTCATAGGGGCATTGGGGAAATAAATACATTAAAGACCATGAGGCACTGAGGTATGACAGGAATGGAGGATGTGTAGGAACCTACCATTGATAGAAAGAAGGGTGAGGAACACATTCAGAAAACAGAAGATCCCACTTACCGCCTTTCCTTTCTCACCACCTGAGCCACAGTCCCTTCCCTCCCCAGGGGGATCTCCTCACTCCCAGGTGTGAGAGGAGGGAGATTAAAACACATGCAGCCCTGAAAAGGACATCTTCCCCTGCCCTTGGGTGCCTGGAACTGAGTCAGCCCACTGAAGGAGGTACGGGACGGAGGGGGAAGAGAAGGGTAAACCACAAATGAATGTACAATGAGTCCAGTGACTCAGGGCACAAACGCAACGGGCAGAACACAGCCTGTCTGGGCCTGTCCCCAAGAAGGGGACCTGCTTGCAGATTCTGGTCAGGAAGGTGAGTCAAATAGATGCAATGTGTCAAAGATCCCTGGAGGGCAGCTTGTTTCCGGGTCGGCCGTGCCTGAGTGCTTAGCCAAGAGGAAAGTGAGATTTTATTTCCTTCCTCTGAAGCAAAGCGCTATGCCCCCTCCGCCTCTGCACAGCCTTCCAATGCCGTCATTCCCTCGGCCCCTACCCAGTAGCAGCGCTAAATGCATCAAGGCAGCCGGGTAAGGAAATGGAATGCGAGGGAGAAGCTCCACATAGCCCCTCTCTGACCATCACCCCATTTCAGCTAATTAATCCTCTCCACACCCTTCCAGGCAGGTGCTATTATGCTCAGGGGGTGACTGAAGCACAGAGAGGGAGAGTAAGTGGCTTGCCCAAGGCCACAGAGAGAATCGGTGGCAGAATCAGAACAAAGAGATTGCTGGATCCCAGGCCTGTAGTTAGGCTGCTAAGAGCATTTCTCTTTCTAAACCAGGGGTTCCCAAGCTTTTCAGCCTTGCTGCCGCTATTTTGGGCCTCTGAGCTATGGAATGACACCTTCATAACCAAACCCCAACCCAAGCCTGACTCCTTTCCCACGCACTCCTCCATGACTGGCATCTGGATTGCCCCCACCTCCATGCCAAGCCTGCTGATTCTGCAACCCCCTGGTCCCAGCCTGACTCCTCTCCCTCTTCCAGTGTGATGGACAGGGCACCTAATTCCTGCTGATTGGCAGGAAGCAGGGGCAACACCCTCCCTTAGGGTTGCTACTTCCTGGGACTGACACTCCCATTTTGGCCTATGGCCTCAGGGTCAAGCTGCAAGAGATGGCAACCTTACCCACCTGCAGTGCAAGCCCCAGCCTGTGGAGCCCAGTCTTAGCAACGCATCAGGATGTCCCACTGCCCAATCTGGGAAACCTTAAACTTTTGGCCTGCTGCTGAATGATTCCTGGAGAAGTCCAGGCAACAGACACAAGCATTGCAGTGGAGAACTGTACCAGCATTTCCTGATGGGAATCAATATTTGCTGGAGTCCCAGGTGGCTCAGCTAATGCTCAGGCTACGGAGACAGGTTGGGAGCACCCTTATCTGCCCCAGGTAAAAGACAAAGCAACTTGGATCAAACAGCCAAACATAAAACACATGGATAGTGTCAACAGCTCACCAGCAGGCTCGCCCCCTCCCTACCACCAGGAGTGTGCAAATATTTCAAAGGCTGCCCTAGAGAAGGTGTGGCACAACTGTTCTCTGTTGCCTCTGAAAGTAGGACAAGGGGCAATGAGGTTTAAACTTCAGGAAGAGAGATGTGGCCTGACTTCATTATAAACAAACCCCAAAGGGACCAGAGAAAAAGTCCATTCTATCAGAATATTCACTGTAATAAGGTCTGGCAACATGCAATGGATAGAAATATTATTATTATTAGGATTGATGATGATGATGTCAACAATGCACCTGGTGATGAAGAACTGTGATAAGAGACAGGTTCCTGCCCCCAGGGGCTTACAATCTAAAATGGAGACGGAAAAGGTGATGAAGGAGAGGGGGACACGGAGTGGCAGGAATATGCATTCATGAATCTGAAACGTTATAGATGTACATGCTCAGCTTAGTTCCAGGAGAGGAAGGGGATCCTAAAGATAAACAGATCAAGGAGAAACATAAACATGAAATCTATAGGGGGTCAGGAGAAGGGGAAAGAAATGTTTCTTGATGTTGGGACTGTTACAAATGGAGGTTCCTTTGGGTGGATTTGGAGAATTTTTTAACTGTGAGGACAGTTGGGCAATGGAATAAATTGTTTACGTAAGCTGTGGAGTGTCCTTCATTTTAAGAAGATATCGGAGAAACATTGGTCATGGATGGTTTAGGTATAAAGAGTCCTACCTCAGTGCACGGGACTGGACTAGATGACCCTTGAGATCCCTTCCAGTCCTACTAGTCCATGAAATAAACAAAACAAAAATCATGAGTCAGGCTCCTCAAAATCATGAGATTAACTTTAAAATCATAAGTTTTTTGTTTGTTTGTTTGTTTTTAAAACCATCAATCTGGGGTCTTGCTATTTGCCTTCTCTTTTCTGTGCCTGTAGCATACATGCTGCATTGTTAAGCTGTTCTCTGGACTAAAAAAAATATTGGTTTTGGTTTGTTTGCTTGATTTTTAAATTAAAGCTAGGATTCTCATAATTTTATTAAAGCTCTGTAAATTTATGCTTAAGGAAGCCTTTACCAGAAGACTGGGGGATAAGAGAGTTGGCAGTCCCCTCCTAGATAGTCAAACTTTTGTCATGCATATTGCCAGCCTGCAGGGTCTCTGATTGCACAACTGCCATGTTACACATCTGATGTGATGGTATATTGATACATGATCTGTCTCCTAGGAGCTAATAAGCACTAACGTGTGCTACACATGTCGTTTCTGCCTTCACATGAGAAAAGGTAGAGATGTGAGATTCAAGCTGCAGTGAAAGAGGAGGCTCATTCAAACTGCTTCCAGCTTGAAACTCTTGTTACAGCCCAAGGGGCGTTTGCAGCTAAAAGGGGAGGCCAAAATTCTTATCTCTGCTTTGGAGACTAACAGAACTTGAGGGTGGACACTGTCCCAAAGCCAGAATGCATGCACTCGCCTCAATGAATAGCCATAAAGATATATACACATGCAACTACATCTGCAAACATACATGCACATACAAACAGGTGCACACAAAAACACACAAATGATATATGCACAAATGCGCACACATATTGCATACACACACAGTGCCCATGCATGCAGATACAGACTAGCACATGCATACACAAATACTCAGACATGCATATGCAAACACACACATTGATACATATACACATATATGCACAACAGGGAATGGACCCCCATTGTGACCTGTTGGGTGCTTCCCCCAAGCCACTGTGATTGGCCACTGTCGGAGACAGGATGCTGGGCTAGATGGACCGAGTATGGCACTTCTTGTGTTCTTATGCTCATACTATGCATGTCAAAAGACAGGGACATGCTATCATACATGTGCATAAGTTAACATGCACACAACACGTCCATACACCTGTGTGCACACTCACGACATACAGACACAAATCCACATGCACACACATGCCTAAACAAATATCTATACACATCATCTCATTCATGCACAAGTATGCACGCATGGCTGATCACACGCTGTCTCATCATGCGAGTGCTTTCCCATTCGCCCCTACACTAGGCTCATCCTTGTCGGTGCGGCGCCGGCAACCACGTCCCCGCAGCACAAAGAGGGAGTTTCAGACAGTTTGGAGCAGAGCAGCTGCCACCAGCTCACTCAATTCCCCATTCATCTGAGCCTCAACAGACTGTGCATGGGTCTTAAAGGGACACTGCACCATTTTTTTCCATCCACCCAGTCCCCTCTGCCTGGAGGAACCGTATCCAGTTCTGTCCATCTCTCCCTTGCCTAGATGCTGTTGTCCATTACACTCAGCTCGAATGAATCACCCTGCCAGGGGGGAATCCCGAAGATCACTTCTCAAAAGCAATTGCAAAGGACATAGCCCTGGTTCCCCCGCCCTTGTGAAGGGAATCCCCACCCCCGCGGCAACTGCCCAGAATGTAGTCACTCTTCCCTGCTCAGCATAACACAGCACTTCAGGTGGGGGACAGGGAGAGGGGCTGTCTAGGAGCTATAGTGTTTTTACCTGTACTGCCTGTGCCAGCCCTTGGAAGACTCACCAAGGGGGACATGACTATGCAGCTTAAACGTTTAAGCAGCCTAAGAGAGACAGTTCAGTTCAGTCCAGTGGTTAGGGGACATTACTGGGGACTAACAGGCTCTGGTATTTAGTCTCAGCTTTGCAGCTCACTTTGTGGGGCAAAGCTCAGATGGAATGGGCCCCCCTGTATCCTCTCCCACTAGCAAGGGACCCAGTTGCATGAGGGAGTGTGGGCCCTGGTGCAGCTATTATAGTTACACCCTTGTAACCTTGGCAAGCTACTTTGCCTCTGACGGTCGAGTCTATTTGAACTGTACGTTTTTTGAGGCAGAGACTGTGGGTAAAAATACACCTGATGGTGATGCACTGCCATCACGACCCGACCTGGGACAGAAATCTACAGTGAACATGGCCTGGGCCGTGTCAGGGCATCAACCATACATGACCGCAGCTGGGTCACTGTTCAGCTATCTGCATGGCCTGAGGAGTGGGAGGGCTGCAACAGATGTGTGGGCGGCCGCCCCTGCCCCACTCCCAGTGCCCAACCCCCTGCCATTGCAGTTGGCTATGGGCCCCAATCTGGGCCGGGTCGTGACAGGTCACAACACACATACTAGCCTGCTGTGGCATGCTTTGGCCCAGTTAGGTGGGCCTTAGCCTGGGGGGGCTGTGACTTTGGGGTATTCCCAAGGTCACAGCCCAGACTAGCCGCCGACATGGCCCAGGGCAATTCCAGGCCAACATCTGTTGGCACAAAACCAGACGTGCCGGTGGCCCGCAGGCCTAAGCGGGCCACTGGCAGGTCTGGTTTTACCCTACATGGCCTCTGGGCACAACACAACTGTATTACAAACAGAAGCAACAGGCAATAACAACAGCATCTTTGTCTCAGGATTGGATGGGGCCTGCTGCCAGAGCAGGGCCCAGGGGAGGGATGAGGTAATCTCCAGGGTCTACCTTCTTAACTGGAGCCTTAGGCTGATGCCAGGTACCCCTCCCCACCCTGGGGAAGCGAAGAGTCTTATATTTCCCAGGGCCCCAAATTTCTCTGACAGGGCCTGGCTGGGAGCCGCATAAGGGGAGTTAATTTTATTTCCTTATTTATATCTTTATTGCACATGGGGCCTGTCCACATGAAGGGGAAAGGTGTGTGTGTCCTCTTAACTCATGTTAGCTAACTGAATTTAAACTTCGAGTGCAGACAGGCTAACTAAATTCTTAACTACTTGGGGTGAATTCTCCAACCTTCACTAAGCTAGCTAAACTGAATTTGGAGCTGAGTTGCCCTCTCTACACTAGGATTTGGACCAAGTTCACACACACAGAGAGAGAAATGCCCTGTTGGGAACCCAAGGCAAGGGTACTGATGGGAACTGAACTCTGTGTCTATATTTCAGCTGCAAGAAGAACTACAACAAAGCCTGCTTGATCCCTGCCCTGCTTCTGTGGAGACCGACAGGCCACTCTTAAGTGGCCCCTCCTTTAACTTTGAATTCCTTCCTGCTACCTCTTCTGTCACGACAGACCTGGCTCCCTAGACCTCACTGGCTTAGTAATAAAGCAGTTGGAAACTCTGACTGAGCTCACTTATTGCAGCAGTGCTGAGGATACCAATTCATATGTAAGGGCTAGACACTTGGAAGGAGATGGGAGGAAAAGATGGCCCCTGTCCTGCAAAAAGTGTTAGCTGCCTGTGTGGGAGATCTAGTACCCTGCTCCTAGATCCCAAACCCTGGCCATTCCCTGCACTGCCATTATATGGCTGTATTTTTTCTTTACAATAGGCACCTTACATCTTCCAGACAATCCCGCCTTAGAGGAACTTCCAGTCTGAAGACAGAGGGTGGGGGATGGAAAGGAAATTTATGCACAATTTCCATAGCAATTTAACATGATTCCCTATAGGCAGCATGATCTAAAGCTCTTCTGGAAATGGCAGTTGTACAGAGTTATTTCCTTCAGGTAAGATGCCCATAGGTCTGTGGCCCCTCACAAGAAGTTCAGACTCAGGGTTTCTGTCCTGGAAACAAACACGGGGTGGGGGGTAGTGTTAATATCCTTTTGGGGCTGCCTAATGCTGGGAGTGTTGCTATGGAAATGTCCCTTCTTGCCTGAAGGCTTTGCCCTGGTTCCACAATTTTGTTTCTGCTAGGGTTTCCCAGTCAGCAAGGACTGCAGCTGGGTGTCTCCTCACTGTGAGCCCTGACTGCCTGACAGTAGTAAGAAAAGGGGAGCAGGGCCCCCAAAGCGGAACAGTTCCTGTCCATGCTAGAGAGGGCAGCATGAGGAGTTTGGGCTGTGGGGCTTCTGGTGCACCTCCCGCCGCAAAATTCTGACTGAATCCCTGTGCCTCTTCTTTGTCACTTGTTGGAGGGTTGAGTGAATCAGCTCAGGAGGTTCAGCAGGCAGAGCGCAGGCGGGTGCCTCCCCGAAGCCCCTGGTGCAGCCTGGCTCTTGGCGGGTAGCCAGGTCCAATGACAGCCCAGACAGTAACAGAACAGTGGCCAGCGAACTGGCAAATTAGAGGCACTACAGTCACACTGTTTATTGTGGAAGCATTAATGCACGCACGGCACAGCAAACCCGCCTGTCAGCAAGGCACCTGTTCAGCAGCTCTGGCTCCAACATCCGCAGCCACAGCGAGGGAAGGGGCCTCACGTTTGGACAAGGGAGGATTGGCCTAGGAGCAGAGTCCTCATCTTCCAGACACAAAACACTGCCCTTCTGTAGGACTTCCTAAGCCAAGAGCTTGGCCAAGTCCCACAATGGCCTGAAGAAGTGGAGGTTAGTCCTGCTCTCCATACATGGAGCCTGAACAGAGTGGCCTGAGGCCATGTTAACATGGACTTTGGCAAAGGGGCACTTGGCTATAGGTGTAAAAACAAGGCTGGGAGCAGAAGAGACAGGTCTCACCTGAGTTTTGGTATAGGGGACAGGCCTCTTCCATTTCTGTCCCTCTAGAAGAGGGCTGTCCCCATAACCCATCAGTGTGTTAATTTGCCCAAAAGCTGGATAAGTTAGCACTGGCTAGTTCCATATTGTCCCCTCATTGCTTCAGACCCATGTGAACTCACCACACTGCAGCATTTCCCCCCGGAGCAAATAACTCCAGTCAAATGTGGGGTTATTTGCTCTGGGGCAGGGACAGAGAGAATCGAAACACCCCCATCACCCGGAAGCATCAAGACACTAACCCTGATGCACGCAAAAGGGTGGGAACTCAGTCTTCTGAGCTGCTAGTTAAACAGTGTCTGTCCCAGTGCAACTAAGGGACCACATATCCTTTACATCACAGCTGCCCCAGGCTGCACTGGACTTTCCTCCCTGAATGGGGTGAGGGTTGCCATTTCAAAGCACATGGAATGCCAAATGCCCCCTGGGTCCCCAAAGCTGCTCACTTTTCTGATGGTCTTTGGGCTGATTTCTCTCTCCCTAGAGCCCCATTTCTCTCCCTCTCTGCTCCCAAGGCTTCTCCCCTCCATTTAATGTTTCACCCTCCCTGAGGCTCCCTCTGCTCTACACATTCACCCCTGCCCTTGTGCCCTCACCCTGCCTGCTGGCACTATGATGCCCAGATCACAGACTCGGTAGCTATTCCAGTAATTTTTCACTGGGAGACACCAGGCAGGGGGAAAGAATGGGTGCCTGTGTATGGCTGGAGTGCCTGGTTCCCCAGGCAGGGCTGGGATGGATTCCAAGGTTGGCAGAAAGAGGGAATTCTTCACAGTCTCACTGACCCCCTGACCCACCAGGAACAAGTGTCCCATGTCCTAGCAGCAGGGCTGGCGAGCTGGGGAAATACAGGCTGACTGTTTGCAAGCAACTGTGTCAGCTCTGACTTCAATGTCAGCCTTGCATCTGCAGGTGTCAAACTCCAGGGAGGCTATGGGGAGCTTGGGGGTGTGGAGCGGGCAATGCTGCTCTCACCCACACCCTCAGCTCCGACTCAAGGAATGGGTGTAGAGGGGAAACAAGAGACAGGGACAGAGATCAGAATAAAACACCCCAGAGGACATGCCCCCTCTCCAACACTTATCTCCCACCAGGAAAAGGTGTAGCTATAGTAGGGGCTGGCAGTGCAGCTGCACCAGGGCCCCCCAGTCTAGGAGGCTCATGCTCCCTAGTGCAGCTGCATCCTCTGCTGCTGGGAAGGGGAGGTGGGGAAGGAGCATTCCATCTTCTGCACCAGGGCCCATCCCGACTTAGCTACGCTCCTTCCACCAAGGAGATTCTGCCCTTATGCTAGCTGGAGCAGAAGAACCCCACACACACATCCCAAAACCTACATCCCAGCCATGCAAGCAGACAGTCAGGTTTGTGCCGGGTTGCTGTGGCAACTGCAATGAACCAATGAGCCAGGACAGCCTTTGTGTGCCTGTTTGGTCCCCAGGGTGTTGCCTCGAGTGAGGGGGCTTAAGCACGCGCGGGGTAAACACTGATGGAGAAAGCCTGTCTAGGGGCTATGCAAATGGGCAGGATCCCACCAGAACTCTCCCACAGAGGACAGGCAAGATTAGAGATGAAGAGCTGGGATGCCACTGTCCTAAGGATGGGTCAGTAAAGCCGGAAGGAGCTGTCATCTTCATCTTGTGTCTTGGATCTCAGAGAGGAAAGGAGCTACCAGAGATGAGTGTGAACGTTCCTGTAATGCAGTGGCCTTTGCAGGATGAGGCCCTAAGGGGCAGGTGGCCCCATAAGTCCTTGGAAGGTGCATCCCTTAGGGGAGGAGGCTGGGAGTGGAGTGAATTTATGAATAATAATTCACGTGGTAGGGAATGGGAGTGGGGGAAGGGAATCCACAACTTCCTTTGCTCAGGTGATTTCAGTAGAGCCATCCTTGGGTGCTCAGCTCACACATTGTGTACAAAACTGAAGCACAAAGAACGGAAAGGGCTTGTGACAAAAGCCTAGGATTGATGTAGTAGGACAAGCTTGTGATTATCAGAAATATAACACTCCTGAAATTTCAATATGCATGTATGTAAATCAGCCACATTTTTTGTCATTTTAATCCCCATGGAACACAAAGTACAATGATGTAGGAATGATCTTGCCCCAAAAGAGCAGTAGCCTGCTACTATTACAAGTGGGGAAACCGAGCCATGGCTGCATTTAGGAGGTGAAATGGGGGCTCTGGTGGGGGAACCCCAGAATTCAGTTACAGAACTTGCCCAAGGTGACACAGCAAACAATCTAGAAATCGGGTTTCCTGGAGCCCAACCTTTTGCCTTATCCATCCACTAGGGAGGCCTCATTGCTCTACTATTACTCTGCCACCATCCATTCAAGGATCTCAAGGATGTTTCATGGCATCTGAAAGAAACTGTGGCACAGCAAGGTGAAGCCACTAGAAGGTCTTGTGGGCCAAGTGCTGAGGTAGAAATGGGGACTTTAGGGATCTGTTCCTCCTTACTGTCTCAGCACCTGAACCACAAGACCTTCCCTTGTTGCTCTCTTGTTAGGCTGCAGTGGGCACTAATCATCAGCCCTGACCCCTTAAACTGACCCAGTTTCACATGAACAGCCTTGACCCTCCAGTACAGAAGATACATGTAGTTGGAGGATGTTGTTGGGGGAGGCCGGGGGAGATGTTTGATACATGATCGACAGGCTGAGCTAGCCATGGGTCTCCGAAGGAGGGGCATAGCTGGACTGGAATGGGCCCTGGTACAGCAGATGGAACGGGTCCTCTCTCACTCCTCTTCCAGGCAGCATCCATGGACATAGCTGCCCCAAGAAGTGTGGACCCAGATGCACCCTCTGCCCATATTATTATAGCTACGTCTATATTATAGCTTTGAGGAGCAGGGTGGTCCTGCTATCAGAGCTATCTACTCTCTGCCACTCAAGACACCTGACAGAAAGTTGCCCAACAGCTTCTGCCAGGGTCTGGCAATGAGATCTCGTGTTCTGAAGGGGGTTAGCAGAGAAAACTCAAGAGAGTGAATTACATGGTGGTGGTGAGAGACATCACTTCTACTGGAGCACGGGGCAGGACCAGGGCAAAAAAGTGAGACTCTGTCCTCTGTACTGCCCTGCCAGCCTGCCATGGGGGAAAGGCAGCATAAAGAAGAGGCTGAGCGAGAGTATGTCCTGAAAGGGTACTGGGGATGAGCAGCAGTCATAGCCTCATGGGCACATGCTGCCCAAGAAGCCACCAATCCAGGACTTATAAATCTAGAGGCAGGGCTTACAAGCTGGGGGTGTAGTCAAGAGGTGGGGCTTCTGGCACTGTCCCAGCCTCTCCATAAGGCAGCTTCACATGCTGAAGTTTTTTAACGGAATGGGCTTCCTCTAAGGTGGGGGTGGGGAGCCTTTTCCCTCCCAGGAGCCACTTTGAAACAGTGCAAGCTCCAAGGGCCACATGGAAGTTGGGGACAGGAGGTGCTAAGGGGTGTGGCTCAGAAAGAGGAGTTTCCAGATAATGGATCTGTCCCCTGTCCTTGTGCATATGCCCTCATCTCTGCTCCCTTAGACTGAGCTCAGTCTTTCAGCTCTCTGGGGTAGGACTAGGAACTAGATCTAGAGGCCAGATCAGGAACCAGCAAGGGGACAAATAAAAACTAGCAGCCCCCGGGACTGAGGTTTCCCATCCCTGCTCTAAGGCAATGGCGTAGCTATAACAGGAAGAGGCAGTATAACTGCATCAAGGCCCACAAACCTGAGGGGTCCCACACTTTTGGTGCAACTGTGTCCCCTTTGCTGAGAGTGGGGATCACGGGGACCATTCCATCTTCTGCACCAGAGCCTATTCCAGTCTAGGTACACATCTGCTCTAAGGGGCAAGGGTGAGTTTCTCTTTCTGCATCATGACCCACACCAGGAAATGTTGCGTATGACATTCCACAAAGGCTTGCCTGATCTCATGATTTTCTTGTGAGTCTCACAATTGGCAGTGGCTTCTTTAAAGCCCCAGCTGTTGAAATGATAAGAATTTTTATTTATTATTAATTATTATTATTATTATTATTATTATTTTAAATAAGTCAGTTTTTAACCTTCATGGTAGAGGAGTAAACATAACTTGAGTCTGACCTACAACCACCCTCAACAGCCAGAAGGGAATTCCAAAGAGCTCCTATCATTAAAAAAATCTCAAGTGCGTTAAATCCTTGTGATTTCAGTGGGCTTGATTTTTCATTGTTGAAGCTTCGGGGGACCCGTTGTGCTCTTAACATGGGGTGCAGCTGTTCAGGTGTAAAAAAAGGGATCTACTACCATCATCAACCACTTTGTGTGGACAAGGCATCTACACTGGGCCCCCTCTACCAAGACTGTCAGTGAGGGTGCCAATTAGCGCTAATTAGGATGGTCAATTCTGTGCTGTGGACCTTTGCCCACTAGGAACTGGATGCAGACCAAGAGCTTGTCACCAGCCAGCACCCGAGCAGATGGTCGCAACTCTCGGCCACTGCCAAGCCCGGCTGAATCCAAGCCAGAGACCCTGAGGTGAAAGTCTCTGTGTCTCACCCCTGCTCCCCTAAGCCACACAGCTCCCATGTTCAGCAGGATTTGGGACAGCAGCTCCCACCACCCTCTCCAGCTGCAACAGAGCTTCCCATGCCACAACCTATTTTCTTAATCCCCCCTCTCAGTCACCATGCTTGGCCTCAGTTGCCTTGGCATCTAGATGGGCATGGCTGCATGTCCCCTTCCAGCAGTGCCTTCCTTGCCACGGGCTCACTGGCACTCGGCTCTTGCTGGTTGCTAGTGGCTTTTTGATGCCCTTCCTTCCTTCTTTTCTCTCTTTATCCTCCTTTCATTCTTCTCCATCACACAGGGATGAGCCAAATGAGAGTTTGGGGAGTCGCCAGACTATCCCAGAGAAACTGGGGCTTCTGGGGGCGGCAGGGGGCAGCCATATCAGAAAGTGGCAAGTCATAGGGAATTTCCACTCCCTTTCCAATGTGGCCCCACTCCTATGAAGTGCCATGACATCATGAGGGGCAGAGTGACCTCATAAAGGAGTGTGACAATCTCTTTTGCTCACCCTGCAGAAAAGGTGGTAACCTTAATCCGTCCTCTGGGCAGGGGATTGGACTAGATGACACTCAAGTTTCCTTCCAGTTCTGTGATTCTATGTCCAAGGCCATAGAGCAGAGCTGGCTTTAGGCTCACACTGCCTCTTTCTGGAGGCATAGCTGCTGGGTTGGATGGGCCTTGGTGCAGAAGATGGAATGGCCACCCAGTTTGGTTGATTATTGCCGAACTCAGTTCACATTCCATATGTGTGTAGGCCCCATGGCTTGTGGGTCCTGGTGCAGCTGCACCACCTGTGCCTAGAAAAGCTACATCTTTGCTCTCCCCTATTTACACAAAGAGCTTCCCCAGAAGAACTGCAGTTTGAATTGATCTGAGCATTCCTTCCCTCGGAACCCTGTCTCATTGGCCTCCTCTTCCTAGGAGTGTCTGACTTGGGTACCTCTGCCCCTTCCCTAGCTCTCCAGAGGTAAGGGGTGTGTGTGTGTGTGTGTATATATATATATATATATATAGAGAGAGAGAGAGAGAGAGAGAGAGAGACTTAATTCAGCTTTGGGGACATTAAAAACAGGCTGTCACCAGCACTCCCTGCCCGTCAGAAATAAATGGATTAGCCCCCAATCTTGTTATCGCTCTTAACAGGCTCACCCTGGCCTGGGTGAGGAGATGTGGGGAGCACTTACACTTTAAAGGGAAGAAACGCATGGAAAGGGGGTTGAGGGTGTGAAAGGCTATTTGAATTTCCCCTTGTGGATGCCAGGGGAGCCGATGAGCTTCCCTCCTGCTGCTGCTGTGAGACATAGCACTGGGACCTTAACGAGCCAGAGCAGTTAATTAGTCAGTGTCAATTTATGTTCATTAGTTGGAGGAGATGAAAGGCTCTGATTCTCCCACCACCTGGATGGCACCAAGATCCAAGAAAGGCCAGGAAAGAGAGAGAGAAGTGGGCATGGCATACTAGGAGGAGCAGGGTGGCCACTTCTCAGATTTAACCCTGACACTCCCATTTTGGCATATGGGAGGTGGCAACCCTAACTGTGGGAGAAAGGAGCCCCAGTGCACACAAGATCAGACCAGGTAACATGGCAGCCCAGCTCAGCCACGCTGGCTCCGTGTTTGGAGGTACTTTGGCTAGGAGGCTGCGAGGCATACTAGGCATCCCCTGATCCCAGGAGGAGGGCTGTGCTATAAATACAGAGGCCATGTGCAAGCAGGAATAAAATTTGTCACCCTGGGGAATATAACTAGAGTTAGTTTACGAGCCTATGCCGTGGCTATGTGGGCAGCAAAGAAGGAATTATTTGCTACCCTTATAGCATCTGCGAAGTCTTGTCCAGCTGAGCTTTTCCAGGTGGTGAGGAGGCTGGTCAGTCTGACCTCCCTCCGCCTGGAACCTGAACCGTTGGATGCCCACTGTGACTTGTTTGTTGACTATTTCACAGATAAAATCGCCCAGATCCACCGTGATTTCGACGCCGCGCTTCATGCAATGGGAGAACCAGAGACTGTGGAAGCCCCGCCTTGTCTGGTTTCATGGGATCAGAGTCAGTGGGTGTCGCCCACTGATGCGGAGGATGTCCTTGGGGCTGTCAGAGCCACCTTTTGCAAACTAGAACCATGCCCATCCTGGCTGGTTAAGGCCAGCCAGGAGACGTTAGGGCCATTGCTGGAGTGCATGGTAAATGCCTCCCTTCGGGAGGGCGGAGTGTCATGCTGCCTCAAGGAGGAGGTGGTGCAGCATCTGCTCAAGAAACCGTTGCTTGACATTGACACCCTCGCCAGTTATCAGCCTGTCTCTAATCTTCCCTTTTTAGGGAAGATTATTGAATGGGTTGTTGCTCGGCAGTTGCAGGAGCATCTGACTGGCATCAGTTTTCTGGATCCTTCACAGTCCGGCTTTCGTCCGGGTTTTGGTACTGAGACTGCGCTTGTGGCTTTGGTCAACGACCTCCATCAAGAATTGGATCGGGGTCAATCAACCCTGCTGATTCTATTAGATCTGTCGACTGCTTTTGATACTGTTGACCACAAGATGTTGGTAACTTGCCTACAGGACCAGGCCAGGGTGTGCAGAATTGTTCTTGACTGGTTCCGCTTATTTCTGGCCAGAAGAACTCAGCAGGTGGTGCTCAGGGACTGTTCTTCATCCCACCAGAACCTCTCGTGTGGAGTCCCGCAAGGTTCCATCTTGTTCCTATCCTGTTCAATGTGTACTTGCAGCCAACTGGGCGAGGTCATGAGAAGGTTTGATGTTCGGTGTCATCAATACGCTGATGACACCCAACTCTACCTCTCGTTTCATCTGACCCAGACCCCACAGTCTCGGTGCTTACCCGATGCTTGGCAGCTGGGGGGGACTGGATGAGGGCGAGCTGCCTGAAGCTGAATCCTGACAAGACGGAGGTGATGCTAGTGGGTAAGGCGATGGGTGTGATGTCCCCTGTTATTGATGGAGTTCGTCCCACATTGGTTCCCCAGGTTCACAGTCTGGGAGTGCTTCTCAATACCCGGCTCCACCTGGATGTCCAGGTGGATGCTGTGGCAAGGATAGTGCGATGGCTTCGGCTATATATCTCAGACTCTGACCTGGCTAAAATCCATGCTTTCATTACCTTGAGATTGGACTATTATAACGCACTCTATGTGGGGCTACCTATGGTGACAGTCTGGAAGCTGCAGCTGGTGCAGAATGTGGCAAGCCGTCTCCTTATGGGGATGGGTTGCCGTGAGCACATTATACCAGTGCTCCGTTCACTGCACTGGCTGCTAATAGTTTTCTGGGCCTGATTCAAGGTGTTGTTTTTGACCTATAAAACCCTAAATGGCTTGGGCCCCACCTACCTGCAGGACCGCCTCACTCCCCAGGCCCTGGACTACGCGGCTCCTGCAGTCAGCTAGGGGCACCTTCTTAGCGGTCCCCCAGTTATCCCGGGGGGGTGACTGCTCTGGAGAAGGCATTCTTGGTGGCCGCACCTAGGCTGTGGAACTCTCTTCCAGCAGTGGCCTGGTTGGCTCCAGACCTCCCTTCCCTTCGACGAAGATGTACGGCCTGACTGTTCCGTCAGGCCTTTGGTGAGGGAGGTGGGTGATGGGTGGGATGGGTTAGGGTGATGGAGGTTGATTATTCTCCTTCAGATTTAGTTGAATTTTAATGTATTGTTTTAAGCTATTTTCATTGGTGTACTTTTGTATTTGTGTTTTGATTGTTAGCCGCCTCGAGCTGCTGGGAGCAGAAGAGGCAGGATATTAAATTTAATTAATTAATTAATTAATTAATTAATTAAATACATGTGGCTTTAGGGTGTGTGTATGTGTGCACCCCAGCCCTCCCCCACAACCTTCTCTTTAGCTATGCATTCTCCCCAGGGAGCCAAAGGCAGCAGTTTCAGACTCAGAAGCTGGGACCCTTCATTTAAAGGGACATTACCTTTTCCTTTTCTTCACAAACGGTGAGATTCATTCTTTGGGATGGGACTCAGGGTTTCAAACAGGAAGAAAAGTTCCCACAAGTGAATAGTTGTGGGGCATTCACACAGCTCTGCAAGTAATCCCGGGGGCGGGGGGGACATACCCTATTGTTACCTCAGGAGACATGTTTCATCTGAACAAGTTTACCTAGTATGGCTAATTTCTCTCTCTCTCTGTGTGTGTGTGTGTGTGTGTGTGTGTGTGTGTGTGTGAGAGAGAGAGAGAGAGAGAGAGAGAGCATCTGTTGTGGAATGGGGGACCCTCACCAGTGCTGACAGTAGGAGAGGGGTTCTGCCAAAAATCAGGGTAGAGAGGGGTCATGTTTTTAATCCGTCCCATGTTTCCTACAACAACTGGGTAACAGCCAGAGCTGTCCAGCTGAAATCCCAGAGTAGCCAGAGGCCTGGTTAGTTACTATGACACCATATAAGCCACAACCAAGGAAGTAAAGTGATGGCCAACACAATGGTGAAAACTCCCCACTCCTGCATGCTGGTCTGTGTTAACAACAAACAACACACAATAGCGTCAAAGTACAAACACATACCCATACACACACATGCCCCCACCCCCATGCTAATCAACATATCCAGATCACAAATGGCCCAAGGACAGTGTCTTTTCATATTTTCACCACATGTAGTTAGTGGCAAATGTATGGGGCAGCTCTGCTTGCTGGTCCCTAGCAGGGGCTTACGCCCTGAAGCATTGGCATAACTAGGCTGGCATGTGCAGAAGATGGAATTGGAGTCCCTATCTCCTCTCCCAATGGCAGGGAATGCAGTTGCATCAGAAAGTGTGGGGCCCGCCTCCCCAGGCTTATGGACTCCACTGCAGCTGCATTTCCTGCCCCTATTCTAGCTACACTCTTGCACCGGAATCCCACATGATTGACAGTTGTGGGCAAAGAGGTTCATAGTGTAGGGTTGCCACCTCTGGCGGAAATGACCCTGACACTCCCATTTTGACCCATGAGAGTGCTAGGGTCATTTATTTAAGAGGGGGCAACCCTATTAGCATGGTGTGGAATCAGTGGCATACCTAGGAGATTGGGATACCAGCAGTGCACCCCTGTACTCCTGGATGCCCCTCATTCATTTCTCTCTTTCTTCCCTCCCTCTTCTACCTGATGAAAAATACTGATACCCCAGAAGAAAACAAAACAGTGCCACCTCATCCCTCCTCGACCTCCCCCACCATCTCTCCACAGCAAACCCATAGTTATGCCACTGCTTTAAGGATATACTAAGGATACAAGCTGATTAGATCCCCAAGCAGTTCAAGACAGGAGTGCACAGGCAGTACAGAACATCCTGGTCAAGCTTGTAGAATACTTTTCCCCATGGTAACAATGTTGACTAAATCTTTTCACACGCAGCAGATTGTTGTGTTGGTTACACATTGTGGGAGCAGGAAGGAGAAGAAGAAATTGTCTCCTAGGAACAATTGAAGCCTTTCTTTTATTTTGTTTGGTTGTTTAAAAAAAAAAAAAAAAAAGCCATGGGTGTTTGTCTAAAGAAAAACGGGAAATCAATTTGCAAACTGCATATGCTGTAGGCTGGGATCCTAACAACTTCACCTCTTCAGCCCATTGACTAATCTATCCTCACAAAGAGCCCTGCTTGCCCATATTAGTGCTCCAATTTTACAGCTGGGAATATAGAAAGTTGCTCCCAGAAGGAGTCAACACTGACACTGGGGTCACGTCCCGACAAACCACTACTTTGGTATAATTGCGTCTTAAATTACTTTTATTCCTGAATTGTTCATATGTCCGGAGTTATTCAGGAGTATTTAGAGAAGTATGTGCTCTGAAAAATGAAGAGTACATACTTCCCTTTGCTTTTTACATCAAAGCAACTGTAGCATGAACCCTATATCCTGAAGTAAAAAGAGAAAGGTAACATTGTTTATCATGACCATTAGGAGGAGATTGCGGAGTAACTTTCCGTTTGCAGCTGCAGTGTGAATGGTACCAAAGTAGAGTAGCTACTTCAATGTAGGTCATGTTCTGGTGAAGAGAGATAAACCAAAATAATGATTATTATTTAATTACTCTACTTTGGTAGCATTCAGACAAACAGTGTAAGGCGTTGTAACTACTTTGATTTAATTAATTCAAAGTAACTACTCCACTTAGGTAGTGTTCAGATGAACATGGTAAATCAAAGTAGTCCTGCATCAATCTCAGCCTCCTAGCTGAGATGTAATGATTGCTGAAACATGGTCACCACCTTCACACTGATAAGTGCTCATATGAGCCATATCTTTGAAATACAAAGCAAAGGGGAGTATGGGGTATTTTCAGACGTGACGAGATCACGCTCAAACATGGTAGATTCCCACCGGGTGAGCAAGGTCTCATCACGTCTGTTGGGGGAATGGAAGTTCCCCTCCAGATGTTCACCCCTGTCAATCGCGGCGGGGAATCACATTCACCATGCAATCGGTGGTCCCGGTGGGGCCGGCCCCAATTGCGTGGCGAATGTGATTCCCCACCGCGATGAAGGGGCCCGTCCTGTCTGGACGGCTACCACAGCCCGGAATCTGCAGCGGGATTCTGGGCCGTGGTCAATGTGGGCGGGCACTGTGGCTGCATTGGCTGTGGCGCCTGCCCGTCTCCCAGGAGGGCGGGCGGCGAGGGAGTGGGGGGGGGGCATGCAGCCGAACATTGCACCACGAGGCCAAACCCCCCCCCCAATTTCCCGCCGGGATCAGCCGGCACGTCTGTTGGACGTGCCGGTGTGATCCCGGCAGGAAATCACCGGGTGATTCCGTGATGGGGCCAATAGGGCCCCTGTCACATCTGAAATCACCCATGGACTCCTGGTTTTTCAGGAGTACATACTTCTTTTCCTACTCCAGAATAACTTCAGATTAGTGCTCTCTTTGTGCAAACTTCAGGAGTAAAACCAAAATAATGCCCAAACTACATAGAATTTACTGTTCATTGGAATGTGGCCTTAATTAAATCAAAGTAGTTACTTTGGTTTAACACTGTTGCTCACTGCAACATGCCCTGGGATTCACATTTAGGAATTTCACATCCTGAGACCTATGAACACAAGAACAAGCATAACAATAGTCACTGCCATACTGGGTCAAAGGTAAATGGTCCATTTAGCATCCTGTCGCCAAAAGGATCCAGCTTTGGTTGCTTCGGTGCAGAAAAGGCCACAATGGAGTGATCCATCTTTTGCTATTCACTCCCAGCTCTGGCAGTTAGTGGTCTCATCTCCTGACCAACATAAAGAGACATTTATGGACCTGTCCTCTAACATCTTTTCCAATCATTTCTTTAACCCAGTTACGCTATCGGCCAATGCAAAGAAATGGGGAGTGCATAAAGCCCCCAAATGAGCCCATCTGAACACAGCATCATTCTGAAGCATGATTGCTCCATGACAGAGTTGCACGTGCCCACAGGAACAGTCATTTCCAATACGTGCTGCCTGTTGCTTGCAGCGACAGTCACAGAGAGGATTGTGGGTGGCAGAGTGTCCAGTGTCCTGAAAGCAGAACTGGCACCTCCTGGTATACAGGGGTCTAGATGCTGTTGTTCAGAAACCTCAGAGAGTTTGAGAAACCCAAACTCATCTCAGCCTGGGTTCTGAGGGACTTACACAAGAGGGGTGGGAGAGCTGAGTGACAGAGCAAACCCTCCAGCTTTGCTTTAGTGCCTCTAAAAATAGTGTCTGTCTCTTTAACACTCCAGATGAAGTGTTACATCAGCTTTGTTTGACTAATTCAGTTATGCAAATGATGAAACAATTAAATCAGCATGAACAGAAGAGCATGTTAACTCCTGAATGGCTGTGGATGAGGCCAGCCCTGTCCAAAGATACATCCTGGCCAGCAGCTGCTCATCCTGGGGAATCCAGCAAACACAAACAGTGGGCGGTTAAGAGTTATTTGGGGATAACCCACTGGTCAGTGTACGGTAATAATCAGGGAGGGGGTATGTTGAGGATGGGATAGTGGGAAGCTCTCTGGACTCATATATTTATTTATTTAAATTTGTTATCCCGCCCTTCCTTAAAAAAAGGCTCAGGATGGCTTACAAAAAATATATATAAAACATATATAAAAGCATATTAAAAAGTCCATAAAAACAGTAAAAGATTAAACAACCTCAAAACACCCCACAAAACCCACCTAATACTACCTCCCCATGTCCCACATCCAACCGCCCCTCACAACCCTACCCTGAACCCACCCACCAAACCCCTCATCCCCTATCCTTGCCCGCCAAATGTCTTTACAAACAAAAAGGTCTTACACTACCGCCACAAGACACCCAGGGCACTTTCTGACATTGCACCATGCTTGTGGATTTAAATAATCCTAAATCCACCATTAGAAAAGTCGCATGGGTGGCATTTAGACACGCCATCACTATCGAAAACCACGGCTCGCGCATTCCTTTGAATCCGCATTGGTAAAACCTGAGGTTTTACCTGTAAATCCTAAGGCTGGACCTGCCTCAACCCCAAGGATGGGGAACCTTTCCCCCCTTGCAGGCTGGATCCAATCCAGCCCAAAGCTTTGTGGGCCAGATCATCCCATGGGGTGGCATGGCTGAGTCCCCCCCACCCCACCCCACCCCTGCCTGCCTTTGGCAGAGCACTCTGGGAACTCTCTGTGGGCTCAGGGCCTCAGCCTGGAGTGCTCTGTGAAGATATGGCTCCCGCTCAGAATGCTTCCCAGCACCCAGAGGCTTCCTTATTATTTCCTGGATTCTGCCTGTGGACTGGCAAGAAATGGACAATAGGCTGCAGGGAATGAAGGTTTGGGCCTGGGGGTTGGGTGGATGAGCATTGTGGGCCAGAAGAGAACCGTGGACTGGAGGTTCCCTATCCCTGCTCTATCAGACAGTCCTGAGAGGGCTGCAGACAGGCTGGGGAAGTGGGGGGTTGTCAGCACTGTTTAAGGCATGATTGGGGTCCTCTGGGCAAATCAGTGGTTTGAGGCCCAGCTGAGGCTGATTGACAGAATGCAACAGGAGGAGGACAAGCCCCCAACCAAGGGGTTCTGGGTCAGGTAGGGGAGAAGGAGGAAGGCAAAGCTGAGGCCCATGCAACTCTAAACCTGGATGGCAGCCACTTGATCCTGCTTGGCCAGTCTTTTCCTGGCTGGGCAGGGTGAAGAATTCAAGAGCTACCCACAGCAGAGAAGCCCAAACCCCTGGACCACAGGCCTGACGTTTGCAGGTTTTGAAAGCTCCTGGAGGGGAGATCCGTCCATTAGCAAGGCTTTACCCAGCTGACATGGCTTCTTTTGCACCCCTGTAGGCAGCTTGGACCAGGACGCTTGTCTACACACAAGCAAGCATATCAGTGACCAGATGAAAAGGGGGAAGGAAGGGTGATGTGGAAGCAAATAGAACCTGGGGCGGCTGGCATTCACAGAGGGGGGCAGAGAGAGGGAGCTAGTGCAATTGCACAAGGCACAGCGCCAGGGTTTAATTAAACAGAATCACGCAGTGAGACCTCTCTGGACATTGTCAGCCTGATCTAGTTTAGGCCTCAGAGTTACCGTCTTCCCCCAAACTGGCTCTCCTTAACCCCACAGCCGCAGCTGGGATTACAGACTGATCCTTCTGTCATGGTTCAGGGCAGCGCAGAAGCTGTTATGAATGGCGGCTGCCTGGCCCCAGTGTATTAAAAAGCACTGGGAAGCTGGAGAGAAATGAGGTCAGTGCTGCAAGCTTGGCAGACATGGGCCTGCTGTCTGGGAGGGCAGCCATGCCATGCCAGCCAGAGGCAGAGGAGACAGGAGCAGAATAACCTGGGGTGATTACTGCAGCATGCAGCAGATGCCTGAGCCGCTTTCTCTCAACGCAGATGCTTCCCAGGCCTGCGGAGGACTATGCCGCCATGACTGCTAGGGTGGGTTACTATTGGCGTCTCTGTCAGGGGAAGTCTTTCAAAGCCAGGCACGAGTCTGCCGTGAGGGTACTTGGGTCAGACAGAGGCTGTATGCAAGTGTGTGTGTGTGTGTGTGTGTGTGTGTGTGTGAGCGAGAGAGAGAGAGAGAGTGTCCATATGTATGAAAGGGAGCTACTGTGTGCAAATGTATCTCTGTGTTAGAGGTTGTGTGCATGCATCTGTACATTCTGTTTGCGTGTCAAAGAGAGTCTGTATGAATTGTGTGTGTGCATGTAGAAAGCATGCATGTCTGAGAGACTGTTTGCAAATGTGTTTGTCTTTGTTTATGAGAGAAATAATGTGTGTGTGTCAGAGAGAGACTGAGTGGGAGTGTGTATGTGTATGTGAGAGAAATTGTGTGTGTGTGTGTGTGTGTGTGAGAGAGAGAGAGAGAGAGAGAGAGAGAGAGAGTGATTGTGAGTGTGTATGTGTGTCAGTGATTGTGTACATGTCATAATGTGTGTGTGTGTGTAATAGTGTGCATGTGTCAAAGACAGACTGTGTGGGTGTGTACTGTGAGGAACAATGTGTGTGCATGTGTCAGAGAGAGACTGTATGTGAGTGTCCGTGCCTGTGTGTGCAAAATAGCATACATGTGTCAGTGTGCAAGCAAGTGTGCAAGCATGAATGTGTGTATGCATGTGTGAAATATGGTTCATGTGTGTAAGACTATGTGTGAGTGTGTCTCTCAGTGTTCACGTGTGCAAGAGAGAATGCGACTAGTGGGCATGTGGCTGTGTGTGTGAGAGAGAGGCTGCGCGGGTCCCTATAGGCTGAAGTCTGCATGCTATGCATTTTTAAGGAGAACAAGGTTAGTGGGTCACTTGAGCGCCTGAGGCTTTTCTCCAGCTGAGCTGCTTTCCTGCCAGACCCATCAGCAGTGACAGCTCCCTCTCGGCGAGAATGGAGCACGGAGGAAGGGAAGGGAGCTGCTCTCTCTTCACAGAGGGCTCCAGCAATGAGAGAAAGGCAGGAACATGAACACTGCTTTGCTTGGTATTGTGCAGGGAGGAGCCGCTCCATCCTGGAAGCGCTGGCCGGGATACAGCGTGGAGAGCTGGGCCGCATGCATGGGGCCATCGCATTGCGAGGCAGCCTTTCCCTGGCAGCCCAGGAGCCAGGCTCCATGTGTCTCCTTGCCGTCTCCCCTCCCCAGCTTGCTTCGCTCTCTCGAGGCAGGGCCTGTCTCTTCAGCACACGCAGCTTTCTCTTGCTGCAGACAGTGCGGATACTCCCTCCTCCAGAGCAAGCAAGCAGGCCTGTCCTACACTTGCAGATGAACTCCTGTAGCAAGAAGACAGTAGCAGTGTGTCTCCAGCGATCGGGGCCCTCTACAGAGACCCTAGTCGGGCGGCTCCTGCCTAGCACACGGACCGTTACAGGTCATTGCACTCAGAGACCCTGCTGGGACCCATCCCTAGCTCCCTGTGCTCTGCCCCTCTTGAACATAGGTTAGGGTATCTGAGCTGCATCCTGCAGGGCACGGAGAACTACTGTCAAACTCAATAGGATTGGGGGTGGGGTGGATCTCTCGAGCTCCATAGCTAAAGGGGGGTGGGGAAGAGGGATGTTGTCCCCCCTGTGCATTTTGACACATACCCCCAGATCTCTGAATGGTTAAATATTTTTTATATTGACTAGTTGCATAGATACCTTACTCTTTCTTATTTAAGAAAAACAAAGTTTTTAGAAAATGCTTCTGACTGATGAGAATGCATTTTAACCAAGTCCATTAATGTTCGAAGGCAAGTACAATTGCCCCCTTCCCATAATACAGTTTGCATCTCTCATGTCAATGTCCTAGTTGCACCTCAATCCCTCCATAATTGTCCCATTTCTCGCATGCTTTCCCCAAAGCATCTGTAACTGGCCACAGTCAGACAGGTTAGTGGGTTGCAGTGCCTGCTGCGGCAATGACTGTAGCTGCGATCTACTCCAGAGTAAGTGGTTTGTGAATGGCAGCCTATGCTCATATTTCTGGGATCTGTATAAACATTATACCTAGCCGCCGCCGCTGCTGCACTGGATCAGATCTACAGTCCGGTAGCCTGTCTCCAAACAGCAGCCAGTTTTGGATGCTTAAAGAGAAGTGTATCAGAGACAGGGCATGTAAGACTGATCCTCATTCATCCCCTTCAGCCACTCCTGCAGTCAGAGGTTTAAGGGCACACTCTGAGCGGGAGGTTTTATCTCCTGAGTGTATTAGCAAATAGTCATTGACAGACTTGCCCACCAAAGATTTGTTGTCTATTTGAATTTGTCATTATTATTATTATTATTATTATTATTATTAGCAAGCTTTTATATAGCACTAGCAATGTACTTGGTGCTTTACAAAGTAATGGAATAAATACGGTCCCTGCCTTAAGGCTTACAATCTGAGAGGCTGGGGGGATATGAAGGAAGGGGAACAGAGGGAGAGACAAGGAGTGTAACGTTCATGAAGATGTGAGGTCCCAGGTGCACATGCTTGGCTTGGTTACATAGAGAATGATGGCTGGCTGGTCCATGTGGTGAGGATACGAGGACACAGACCTCAGGTAACAGATTGTACTGGATGAAATGTACCTGTCAATGCACATGTGC
>QEPC01007988.1:789509-803433 GCA_003113815.1 Sphenodon punctatus
CATCAACTGCCTCTCTGATATCTCCGCCTGGATGTCCCGACGTCAACTCAAGCTCAACATGGTCAAGACCGAACTCCTCATTTTCCTCCCTCCTCTTCCTCTCCTTCTAACCTGCCCATCTGCATCAATGGAGTCACCATCCATCCTGTTCTCCAAGCCTGTAGCTTGGGCTTCATCTTTGACACGCACCTCTCTTTTAAACCTTATATTGACTCTGTTGCCAAATCCTGCTGATTCGCTCTCCACAACATTGCTCGGATCCGCCCCTTTCTCTCTACCTCCTCGGCCAAAAGCCTTGTTCATGCCATGGTTATCTCTCGCCTTGATTACTGCAACCTCCTCCTTGCTGGCCTCCCTCGCTCTCACCTCTCCCCCCTTATCGCAGTCCAAAACTCCACCGCCAAGGTCATTCACTCTGCCCGTCGCTTCGACCATGTGCAGCCTCTCCTCCTCTCCCTTCACTGGCTCCCCCTTCCTGAGCGTATCCTGTTTAAACTCCTGGCATTCACGTTCAAAGCACTCCACAACCAAGCTCCCCCTTACTTCTGGGACCTAATCTCCCTACGCACTCCTGGACACGCTCTCCGCTCTTCCCCTGTCCCCTCCCTCACTCTCCCTCATTTCTCCTGCTCACCTAACCGCCTTCGACCCTTCTCCCTCGCTGCCCCCCATGCCTGGAACTCCCTCCCTCCACACATCCGCCCTGTCCCCTCCCTCAGCTCCTTCAAATCCCTCCTCAAGACCCACCTTTTCCTCGTTGCCTTTCCCAATGCCTGCTAGTCTTTCCCCGTACACTTACTGTCTGCCCTCCTCTGCAGAGTGTTGCAACCAACTTGATTGTAACCAGGCCAAGCACACGTACCTGAGACTTCGCATCCGCTTGAATGTTTGTTTGTCTTCTCCCCTGTCTCTCCCATTGTCCCCTCTCCCCGTCTCCCCCTCCTTGTCTTTTAGATTGTAAGCCACCGGCAGGGACCGCGTCTATTTCTATGTTCTGTACAGCGCCAGGCACATGGCTGGTGCTATATAAATGTTTATAATAAAATAATAATAATAATAATACCCACACAAACACACACACACACTTCTCAGAGGAACTGAGGCATAAACACCCCTTTCCCCGCATGCAGGTCCTCTGTGCGTACGCCCAGGCATATGCCCGTGCATAGGCGGACAAGCCTGTGTGGGTGCTGCATGGGGCCAGAGTAAAAGGATTGAAGAGCTAGGGCTCAGTCTGTGCCTGTTCTAAGGAGAAGCAGAAGCAGGGCTGCTGTGCAGGGAGCAATCGGGGGATGAAGAAGGAGGAGGGTGATAAGAGACTCAAAGCCTGATTTTGCAGCTTGTCGGCGTGCTTGTTTGTCCCCTTTATCAGGGACTGGATAGGGCCATAAAGAGCCCAGCCTGTTTGCCCCTATGTTGAGCGCATATTGTCTGCTGGCTAACTTTTAACCCACTGCGCCCTTTCATCTGCTGCTATGCCTGCCTCCCCCTGCCTTCACCAAGCTCTCCTTGGACTGATACAGGAGAGCAGCTCCAAGATGGAAATGGGGTGAGAGACTTGGGGCTGCTGCCTCAATGTGTGTGAGGTGTAGGGCTTATACATGACCTGGTTTGTGCTTGCTCCCCAGTGGAGGCACCAGTCACTTACAGCACAGCGACGGAGCGTGGGTATTTAACTCAAGCTGTACAGATGTGATGTGCTTTTTTTATTTTTAAGCTCTGGAGATCCCTGATTCAATTCCAGGATTGGACAGTTATCATATATGCATGTGTGTATACATATACAGTCATATACAGTGTGTGTGCACACATATGTCTTTATCTAATGTGCAGAGGTCTAACCTGGCTAAACCTTTGTGAGGGATGCTTGGGGGATGGAAGGGGGACTGGCAGTAATTGAGTGGGAGATGGGGCTATTGCTGCCCCCCACATTTTGGGAAATAAATTATAATTCCACCCACAGGTGGTGTGTGATTATAAGATGCATTCATCTACTTTTTATACATCTGCACAGGTGTACATAATATGGTGTGGCTGTATGAGCAGGTATACCTCTATATGCAATTGTACATATGCATATTCACAAATATAGGCTCTTTGTAAGATTAATACACGTCTGCTTTGGTGTTAGCACAACATATGTACAGAGAGATGTACATAGTGTAGTTGTGTGTGAGTGTGTACACAGACATGTCAGTGCATAGTGTGGTTGCATGTGTGTGCAGCTCATTCTGCATCTGCATCTATGCGGGATGTTTGAAAGACTGGCACAATGGGCACATGTAACCTCTGACTGTTGGTTGCTGGGAGCGAACAGCAGGGAATGAATGGGTCACTCCATTATGATCTGTTGAGTACTTCTCTGAAGCGACTGAGAATGGCCACTGTTGGAGACAGGATGCTGGGCTTGATGAACCATTGATCCGTATGGCACTTTTTATGTTCTTATCTGCTTTTGTGTTAATGCATACACATGTGTACAAATGTGTGCACGTGTTTAACATGCAAGCCTGTCTGTATGTGTCCCCATCTGTGATGCACCTGTGTGCATGCAGTACACTTCTTGTGCTTGCATGCCTCTGAAACAAGGTGGCTTAAAATCATGGGATACTTAAAATGCAGCCTAACCTTGACAGCTGAGTCTGCATGCTGCTAGCTAGCCCCCTGCCCACCCTGTGTGGTTTGTATTCCCAACACCATGCTGCCCTGCTCCTCTTGTATTTCCTGCTATAAATCCTAGCTGCTGGAACCAGACTCCCAGGCCTCTGAGTGAGCTCCCATCTGGGCCCAGCAGTGAAAGGGAGGGAACTGCCATTGTCTTGCTGACAGACACATGGAGCAGCTGATGGGCATAGGAACAGACTGGAGGAGAATGCTCCAGCAGCTTCATCCTTTTTCCTTCTCTCTCTCTTTCCCCTTCGCTCTCTCCCCTTTTCTTTCTTTTTTTCTCTCCCTCCCCCAGCCCCCTTCCCCTCTTTCTCCTTTTGGCATCCTGTAGTCTGAGCAGCTGTTTCCATGGCTACGGACATGCAAGTCTTGGCAAAGATGCATCTGTCACTGAAGTTTGATGGTGGGGAAAGGAATCTGCGGCTTTGGCCTTCAGTTTACAAAAAGAAGCTGGACTGGGGCATCCATATTAGGCAAGACAGGAACCCTGATACCAGAGACTAGGTGTAGGGAAAGAAACTGAGAGCAGCTTTTAACAGGAAATATGGAATATTGACACCCTTGCGCTCAAGACACATTTATTTGGATTTACTCTCTGCCAATATTTCAGCTCCTCCAGACAGATTTCAAGGCACTCACCAGCACCCTCGAATTCTGCAGATTTCTATCGGTCAATTTCCATTCTATTTATTTATTTATTAAACTTGTACCCTGCCCCTCCTGAAACACAGCTCGGGGCAGCTTCCAGTCATAAAATACAATTTAAAACAATCCAAAATACTAAAAAATACTATATAAACATTTTTAAAACACATAAAACAGGGCCTGGGGTATAAATTACTTGGGATAGGGGAATAAAAATCAGCTACCCACCCCCCTCCCCAAAGGCCCGGGCAAACAACTAGGTCTTGCATTTTCACCGAAATACTAACAGGCTGGGGGCCAGGCAGGCCTCCTCCAGCAGGGAGTTCCAGAGACGCGGCCCGGCCACCGAGAATGCCCTCTCCATTGTGGCCCCCCGCTTAACGCGGAGGACTTCCAAGAAGGCACCCCCGGCAGACCGAAGGAGCCGCTCCGGGGCACGGGTGGTGAGGCGGTCCCTGAGGTATGAGAGGCCGAGACTGTGCAGGGCTTTGTAAATCAATACCAACACCTTGAATCTGGCTCGGTACGCTATCGGCAACCAGTGCAGAGCCCGGAGCACCGGTGTTATGTGTTCCCGGCGACCCGTCCCTGAAAGGAGACAGGCCGCCACATTCTGCACTAGCTGCAGCCTCCGAACCAGGAACAAGGGAAGCCGCACGTAGAGCGCATTGCAATAGTCCAGCCTCGAGGTGACGAAGGCATGGATGAGGGAGGCCAGGTTCGGGCCGGAGAAGCACATTCCCCACATTCACTTAAGCGCATTCCCCACATTCACAAATTCAATGAGGCAGACACATTTGGGATGGAGGTGGTTATTGGCCTTAGGGTTTTTGTGTACCCTTTAAGGGTACACATGTTGCAGTCATGTTATCAATTTTTTATGGAATCATACAATCATAGGGTTGGAAGGGATCTCTAGAGTCATTTAGTCTAACGTCCTGCTACAAGGCAGGATACCCTATAATGACAGCGTTTTACAGACAGATGCTTGGCCAACCATGAGAACTAGTAACTTTTTAAAAAAAGAGACAGTGGGCATTTTTACACACACCCTGAAGGCTCTTTTAGACAAGACGGAAATGGCGGCTGAGCCCTTTATCAGCTGCCATTGTTGCCGCTCGTCTAAATCCCCGGCACGCTCTAACACCGGATCTCTGCCGCATGAAGCCGGCCCGGCGATCCTGCTCCCTTCAACGCGGATCGCCGCTGTGCCGGCTTCACGCCGCACTTCCGGGTTCCTTCCCAGATTGCGCACGTGCAGAAGGGCGCGCATGCGCACATACACTCTCCGCTGTGTCTGATGCTCTTCTGAACATCAGCCACGGCATAGAGGGGAAGGCAGGTGCCCGATGGCGGTATTGAACGATCCCGCTTGTGAGCGGGATCGTTTAAAAGCGGCCTTCAATTCCAGATGTTTCAGTCTTCTGGGTTCACAAGTCCACAAGTAAGTTCCGGATTCATTTTTCACACAGACACTGCCCTGCGGCAGCCTAAAGTAGCCACAGCTGTAGACGTGACAGGCTGCCATGGAAACAAAGTGACCACTGCCTGGAGCAAAGCCGTTTTACACACAAAAGTTCTGGGAGAAGTCCTGTGCAGAAGTTCAAAGAGCCAGATGCTTAAGATCTGGGTGAGTGATTTGGACACAGAAAGTTCAGGATGTTACAACAAACATGCAGGAGAAATGTGTGTGTAAAAACATGCAGTGTTGCCTATTTATTTTATTGATTGATTGATTTAAAATTCTTATACCTCCCCCTCTCTGACCACAGGCGGCTCGGGGAGACTTACAGCAAATAAAAACAAAATAACAATAAATAAATTAAAATATAATATAAAATCCCCCCATCATCCCATCTCCCCCCATAGACCCTCCCTCACCCGTCCCCTCCACCAAATACCTGGTGGAACAGCCAGGTTTTACAAGCCTGACAAAAAGTCAGCAGGTCTGGGGCCAGGCGAGCCTCCTCCGGGAGGAAGTTCCACAGCCGAGGTGTGGCCACCGAGAACACCCTCTACATAGTAGCCCCCCGATTTACTTGGGGAACCTCCAAGAAGGTGCCCCCAGCAGACCACAAAGGTCAAACCAGGACCCGGGGAGTGAGGTGATCCCGCAGATAGGTCGGGCTGAGGCTGTGTAAGGCTTTAAATGTGGGAACCAAGACCTTGAATCAGACCCGGAAGAAGATAGGCAGCCAGTGCAGAGAATGGAGCACTAGTGTAATGTGCTCCCAGCGACCCGACCCCGTAAGGAGCTGGGCCACCACATTTGCACCAGCTGCAGCCTCCGGACCATCACCAGGGGTAGCCCCATGTAGAGCACATTACAGTAGTCCAGTCTCGTGGTAACAAAAGCATGAATGGTGGTGGCCAGGTTGGAGTCCAAGACATAAGCCCGAAGCCACCAAACCAGATGTAACTGGTGGAAAGCCCCCTTTGCCACTGTCTCCATCTGGATTTCCAAGCAGAGCCAGGAATCCAGGAGCACCCCTAGACTCTGCACCTGGGAGACCAGCGGGAGACAAACCCCGTCAATGATGGGGGAAGTCACACCCGCCGCTCTCCCCACCAACATTACCTCCGTCTTGTCAGTATTCAGCTTCAGTCGGCTCTGCCTCATCCAGTCCCTCACAGCCGTCAAACACTGGGAAAGCACGGAGATTGCCAGGCCTGGGTCCGATGAAAATGAGAGGTACAGCTGAGTGTCATCAGCATATTGATGACAACTCACTCCAAACTGCCTCATGACCTCGCCTAATGGCTGCATGTACACGTTGAACAAGAGCAGGGACAGAATAGAACCTTGCGGGACACCACACGAGAGGTCACAGGGGGAAGATGACTTATTCCCAGCACCACCCGTTGGGTCCTACCAGCTAGGTAGGAACGGAACCATTGTAGAACCGTCCCATCCAATCCTGCCCAGTCCGGCAGACGAGTCACCAACAGCTCATGATCAACCATGTCAAAAGCTGCCGAGAGATCTAATAGGATCAGTAAGGTTGAACGTGCCTGGTCCATCTCCTGGCGCAGGTCGTCGACCAAGGCCACAAGCTCAGTCTCCCGGCAGGCCTTGACCAACCAGGGTAGGCACAGATCCAATTCACAATAGGTGGTCCTAACTGCCCCCAGAACATCCACAGCTCCCACTGGCAGCACCTTCTGAAACAGAGCCCATGAAACCAGACCAGACGGGGCTTCCACACCCTCTGACTCTCCTCCTTTTGCAGAAATTATAGCACCAAAGTCGTGGTGAAGCTGAGCGATCTTATTCGCAAAGTAGTTGACAAACATGTCACAGCCGGCTATGGAAGATTCCACGTCCAGGCTGGACTGACCAGCCCCCTCACCACCTGGAACAGCTCCGCTGAATTACTTCTTTGCTGCCCTCACGGCCATGGCATAGGCTTGTAAACTAGCTCTATGTCGCAACCTGGATAAGATGTTGGACTTGGGAGACCAAGGTTCAAATCTTGTCTTAGTCATTAACTCATTGGCAAGTCACTATTTCTCAGACTCAGTTCCCAGTCTGTAAAATGGGAATAATAATGGCCTACCTGACAGGGCTGTTGTGAGGGTGAACTAGATAAGAATTGTAACACATGATTCTATCACATGTCTGTCTCATAATTTCATGCCATGAAATCGTAAGAGTTGAGCACACTGGGTTATAAATTGCCAGTCCAAACCCTAGCCACCCTATAGAGCAGCATGGACTGCCCTCAGTGGTTGAGGGCAGGGACTTTTCCCTCCCAGAGGTCACTGAAAATTAGGGAAAGCTTCAATTATCACATAGAAGTTGAGGACAGGGGTACCTAATGGGTGAGCTCAGTAGGGATGGGCGAACAGATCGCGGTTCGAGTTCAGCCGTTCGTTTCGGCTGCGTTTGTTTCGTCCATTCATTTCGTACGTTCGGTTTGGCTACGTTCGGTTCGTACGTTCGGTTCGTACGTTCAGTTTGGCTGGGTTCGGGTTCGCCCGTTTTGTTCGGCCGTTCTCCGTTCTGTTCGGCCGTTCTGCTGTTTGGCTCGGCCGCGTTCGGGAAATGTTATGGTTTTGTTTTGTTTTTTATATGTTTTTTTGGATTTTTATTGAGTTTTATATGGTTTTCTTTTGGTTTTTTTTTTGTGGTGTTGTTTTTATATGGGGTTTTTAAATTTATTTTTGTATCTAATATTATATATATATATATATATCTACACTAAATCTAAGTGCTATTAACTATTCTAAATGCTATGAACTAAATGGATTATCTAAGAAGTACACAGGCCTACTCCTACAAACACTAAAACTAAATCACTAACGCTATCTCTATCACTAAGCTAGCTCCTACAACTACTATCCCTAACCTATCTCTCTCTCTCTCTATCTCTATATATATATATATATGGGATGGGGGGGGAATCACAAATAGAAGGTTTCAGTTTAAGGTTTAAGTTTCATTTCAGTACAAAACTGAAATGAAACTTAAAGCAATCTAATAATCCTACTCAACGCCTGCTGTTCAGGAACAGTGACTAGCTCAGAAGGTGTTGGGAAGGGGGGAGGCAGATAGTTTCATTTCTTGCAAGCCTCTCCACCCCTGGTGCCTGGAAGTCTGCTCCTCAGTGACTAGTACTACCCCTCCCTGTCACCTTACAGTGAACCTTTTTTTGCCACCCGAACTCGATCCGAACTGTTCAGACATTTCGCCGTTTGGTGTTCGGTATGTTCGCGTTCGGGTTCGGGTTTGCATTCGGTCGTCCGAACAGGCCGAGTTCGGGCTGAACTCCGAACTTCTGAACCGCATTCGCCCATCCCTAGAGCTCAGGAAGAAGAGGGTCCAGATCCTGGATCTGTGCCATGGATCTGTCCACTGTCCTTGTGTGCATGCCTTCGATTCTTCTCTCTTATCCTGAGCTTAGTTTTTCAGTGCTTGGGGGTAGGAACTAGATCCACGGGCCAGATCCAGGAACTGGAAGGGTGGCAAATAAAAACTAGCTGCGGGCCACATTTGGTCCCTGGGGCTGAGGTTCCCCACCCTTGCTATAGATATCTGAAACCACTGTGAATGTGGTTGGCTTCAAAGGCAGTTCATGTCCATACAGCCCAAACTCTAGCCTGGTTAAAGTTCCATTGACTAAAGCATCATCAGTATTAAACCACCAGTTATACAGCCCTTTGTTCCGTGTCTTCAGAACTCAGTGCTGGGGGGCAATAGTACAACTTTGTTTAAAGAAGTATGAAATAAATTCACGGAGGATTGGTTCATCAATGCCTATCAGCCAAGATGGCCAAGAGATGCAACCTCATGCTCAGACTGTCTGTAAATCTCTGATGCATGGAAACTGGGAGTGAAAAATGGGAGGACAGGTGTTCCATTGATGCCCTGTTTTCATGAAGCATCCGGGGTTAGCCATTCTTGTAGACAAGATATTGGGCTAGATGGACCAGATCTAACGCAGTATGGCAGTGGCTATGTTCTAGTTCAGGGGTGGTCAGAGTTCACAACACAGAGCCAGGCACCAAAGTCTAGCTGAGAGCCACAAATCACAAACACACGTGCACACACACGAATCTCTCCGGCTTCATAATTGGCTGGTAGAGTCTGTTCTGCTGTCCTGACTGCTGAGTTTCGGAGAAGCAGCTCCCTCAGCTGCTGAGATTTGAGTGCAATGAGGCACTCAAATAATGGACACAGGACCATTAAAGAAGAGTGGCGCTTAGGGCCATCCCCAGCAGAGAGATGCACTTGAACTGCCCAAGAGCTTCAAGTGGCTCTAGGGTGGCCATACCTCCCCTTTAAAAGAGGACACTTATGAAAAATACATGGTGTAGGGCTGCATTAGTTCCAGTACAACCCTGCACCATGTATTTTTCATGTGTCCTCTTTTAAAAGGGAGGTATGGCCACCCTAAGAGGCTCCCATTCCACAGTTTGGCCATCCCTTCACTAGTACCATCCAAAACACACCAAATTCTGACAGCCCCATCCCAAAGGTCTGCTATCTTCATGCTCAAAATGTCATAGCAAATGCCACACTCCTATTCAAGGACAGAAGCAAGAGTCTCCATTATTTGAATAAGCAAACGGAGCTGACGCAATAGCCCAACTATTTACATATTCAAAAGAGCCGAGCCTTGGTCCTAAGCAACAGCTGTGGAGAAACGCTTTAGAGAGGCTCTTCCAGAATCCAGAAGTGAAATGGATAACAATGTTAGCACTTTAATGACAATAATCAGATGCCCGAGTTCACACCCTCTTTAGATGAATGTGGAGGGATGAATTAATTGGTTTGGGGAAAACATTCAACGGCTGGCTAAGAAACTGTATTATCTTCCAAATAAAATCAAAGGACCTTGCCAAGAACGTTTCACTGGTGTAAGTGACTCAACTTTACAGTGATCTGGTTAGTTCAGCCCAGGTCCTAAGCTGGTTTAACCCTCCCTTGATTTGGTTTAGCTCAATTGTTGCAAGTTGAACTAATAAAAGCAAGGGCTGAACCTAGTTAGTCACATCTTTATTAGAGTAAAATTTTCCTAACACAGACACAGCAAAAAAGGCTAAAATAAACAACTTTTATCTCCCCAAATTTCACCAGTGTGACCCCATTTTGTGATTTAGTTATACTCTTGCGATCCCAGCTAGCAAAGACATGCAGAGCACATCCAATCGGGAGCTGCGGATGGTGTGTCCCTAGCCTGGCAACTTCTGGCTCACAGGAAGAGGCTGGCACTCCCCAGAATCCGTGGGATTTCTTTAGTAGCAAATTTAAATCATATCCCTGCTAAAGTTTCCAACCAATTCTAAAACTGGTGCAGCTTCCCGGGAGATAGCCATCATGAGACTGCAGGCAGCACCAGATCTTGGGTAGTTGGGGCTCTGTGAGAAATGGTGGTATGAACCCCTCCTATGATAGGAAAGTTTGACACTACAGTCACACATGGACTCACCTATTAGAAAAAGGGAAATGTTACTGTAATTCATGTTTGATGTTCAGTTAATTGTAACATCCCTTTCAAGGGCCAGGGCTCCCTGTGCTGTAGGCCTGTATATTATGCCTATGTTAAATCTAGTTTACTCATGTTTTTTGGGGTGGGGGGTAGCTTCCTGAATCACTGGAGCTCTCTGTGTTTGAGACTCTGTGGGCCGGTACTCTACACGATTCTCACACTCATGTTATCATTCCAAGTTTATTCCAGGCCCCCTTAAAGCATGAGGTCCTGTGCAGTCGCACAATCTGCACTACTCTGGCTCTGGTCCTGGTTGCAGGTGTTTTAATGGAGGTGTCTACACACAAGACAGGGATGAGGACTCCAGGATTAGGGAAGCTTTTGAGAAGAAAGGTCAGTGTCTGCAAAGGACCCCCAAGTCCTTGTGAATAAGGATGGCTCTGAACTCAGCTCTGGTAGCACACAAGCAGCAAAGGCACCAGAGTAAAGGGTGCCAAGGTGGAGTGCCCCAGTCTCAGCCTCTAACCCCTTCCCTTTTCTTTACTGCACAAGTGTCCTAGGGCCACCAGAGTGGCTGCCCCAGGTGCTTGCACAGTAAAGGCAATAACTGGCCCTGGCCCACCCCTGCCCCCCTCCCCCACTGACTCACAGCTGAGATGGCTTTGAGCATGCACTGGCAGCGGGATCAGCGAATCAGGTGAGCGGGGTCAGGTGGCAGAGAGGCAGGGGTGCCTCAGCAGGAACCCCACTGCCCCTCCCTCACCAGCCACCCCTACGAAACCCACTGTGTTTCACTGTAATAGGAAGTAGCAGCAGGAAATTGGTTTGCATTTTTTGCCTTTTTTCTCTTTACGTTGGCTAAAAATGGCCTTATCGGTTTGGTTTCTGATAGATTGTTGTTTTTATTGGGAGATAAGCATCATCAAATAACAAATGCTGTGTTTGCCTTTTTATCTAAAAAAATTAAACTCAGCCTTGGGTAGTCTTTATCTTGATTGCTTATTTTTACCTGTCTGTTTTAATTTTTTTGTATTGGGATTTATTAAGCTCTGTAATGAATTAACTGTATTGGTTTTATTGTTTTTTGATGTCATTTTATGACTTTTTTTTATATTTTCTTTTATAATTTGTGATAGTGTAAAGCTAACAGTAACAAATAAATTTTAATGGACTTGGCTTAGCACTCAAGGGACATGAGCCTGGGTGCTGGCTGGCTGCCCAATACCCAGGTACATCAGGTAGGTGAGATGGGCTCTCCTTGCCCATCTCCAGAATCCAGGCCCAAGTATGGTACTGGGGGAGCACTCTCTTCTGCTCTTACCCTTTTCTATAGATCCATAAGACCCTACGCTCCATCCCCGGGCCAGACGAGCCGTCACACTTTAAACTAGTTGATCCAAAGGAAGAAGCCTCCGCTCCCAGCAGAAAGGTGACAGGTTTGGCATAACGCAGGGTTTTCTGAACAGAGAATGTCCATCCTCTCCTCTCCTACCCTGGGCCAGGCGCAGACATCTAGAAGGGTCTGACTGTCACCAGGAGGCCTTGGAAGCACGGACGAGCTCAAGGAAACAGGCTGAGTCAGGGACTGTCTGTACCCCCGGTGAGCCGAGCCGCACAGACACCTGTGTGCTCCTGAAGGTCAGGAACCAGGTGGTGGAATCTAGAAACCTCGAGTTGCCCTTTCTTCAGAGCGTCTGGCATGCATGGAGGAGTAGTGTGCAGGTCAAAGGGTCCCTGAGGGCATCTTGGATTCAGTCTGTGGCAGGGCAGACGGGAGGAGGGGGGGGGGGAGAAGAAAGAGCAAAGATGGCTCCCCCATGGTACAAGCTACAAATGTGTGTTCACAGACCTCGTTTCCATGGAGACCTCCACAATGGCTACATTAGGGTCTCATTTGTTTTAAAAGGAAAGAGCTTTTGTGGTTCTGATTTGTACCTAATTGCAGGTTGTTGGGTTGTTCTTTGGGGGCTGCAGGAGTTAATGGGGTAATAAAAGCTCTGCTTTCTCATGTTATGTGCGTGGGGTGTGGCAGAGATGGTGCACACGCGTGTGTGTGTGTGCGCGTGGGACACAGCTTATGATGGATACATCCATATTCTCTCTCTTCGTTTACATATACGAAAATACATGAAGGCAATTCCTGGTAAATGGCTTGTACCTGTTATAGGTATATATATATAGGTTTGGCTTTAGCCATAAACCATACATAATACAAAAGACAAACAACAAACAATTACAACAATAACATAGTACATTTAAAAATAGATTTCATACAAAAAAAGAGAAAAAAATACACAATTATCTACCAAGCTCATTCCCTCACCCATCAAAACCTGGCCCTATTAAGCTTATAGACAGCTGATGCTGGACCCCACGGATGGTAGTAGTCTTACCCTTCTCAGGGCATACTTACTTAAATGTTCAACCCTTGAATAATAGTACCTTGCCCTTCTCGGGGCTGCATGTGGAAAATGCTTGACCCCTGTATAAATTAGGTATGAGGTTTACATACAGCAAATATTTGACCCCTGAGTATTAAGTACCTCACCCTTCTTAGGATTTACTAATGCTTAGTCCCTGATTAATAAATGCCTCACCCTTCATGGGGCTTGCATGCGGCAAATGCTTGGCCCCTGAGTGGGAGATGTCTCATTTACATGAAACTAACATTATACATGCAGCTGGTGGTCAACCCCTACGTCTGTCCAAGCTAACCACCTAAAGGAGTAGTAAAACATACAGAAGCACAGGGGGTACATCCTTGACCAAGACCATTCTCACCTTCAGTTCTACACCTTCCAATTCCACAACCGGGAAAGACCTATTGCTTAATAGTTCCCAAAGTAGTTAATATCAATTGCCTCTCTTTGGATATTAACAAAACAAAGGTCGCTATAGGTATATAAAACTCATCTTTCTGTGGGGACAAAAGTATCCACATTTTCTGGTCAGGTGTCAAAAATTTCTTCCCCCAAAATATTTATTTATTTATTTATTTACTAAATTTATACCCCGCCCCTCCTGAATACAGCTCGGGGCGGCTTCCAACAGTAATAAAAAATACATATAAAAACAAATATAAAACAATTTAAAACACTTTAAATGTTTTAAAACAAGGCCCCGGGATACATTTTAGCATAAAAACAATAAACAGGATAGGGGAGATAACAAACCCTAACCCACCCTCCCCTCCACCCCAAAGGCCTCGGCGAACAGCCAGGTTTTACAACACCGCCGGAATGTCAACAGGCTTGGGGCCAGGCGCGCTTCCTCCGGAAGGGAGTTCCAAAGGCGTGACCCGGCCACTGAGAATGCCCTCTCCATTGTGGCCCCCCGCTTTACGCGAGGGACCTCCAGGAAGGCACCCCCAGCCGACCGAAGGAGCTGCTTTGGAGTGTGGAGGGCGAGGTGGTCCCTGAGGTACGAGGGGCCCAGACCATGAAGGGCCTTATAGATCAACACTAAAACCTTGAACCTAGCTTGCACGCTACTGGCAACCAGTGCAGAGTCCGGAGCACAGGTGTAATGTACTCCCGACGACCCGTCCCCGTAAGAAGACGAGCCGCCGCATTCTGCACTAGCTGCAGCCTCCGAACCAGGAACAAGGGAAGCCCCACGTAGAGCGCATTGCAGTAGTCCAGCCTCGAGGTGACGAAGGCATGGATGAGGGAGGCCAGGTC
>QEPC01007988.1:806307-839641 GCA_003113815.1 Sphenodon punctatus
CCTAGCCATGAACAAAAAAGTCCCACCACAGTATCCCCTACTACCCCTGTGGCCCCGAAGGGCCCCAAAGTGCCGCGTCCCAAAGTGCCGCGTCCCAAAGTGCTGCAGCCCTTTGGCTCGCGGCCTGCGGCGGAAGTCATCGGCCGCTGGGCTTTAAAGCCCTGACTGCTTCTGGGTGGGGGAGGGGACAAGCCAGCTCTCGTTACCGACTTCTGTGATCCCCCCCGCCCCCCGGCACTCACAGTAATCTTTTTTTCTCTCCCCCACAGGTCCAGCAGAGTGAAGTGAAGCGGAGCAGCGGCGGCACAGGGACCCCCTCCTCGCCGGCGGCAGGTGTCAGCAGCACAGCATGGCAGGGATGGAGACAAGCGGCAGGTGAGTAGCCCTAGCAGGGAGCCGCCGGCCGCTGGGCTTTAAAGCCCCAGCTGCTTCTGGGTGGGGGAGGGGACAAGCCGGCCCTCGTTACCGGCTTCTGTGCTCCCCCTTGCCCCCCGGCACTCACAGGGGTGATCCATGTATCCCGTAAGTTATTATACAGAGAGCAGCTTAATAACATGTGATCCAGTGATTCCTGCACACCGTACCCACATAGACAAAGATAAAATTCCTGTGGTATGGAGTTGTATCTCCCATACGTCATAGCTGACTCTATCAGATGAAATCTCATCCTTGTAAAAACTCTACGTAAGTTACAGGAAGGAACAACATCTAAATAGCGCTCAAGACCGAATGTATTTTTGATCATTGTTAACCATGGAGCCACTTTCCAGTTGTGGAGTTCTGCCACATCCTCCTGACGGGCGATATCCAGCACTCTAGAATGCAACAGGCCTGCTGCTGCAGGTATTAATCCACAGAATACCTGGCTGGACAGTCCTAGTTCAACCAGAGTAGCAAATATCTGGGTTATCCAGGGATACCCAGGCACATTACTGTACTCAAGATCCTCTTTCAAGGCATAATGCAATAAGGTCCCTTCCCTTTGATTAGCGAGTTTTAAACAGTATCTTAAATGGGCCAATTTACCTAGGGAATTGATCAGAAAAAACCCAACTCAGCTCTAACTGCAGCTTCTGGCATTGCTTGGGAGGTACCCAGGAGTTCCCTTAGAAACTGGTCTGTGCTGCTCGGCTCACCGGGGGTACAGACAGTCCCTGTTTGTATAACAGACTGTGCGTTGACCAGCACGTGCCTGCATTAGCAATGTGTGTTATATTGTATGCTACACACGTGTGTCTGTGTGTGAGGAGAAGATGCATGTTTATCAGTATGTGTCAGCATGGATGGGCTTAGGTAGGAGGGACAGGGGCAGTTGCTCCAGGCCCTGCAGTTGGCGGGGGGCCTGCAATTTGGTCCCTGTAGAAAATGCTACCCTCGGAGCTCTGTCACTACTAATCCTGTGGGGCCCTGTGAGCACCAACAACACTCCAGTCCTGATGTTCTTGTGCAGCCCCGCTCCCACTCCTGAGGTTCATGGCAGTGACACGTCTCCTGGGGACCCATGGAGAGTGGTGCTTGGCGGTAGCAGCAGGAGTTCCTGGGGACTCCAGAACTTAGCAGTGGGCAGGTACGGTAGCTAGATTATGCTGGGTAGAAAGGAGGTTGGGCCTGGCAGTCAGAAAGGAACACTGAATTTGGATGGAGCAGGACCCACCCATCTGGAGAGTGCAGATGCACACAAACACAAATTGAATTTATTTAATTTATTTATTCAGACTTATACTCCACCCTTCCGCTAAGCCTCATGCAACCTGCACATACAACTGGCCCCCTTAAAAAGACTGCCCTATTGGGTTCAACTCAGGGTACACAAAATAACTTCTTTGTGTTCATAAGCAAGCACAGACTACCAATTGTTAAAGGAGCGTAGCTATAGCAGCATGGTTAGGGGAGGGGGCAGGGCCATGGGGGCTCCAAATGTTATGTTCACTCTGGGCCCCACAAATACTAAGGTCGGCCCTGCGCGTCAGCCTGCATGTGGGTGTAATACCTGTGTCATTGTGCATAAGTTCCAGTGTATTTGCTTTTGTGTTACAGTTTACATGCACACTTTATGTATATACGCATTTGTGAATGAAGAGAACATAATGTGCGTGATGTAATTTGTAGCCCCCCCCCAAAAAAACGTTCATTTGTAATAACATTATATTTATTTATTTAATTAATCAAATTTTTATGCTGCCCCTCCTGCTTCCGCATCTCGGGGTGGCTCACAACAGCATAAAAAATACAAAATATATAAAAAAGACAAATATTATAATAACAATATAGGAAAATTAAAATAACCCAAGCAAAGCAATAAAAAAATCCCATCCCAGCCCCCCATCCATCACCCGTCTCCCTCACCAAAGGCCCGGCGGAACAGTCAGTTCTTACACTGTCTACGGAAAGAGGGGAGGTCTAAGGACAGGTGGACCTCCGGTGGGAGGGAGTTCCACAGCCATGGTGCGGTCACTGAGAATGCCCTCCTCATAGTCGACACCCAGGAGACCTGGAGGTCCTCAAGGAGGGCACCCCCGGCCGACCGCAGAAGCCGGTCCAGGACCCGGAGGGTCAGGTGGTCCTGCAGATAAGTGGGGCCCAGACTGTTTAGGGATTTATTTAAAGGTCAAAACCAACACCCTGAATTGGGCCCAGTAGACTATTGGCAGCCAGTGCAGAGAATGGATCACTGGTGTAATGTGCTTGCGGCGACTCATCCCTCTAAGGAGACAAGCCGCCACATTCAGCACCAGCTATAGTCTCCAGACGGTCACTAAGGGTAGCCCCACGTAGAGCGCGTTACAGTAATCCAATCTCTAGGTAATAAAAGCATGGATGATAGTGGCAAGGTCCGTGTCAGACACATACGGTTTAAGCCATTGCACCACATGTAATTGGTGAAATGCACCCTTCGCCACAGCCACCACCACCACCTGGACATCCAGGTGGAGCTGTGGGTCTGGGAGCACCCCCAGACTACGGACCTGAGACACCAGGGAGAGACGGACCCCATCATGATGGGAGCCATCACTCCCCTGGCTTTTCCCACGACCATCACTTCTGTCTTGTCGGGATTCAACCTCAGGCAACTCGCCCTCATCCAGTCCCCCACAGCTGACAAACACCGGGTAAGCACTGAGACTGCCGGGCTTGGGTCTGATGAAAAAGAGAGGTATATCTGTTAATATGCTGTGAAATATTGTTGATTATGTACCAATACATGCTGGAATTTTGTAACTGGAGTATTCTATTGTTATCAATGAGGTATATGAATAAATCATTTTTAAAAATTGAACTATTTTGTCTCCATCTCTTATTTTTGGGACCAACATGACAACTATACTCTCTCTTGAGAATTGTGTGTCAGTGCATATCTGCTCCACCGTGTTTGTTTTGCATAGTGATGTGTGTTACATTGTATGCTTATGCACATTTTGTGCATACGTTTGTTTGAAGATAAGGAGTATGCTTGTTCAAGGTTTGTGTATGTCAGTGCATGCATGACAGTCTTTTTGTGTGTGTGATGCTTGTGTGTGTTACATATGCTAAGCATATGCATTCATTGAATGAAATTGTACTCAACGTACAATTAGCTTGTGGAACATATTGCCAGAGGAGGTTGTTAAGGCCAATAACATAGCTAAATTTAAACAGAGATTGGAGAAGTTCTTGGAGGATAGCTCCATAAATGACACTGACACCATTGCCAGCTATTGGCCAGTCTCTAACCTCCCCTTTTTAGGGAAGGTTATTGAGCGGGCAGTAGCCCAACAGCTCCAGGGGCATTTGGACCGCATCAGTTTCCTTGATCCCTCGCAGTCTGGATTTCGTCTGTGGTATGTATGGCACTGAGACTGCGGTTGTGGCCTTGGTCAATGATCTGTGCTGAGAGTTGGACTGGGGTCGATCCACTCTTCTGATTTGTTAGATCTTTCAGCAGCATTTGACATGGTTGACCATGAGATGTTGGTGACTCACCTGTGGGACTGTGTCGGGGTGGGCCTTGAATGGTTCCACTAATTCCTGGCCGGGAGATCTCAGCGTGTGATACTGGGGGATTATACATCTTTCCCCCGGGCTCTCCTGTGTGGAGTCCCGCAGGGATCTATTTTGTCCCCTCTCCTGTTCAACGTGTATATGCAGCCGCTGGACAAGATCATGAGACATTTTGAAGTTCGGTGTCATCAATATGCTAATAACACCCAGCTGTATCTTTCATTTTCATCTGACTCAGGCCCGGCAGTCTCAGTGTTTACCCGGTACCTGGCTGCGGTGGGGGATTGGATGAGAGCGAGCCGTTTGAAGTTGAATCCCGACAAGACAGAGGTGATGCTGGTGGGTAAGAGCGAGGGAGTGGAAGCCCCCATCATTGATGGGGTGCATCCCTCCTTGGTTCCTCAGGCCCGAAGTCTTGGAGTCCTCAGTTCACAGCTCTGCCTTGACGATCAGGTGGCAGCTGTGGTGAGGAGTGCATTTGGTAAATTACACCTGGTCCAATGCCTTAGACCGTATATCTCGGGCTTCGATCTGGCCACCATCATCCATGCATTCATCACCTCGAGACAAACAAATGCAAACAAATGCCTTGCCAGGGCGCTCTGAACTACTGCAACGTGCTCTAAGTGGGGCTACCCCTGGTGATGACCTGGAGGCTGCAGCTGGTGCAGAATGTGGCAGCCCGCCTCCTTACGGGGACAGGTCGCCGGGAGCACATTACACCAGTGCTCCAATCTCGGAACTGGCTGCTTATAGTCTTCTGGGTCCAATTCAAAGTGTTTGTTATTACCTTTAAAGTCCTAAATACAGCTTGAGCCCTATCTACTTGCAGGACCGCCTCATCCCTTGTGTCCTGGATCAACCTCTGTGGTCCGTTGGGGACGCCTGCTTGGCCGAGTTTCCTAGGTGGCTACTTTCAAGCGGGTGTTCTCGGCCACGCTGCAGCTATAGAACTCACTTTTGGTGGAGAAGAGATACGCCTCTCTCCAGGTCTCCCCTCCTTCCATAGATACTGTAAGACCTGACTTTTTCACCAGGCATTTGGTGAGGCGGACGGGGAAGGGGTGGGGAGCTTTTAATATTGAGGTTTCTCCCTGGACCTCTTTTACTGGGGATTTTACGGATGATGTTTTATTATAGTTTAGTTTTATTTTTGTGTTTTATATACAATGTACACTGCCCTGGGCTGCCATTGGGCAGGAGGGGGTGGTATAAAAATAACATTTAAATAAATAAATAAATAAATAAAATGACTATTAGGCTGGTTTTAGATGAGCATGGCAGGCTTGCGCTAAAAAATCATGTGCCTTTGAAAAAGAATGCAGGCGGGGTTTAAATGTGTGGGGACGTGCACTATCACGCTTGTGCCTTTTTTTAAAGCTGCCAGTTAAAGACCAGATGATCGAGGTCTTTAATTGGCGGCTTTAAAAAAAGGCGCGAGTGTGATAGCGCGGGTTCCCGCACGTCTAATCCCTGCCTGCACTCTTTTTCAAGGGTGCGTTATTTTTTTGGTGCGAGCCCGCCATGCTCATCTAAAAACAGCTCCCTTGGTTGGGGGACATGACCTCTGTCTGTCTGGAACTGCGAGTAACAGCAGGGAATGGACCATTCTATTATGACCTCTTGTGTACTTCTGTCAAGCGACTGATGGTGGTCACTGTTGGAGACAGGATGCTGGGTTCGATAGACCATTAGTCTGACCCAATATGGCATTTTTATGTACTTATGCGTGTCTTTGTGCTTGTGCATTTGTCTGCATGCTTGTATCTGTGTGTACAGAGATGTGTGTGTTCTGGAGCCATGCCTGTGCCCATTAGTCTGTGTATGCCTGTGTCAGCATACTTTGTGTAGCTCAGCCTGCGCGTATTTGTGTAGCCGGGCTCCTTTTTTTAGCAGAGCCCAAATGCTTTTCCTTGAAGCTGAATCGAGTCCTTTTGTTTCCTGATCATGAAGAAAATGCCCCTTTCGCTTTGCCCCATCTCCTCTGGCAAAGATGTGCTAGCCATTGCTATGGGAACAGAGGCAATGGTAGCCATCGTTATGGAAACACAGGCAATGTTAGCCATTCTTTGCCAACTGGAAAGGATTGCTCTCATCAAGCTTCCCTGCTCTCACAACCCAGGGCACTCCTGGCACATAACTCGCACTCCTGGCTGGGTGCAAAACCATGTCCTATTTAGGTGGCAGGCACGTCCATAGAGTGGAGCCTTCTACCCTCATGGTCTTCAGTCCCAAACTACCCCCCTTGTATTAACAAACGTCACCCGCCAGCACAGGCACCCCGCCACTCACACCCCTAGCCAAAATGACAAGGTGCCACCCACCAGCCATGACAGGGACCAGCCCGAGGTTAGCACCTGATGCTGGAATACCTACCATCCGCGGGGCAGGATAGCACCAGGAATCTGCTAGCACAAACACCATGCTGTGTGCTGCAGCCACAGCCAGTGAGAAGCCATCCTATGCTCCAAAGGGGCGGGGCCAGAAGCACCTAGGATTCCTATATAAGAGACAGGCAACCATCCTCTCACAGGTTTGCCAGCTGCGCTGATGCCTGCTCTGGCCAGCCTAGTTCCAAATCCCCAAGCTTTCACTGCATCCATGCTCAGCTTCTGCTTCTGGAAGCTTCCGCTACACTCACTGTTCTGCTCCAACTCTGAAGATCCTGCTTCGACCCTGGCCCAGCAGCTCCAGCCTCTAGCTCCTGGCCTGCACGCCCATTACAATAGCTACCCGACCATCCTGGGTCACCATAGGGTGCCAGCTGCGCATTTCCCCAGATAGCCACTGCACGTTGATACTGCCACCAGAGGCTGACTACAACCGCCAACAGGTGCCAAGCCCAGCAACCACCTCAACTTACCATCAGGTTCCTGAAGCCAGGCCACATCCATGGAACTACCAGCACTAACTGATAATAATCATGGGGCAGGCCTCCCAAAAGCATTATTTTAATTTTTTTAATTGGAGGGAATTTTTTAAAACTTATTTTATCACTTTTGAGACTGCAGCTAAATGTTCAAACTTTTCTTCACAGGCCCTTTTCACACAGACACTCTAACACTGATAAAATGTGTGTTATATTATACATGTTGCAGGGCAGCCATAGAGCACACCTGCAGCCCTGCAACATGTATAATAAAATATAACAGCCATTTTATCAGTGTTCTGTGGAAAAGGGCCACAGAGTGGCTAAGGATTCTTTTTAACAAAAGCTAAGTTTCTCATGATTTTTATTTACTGCGAGTCTTGAGAACCTAGGCTTTAAGAAACTTCTGTAAATAAAACCCATAGGACATGATAAAACAATGAGAGCTGAAAAACCTACTGCTAATTCCAGGCCTCGATTGCTCATACACAGTTCTCCTAGGTCCCCTGAATCCCAACCCAAAGCCCCTGTTATTCCAGTTTTGAAGAGTGTCTTCTATGAATGAAATATTTACATGGCATCATGATATAGACTAACAAGGAGCTGAAGTAGGATTGCCACCTATCCCAGAGAAGGAAATTGGGCACTGCTGATTTGCATACATTTGTGTGGGTTTGTTTATGTAGATTTATGCAAATTTGAAAGGTCCCATTGCCTAACTTTAAGGTTGGGCTTAAACAATAAGTTCCTTATTTCCAAATAGCATGACTCCATAAAAAGGAGACCACACAGTTCCCTAGAACCCTGCAGAACAGACAACCCACAGCCCCATAGAACCCCATAAAATAAATAGATACCCCGTAGACCTATAGATCCCCATAGAGCAGACTCCCTGCAGCCCCATAGAACTCCATAGATCCCACTGAAATTGCCATTTCCCTAGAATCACAAAGATGACACCCCACAGCCCCATAGAACAGAAACCCTACAAGAACTTTTTCCAGACATTGGTCTCTAGATTATATGTCAGTTGGAACACTGGCACAAAGATCCCCAACATCCTGGACTACCTGGGCAGATGGAGAGCCTAGGCTGGGACCTACAAACACATTTGTCCCATGACCTTCAGAAGAACCCACCTCATATGTTCAGTGGAAAAGATCTTTTACACACCATTGTCACCAAATCAATGCACCCGCTAGCTTGGACAGAGAAAGAGCTTTGCAATGGAGCTAAACTGCTGTCATCTGTATTATTCCCGTCGATCAGAAATGCCTGTCCCCTGGCCACAGATTACCTTCCCCTGTGACCTCTCAGCAGCAGGGAGCAGAAGGAGTTTGCTTCCAGACACACATATGGTCTCAGTTCAGATAAACAAGACATCTGCCCAGGAGCAGGGGTGGATAAGCCAGTACTACAGCATTGTCACTGAGCTGACATAGCTTAGAGCAGAGAACTCAGGCACTGTTCTTAGGGCAAAGTAACTGGAGAGGGCTCTAGGAATCAATCTGTCTAGATATCTAAGAGATTTTGGTGGCCCATGTAGAACCTTCGTACACACACACACACAGAGTTGTATCAGTCTCATTTGACAGATGAAATGACAGAATTGTACGCAGGGCCCTGTGTTCACTTGTTCATATTTTCTCCATTGGTATCAATGGAGAAAATGCAATGAATGCAGGTCCTTGATTTTAGGGTTGGGAGGGACCTCCAGAGTAATCTAGTCCAACCCCCTGCTCCAAGGCAGGATACCCTCTGCCTACAGCATCGCAGACAGATGCTTGTCCAGTCCAGCTGGGTTTTGAAAGCATCCAAGGAAGGAGATTCCATCCCCCAGGGGCAGTTTATTCCATTGCTCAACAGTCTTACAGTGAGGAAGTTCTTCCTAATGTGTAATCAACATTTACATTACTGGAATTTAATCCCATTCCCTCTTGTTCTAGCTTTTGTGACAGTGGAGAACAAATGTTCATCTCTTTTGTGGCCTCCTTTTAGATGTTTGAAAACTGCTATTGTATTCTCCCTCCAGGGCGAAACATGCCCAGTTCTTTCAGCTTTTCCTCAGTCAAATGTCTTGGCTTCCAGCCCCTTTACCATCTTAGTCGCTCACCTCTGAATCATCTCCAATTTGCCAACATCCTTGCCCCAAACTGAACCTAGTCTTCCGGGTGAGGTCTCGCCAGTGCCAGGTAGCATGCGATGCCACCACCTTTTGTGTCTTGGAAACAATGCTCTGCTTTAATGCAGCCCAAAATGACATTTGCCTTTTTTGTAACAGCAAAAATGAAGAGCTGGGGGCACAGACACAATATGGGGCAAATGAGGGCAACATCTCTCATGGGACTGGATCTTTAAGTGACCTTAATTCCCTTCTTCTTTATAACCAGCCAGCTGAATTCTCCTGCCCAGAGATCAAGTGCTGGGAGCTCAGCACTTGCAAAGTCACCCCTTTGCTCTCCTTTAAGTCACAGCCACATTTGCTCGTCCAGCCCAACCTCGGCTACTGCTAGTTGACATCAAGCTGAGACTTTGGTTGCCAAACACTCAAAATCCTTGCCAGCGCCACTTAACATGGAAGTGCCATTTACTGGGTCCGACCCATTGTCCCATCAAGTCCAGCGTCCTGTCTCTGACATTGGCCAGCTGCATTTGTTTGAGAGAAGTATAGTTCCCTATTTACTTTTTCCACACCACTCATGATTTTATAAACTTCTATCTTATCCCCCCCCCTTAATATTTGGGGGTTGGTGGGGTGGAATGTGATGTGATTTTTTCCCCCTCCTTTTAATGTTGCTTTAATTGTTTTTAGTATTTGTAAGCCACCCCGAGCTGCCTGTGGCAGGAGGGACGGGGTATAAAATGTTTTAAATAAATAGATTAATCGCCTCTTCTCCAAGCGAAACAGTCCTAACCTATTGAGCCTCTCCTCATATGGAACTTTTTCCAATTCTATTATAACTTTTCTGAGATGAGGCGACCAGAACTGCACACAATATTCAAGGTGGCTTCGTATACAGCGGCATTATGACTGGTCCCCTTTTATTTTCTATCCTTTCACAATAATGCCTAGCATTCGGTTTGTCTTTTTGACTGCTGCTGCTGCACACTGAGCTGATGTTTTCAAGGAACTAGCCACAATGACTCCAAGATCCTTCTCCTGATGGTTACGCCCAGGTCAGAACCTAGCATCATGTAAGTAAAGGGAGGATTATTTTTCCCTATGTGCATCTGCATCACCTTGCACTTATCAACATTGAATTTCATTTGTCATTTTAAGGCCCATTCATCTAGTTGTCCAGGGTCTGTGGCAAAGTAGGCAACTGAACCCAGACCTCTCTTGTTCACCCTAACCCACTGGGCCATATGCACCCAAGAAGCTTGAAGAGAAAGAGTGTCTAGCAGTCTGAGCAAGGGCCTAAGAGGCAGGATCGTCTGAGGTCTGTGCATCAGTAGCACCCTGCAGCAGTGCCACTGGCAGCATAGGCAGTGTGGGATTCTGCTCATTTGAGGAGTGATCTGGCCTGAGATCTGGGTCCACTGCCTCCTTCCAGCACTCAAACAGGCAAGTCACGGCAGATCAGCTTGCCTGCAGGGAGCAACCCCCACCCATTGGCAGGCAAAGGGGTGCTCTCATTTATAGAGGGGCTTTGGGGGGTGGGGTGGACAGGACAGGAACCTCAAAGTTTCAGCCACTCCTGCACACGCACGCCATCTAAAAACTTTCGATGTCCTCCCCTACACGGTGCCTCCCTTTAAATATGCCCATCACCATGGCATCTAGGCACCAACCAGCAAAGCAGCCATTTCTCAGGGGCTCAGCTGGATCTGTACTGCCTTGCTTCCACAAACAGGGACCCTGTGCATGTGTGCCACAGCAGGCAGGAGCTCCCCAGAGTGTGGTGGTGACTTCAGCACTTTCGATTTTGCTTTGAGAAAGGGAAATGATGTTCCCGGTAATTATTAAGCAATCGCGGCTGGTTGGAGGAGGAGGTGGATGGGTGGGGGATTTCTGGTGGAAAGTTGCAAACAATCCAGCTGTCTTGTCAGGCTGCTATGTGGTTTCCCAGCAAGAGGAGGAGCGGGGGGCGGGTTCTCCCTGTCCCAGCCCATCCCTCTGCTCTCTTTTGCTAGTCACACCTAGGGTGGTTAGTGGTTAATCTCTTTTCTATACCACTCTCCCCAGCAGAGGCCCTGCTAATGGCAATCAGTGGCCTGGCCAGTCCAAACTCTTCCCACGCACCACGCATGCAGCGCACACAAATAATGCATTCCCATGGTGCATGCATGGCACCCCGCCGTTGGGTACTCTGCGCGCAGCAGGTGCTAATGCAGCACACATCCAGTATGCAGTGATGCATGCCATGCGCACATACTGCAAATGGAGTGCACGCCACCTTGGATTGGGGCCGGTGCCACAGCTCCAGCCCCTGGAGCAATGAGAGGATAAAAGGGGAGAGCAAAGAACCAAAGGAATTTTCTGCCAGAAACTAGACCGTGCATAAGGGCCCTTCAAACCCTCAGCATCATATACTTTCACACAGGGTAGGCAATGCAGTGGCCCCAGGGCCCCATGAGTAGGGTGGCCAGACCTCCCCTTCAAAAGAGGACACTTATGAAAAATACATGTTGCAGGGCTGCACTGGAACCAATGCAGCCCTGCAACATGTACTTTTCCTAAGCATCCTCTTTTAAAGGGGAGGTACGGCCACCCTACCCATGAGGCTGAGCGGCCCACACTCCCTGATGCAGCTGCATCCACTGCTGGGGCTTCTCTTTTTACCTAGAGACAGGTGGTGCCGTTACACATGGGGGGGGCCAAGTCAGCTGCATCCCCTGTTACTGGAAGTGTGGAAGGAGGAGGGCCCCATTCCATCTTCTGTACCAGGCCCATTCCAACCTACCCTTATGCCTCTGTGATGAATGAAGGCTGCAGGGCCCATTCTGTTGCACCAGCTCAGCCAGTCAGCTGAGATTTTCTGGTACAAGGAGCAGCAACCGAAAAGGTTAACAGCTTTGACACTCAGGGGCTCCTAATTAGGCTTTAAAGTTAACAGCCCATTACAGCTGAATGGGAGAAGCTTGCACCTCTCTCTGTCCCTTCAATCTGTTTGGGCTGCGAAAAAGAGACAGCAACACGTGGGGGCTGCATTGTGGCCTCCTCACCTCTTGAAGGGCAGACTCCACAGTTTATTGTGCTCCCTGCCACTCCAAGAAAAACAATGCCTTCTGTGCAGCATCAGCAAAGAGACCTGAATCCCCAAGAAGAACCCTGTATCCCCCCACTTCCCTCCACCCCAACCCTTAAGGGAAAAGCCAGGCCTCCTCCCTAACCACTAGATAATCTTCCCTCTCTGGCCAGCGTGGGATTTTAGTGAGGGACACAACCCCCCTCCTGCCACCACCCAGAAGAACTGGTCACCCTTTCTGCACCCACCTCACCTTAATGGAAGGAGATAGGCTCAAGGTGCTAAGCTCAGACCCCACTTTCCCCAAATGCTGTGTTTGGATACAACCAGTTCAGGTCCATCTTTGTTTCATAGAGGGACCAGTTCCACAGCAACAGTCAACAACCATAAATGGAAAAGGAAAAAAAAAATGGTGGAAACTTCAAGAGTTTTCCAAAACTCAACCCTACAGAGATCCGGGGGTTTCCTCTTTCCCCCAGTTCCCTGACTCATCCTTTGGCAGTTCAGAGAAGAACTGGTTCCTCGTGCAAGATAGCAGAGCTGAATGCAAAGAAAGAGCCAGAGAGCCATTCCAGCCATTTCCTCTGGCTAAAAGCTGGAGCACGGGAGTCACAACAGCTCGATTTCTCCCCTTGTCCCAAAGCCCCAACCCCTGGTCCCTCAAAATGGCAAGTCCTGCCACTGCCAGGTCAGGTCCCTGAGAAGCCTGGGGGCCTTAGGCCTGAATTCCCGGTCTACACAGAACTCTTATCAGAAACATGGAGGCACAGGGGACAACACTCTGTCCCTTCTCCAGAATGTGGCTGGGGAGTAGCTACCATGGAGTGAGGGGGCTCAGTTGAGCATAGGCCCTGGATTCTTAGAGAGCCCTTTTCAAACAGTCTGTCCCCCCCACCCACTCTGAAATTTCCTAGCAACACTAAGGCCACTTGCAAAGGGCTCCCCCAAGAAGGAAGTTTTCAGAGTGGATGGGAGTGGAGTGCTAGCCCTGTCCCCACTCTGAAAACTTCCCTCCTGGAGAGGTTTGCTCCTGCCCCCAATGTAGAGACACCCCCCTCCCTGGAGATCCTAACCCTTGGGGGACCCATAAGTGGGACATGAGCCCAGGCCCACAACAGCCTTGCTACGCCACTGGAAAAAGGAGATGGCTTGAGTGTGGAGAGGACAAACCCAGCACCTGCCCCTCCTTTCCCTACCTCAGACCTTATCAAATGACCTCTTTTGTCACTGACTCCTGACAGGAGCAGGAGCCTTCCTAGCGATGCCATGGCATTTTCCATTGTGGTAGGCAGGCTTATGGCTGCCTAGGCCTCTCTCTATGTCACTGCCTGTCGCTCCCCTACTCCCATCCCCCCTCTCTCTGCACACACTGGCGCTCTCTCGCTCACTCGCTCTGGGATCGTCAGATGCTGCTGAAAGGGAACAATGCCACGTATTGTCTCTCCAGGCTCGCAGGCATCAAAACCCAGCAGCGCAACAAAAAGACACATTGACTCAGAAGGAGAAAGGGGCCCATACACTGCAGAGCTGCCTTTGGGGCTAGAGGAGGGGAGGAAGGGCCCAGTGTGCCAAAGAGAGCGTCCAAGAGAGTGCGATTTTCCCGTGCCCCAATCAGCAGATTGACAGAGCCTGGGACAGACGCCGGGGACTGCATCGACTCATCATTGTCTAATGGCAAGAAGCTGGCATTTCCCGGGTCTGGTGGGTCAGGTTCATCGAGGCCAGACTGATCCCAGAGAGACAGGGAAGGGTGACCTGGTCCCAGGACCCAGCAGCAACCTCTTTCAACATGGGTTCCACTGGATCTGATGGCAAGGAAACGGTTGTCACTCTTAGGGAGCAGGAGCTGGAAACCTAAAGGAAGAGGAGAGTGGATTTGCCACCAGCATGTGCTGTGTGGTCCATGAAAGTTTTGTCTTTCCACCAGTATTTACTGTTCCACCAGTAACTCATTGGTCAGCATGTGCAATGGAATGAGGTTCCTAAGCCCTGTGTGACCCCCTTTTTGAGACTTAAATATCATCCTGAGACACCCCCAGACAGCAACAAAGACCTGCAAAGTCGAGCAAATAGCAGCCCAGGGCCTGAAACCACCACTGGCAGCTGGTGTAACCCCAACCCATAGTTTGAGACTCTCTGGCAGAGCAGATTCCCAGTTACAGATACTGGCCAACAATGGACTCAGGATGGAGACCCAACAGAGTCTGAGCTGATTGGCACACAGTAACATTGATAAACCCAACTCAGAGGCAGCCATCTTTATGCAATAGGGACACCCTTGAGGAGCAGAGTGTTGACCTAGGCAAAGATAGCAGCATCAGAAGCCACTGAGATCTGTTTCCACCCTGCTTGGAGCATGAGTTTGTTTCTTCTGTATTCAACCTGGACCTGCTTGCCTGCCTCACACCACCACTTGCTAGCAGCAGGACTGCTTGAGCAGAGGGAGAAATTGATAGGAAAAGTATCCGCAATGACATTATGCTTCCCTAATTGACATCAAATAGGTCAACCCACACCAGCGTCTTAGCTACTGTACTGACCCAGGCTTCTCCAACAGCCCTCATATAGTGCCTACACAGCTTTGCAAACACGCATGAACTCACCCTCTCCTCGCTCTGCAGACAGGGAAAATTATTATTAATTATTATTATTATAAGCTTTTATATAGCACCAGCGATGTGCCTGGCGCTTTACAGAGAATAAAATAGACACGGTCCCTGCCTGAGAGCTTACAATCTAAAGAAGACAGGGGGAGGGGAGACAGGCAGAAGGGACTCATCCAAAAGTTCCATGGCAGAGCCTGAATCTCCACAATCCCTGTTCCTGTCAAGCCCACAAGCTCTTCAAAGCAGGGAATTCTTCCAGCAGATTCACCACTGCTCACACCAGCACCATCAGGCAGATCAGCTGGTGACCATGCACTCCTGCCTCCCTTGAAGCACACAAGAAGTTTTGCCTCCCTTTCCCATAGGGTTCTTTTCACTTCAGTCTCCCCAGGCTCTGGTTTCAAGACTGATCCACATATGGAATCATGAAGCACAAGGGAGCATGGAAGGATACAGAGCCTCAAGAGAGCCCAGAGCTTTACAGTATGTGGTATGTTTGGTCCCATCTTCATTAGGAAGACCTACTTGTCTAAGGTTGTTTTTAGACAATACATTTAACACCCTCGCACCAGACTCTCCTCTCTCCCTCCTTCCTTCCCCCGTGAGGGTGTTTTCAGATGGACAAACTAATACTTGATTAGGAGAAAACGAATCCGTGACTGTGATTACAAAGTGGTACCTGTTTAGACGGACATATGTTATTCCTTGATAACTTAATTCCGGAATAGTCAGTCTGAACAGAACTTGCTGTTATTCAGGAATTAGAGTCTCCGGGATGAATTTCAATCCCATGGTACTTTTTGTCATGCTCAGCGCACTGATTTCTGGGATTGAAGAAAATCTGATTTTCTTCATTTTTCTGATTTTTGAGTTGAAGAAAATGGTAACTTATCCTTTTGTTCTGTGGGTATTAAACTTGGTGCTCTGCAATGCATTGTTGAAGGATGACGGCAGTAATACGATCGCCCCACAGTCATGTGCCCCTAGATACCATAGAGTCAGAAATGCCTAGAGAGGATGTCAGGTCTTAATGTAGGACTCTGTGGTGCTAATCAAAGAATAGTTGACTAATCCGTGATAGTCATTTTGGGTGTTTTCAGACAGACATTTATCCCGGGATAATTGCTTTAATCCCGGGATGGCATGTCCATCTGAACACTGTCAACAGTGATTATTATCCCGGGATACCAAAAATATCAGGGTGATATAAAACCCAATTTGCTGGGATTTATAGCACCCGGTTATTAAACTATCCCGGGATCATGTTCGTCTGAATGACTATCCCAGTGATTAGCACCACAAAGTCCAACAGCAAGACCTGACAACCTTTCTAGACAGTTTCTGCATCTATGGTATCTACCACCATTATCATTTCACAATGCATTGCGAAGCACCAAGTTTAAATACCTGCAGAACAAAGGGATGAGTTTCTATTTTTTTCAACTCAGAAATCAGAAAAATGAAGAATATCAGATTTTCTTCAATCCCAGAAATCAGTTCGCTGAGCACAAACAAAAAGCATCATGGGATTCATATTCATCCCAGAGACTCTAATCACCAGGCTAAAATCAATGTGCTGTTCACATGGCTATCCCGGAATAAAGTTATCCAGGGATAGAAATGTCCATCTAAACAGGTACCACTTTGTTATCCCAGGATAATCATCACCGGAGATTATTCTAATTATCCTGGGATAGTTTGTTCATCTGAAAACACCCTAAGACAGACTTAATCGTGGAATAGTTTAATATCTGGGATGTTATAAACCCTAGTAATCAAGGGTTTATAACATCTGGATGTTTTTGTTATCATGTGATAATCAGTGTTTTGCAGCGTTTAGATGGACATCTCATTATGAAATTAAGGCTCAAATTCCAAAATAAATATCTGTCTGAAAACACCCTGAGTTAGGACAGTGGTGTTACAAAGGACAGAGCAACTCCCCCAAGGACATACAGTAAGTCACTGGTAAAGTAGGGACTTGAAGTCTCTGTACCAAAGTGCTAGGGCAGCCCCCTAACCAGTGGACCACCCTTCTTCCCAAACCCCATAAGCTCTGGCCCCCAGTGTCTGAAGCAAATGGGAAAACCTCCATTTAGACTCAGTGTCGCTTTTGTTTCCAGTGTAAACTTCCCTTTTCACAAGGAAGGAGGCTCTGGAAACAAGCTCCTTCCTCTGCCCCCATCCACATCATTCCTGCCAAGAGCTGACTGAGCAACAGCCTTGACTGCGACAGGGAGAGAGCTCGACACAATCCCCACTAGCACCCAGCCGCCCTCTCCTGCCGCCCTCCCATCCTCCGCTGCCAGTTGGAAGCCGCGGCCCCATTCTCTCTCCGGATAAACCTTGGCAGCTGGCCTGCTGTCGTAATGTAACTGAACTGGCAACATACTGACCAGTCAGGGTCAGCAAGCACTGTTAATGCGGCTAAACTGTATCCTGTGGCAGGGACAAGGGAGATAAGGTGCGGGAAGGAGGGGTGAGCATCTTCCGCTGAGGATGGCATGCAAGAAGCTGTGATTCACTCAGACCAAACGGAAAGGAGGGCAGGCTTGATAATGAGACAGGGATGGCCCCAAAACACCAGGACAGACCTGACCCAGGTCAGCTCCGACAGGTGATCCCAGCTGCTGGCCTGCATGAAAGCACTGGGTGGTTCTAACCAGTCAGTAACGGGTGTGGGGGGAGGGTCTACACATCACAAAACCACCCGCGTACGTTGGCACCTTCTGCAGAGGGATGAAGGACTGTTGAGACAGAGCCCACTTTCTGCCCCTCACTAGGGCTGTAGACCAGTCCCCTCTCCCCCCAGTAAATATAGACCCAGTTGAGTGTGTGTGTGCGTGTGTGTTGTGCATCACACGCACTAGGACTAGGATCGTAGACTACACATGATCAGAATTCAGCCGGGTCAGTCAGTGACAAATCCAAGGGACTGCAGGAGAGTAACCACTAACCAGAGCTCACGATCAGAATTCAGGTCATGTTGAGAAGTCAGTCGGGAAGGGCCAAAGAGAGAACTAGGCAGGGATGGAGACTGAAGGATGAAGTCAGGCTGGGAAGTCAGGCAAGGCTCGGGCACGCAGGCAGAAAGATGCTTGGCCCTAACTAAGAGTCTGACTGCAACAGGCCATCAGCTAAATTGTCTAGACAAGGAGGGTGTGGTAGGAAGGGGAAATATATCCTGGAGGTGATCCAATGAGTAGTGGCCCTTGGCTCACCTGACCCCATCAGGCATAGCAAGTTTAGACCTGGGTCTGTCAGACTTATTTTTCTGGCCTGGCTTTGGCTTGTGGGGATGCAGACAGTGCAGGACCTGCTCAGTCTCTTGCGGGATCTGAGTTCTAAACTGGGTGCCTAGTAGGGACATGGAGCTGTGCAAGGTGGGCAGCTGCATCAGACAAGGTCACCATGGAATGGTGCACTGCATCAGCTGGGCAATTTACAGTGCTGAGTTGTTAGCAGCTCCCAAATGGATGGAGCAGCCTCGCACCTCTGTTAGGGCACTAGGTGGCTACCTGAGGAATGAGGAAATTATAGATGAAAGGGCACCTTCACACCTTCTGTTGACCCCATCTTAAATCTGCATTATCAAGAACACACAAACATGTCTGGCTTCATGCCAGAAAACGGGCAATTACCCTCTGTAAAACTGAAGCAATTGCCCATGTTTATGGCTGTCATGTATCCAAAGTATTGTGTGAACAGCCTGCCTGATGCAGCCCTGGTCTCTCCATGGCAGGACTTTGCTGGGGCTTATCAGCTCCCTCACCTCTTCTCTTCCAGACCTCCTCGCTGCTGCTACTCTACAAGACCCCACCCAGGTCCCACAGCCAGATGCAGAAACACCAGCCTCTCCTCTAAGAGGGTTGGGGTTGATCGATTATGCTAGACAGTTAATCAGCAGCAGCAGCACCAACCCCATCAAGCTCTGAGCAAGGGCTGGCAAAGTAGGGGTAGGAATAGGGGCTGGTGGAGTCATGGGTCCAGCAGGCAGGGTAGCTCCACTAACCTCTCTGAATACCTCCCCCACCCCCACATGCTTCTGGGTTCAAGGTATGAGACTTTTGGGGCAGCCTTGAGCCCCACCATCTCCCCCCCCCCGCCAATTGACCACTGGTCCCCTGAAAGGGGGGCTTCTGTTACTGAAGATCAGCTGTTGGATGGCCAAATGTTTTTTCCCCCCCTGCCGCTAGAGTTGATCTGCGGTAGCAGTACCCTCCCAGTCTGATTCACTCTGTAGCAGCTCCAGCCCTGATCTCCCCTAAACAGGGTCAGGGGAAGAAACTGCTGCGACTAGACAGGGGGGTGCATGCAGGTGCTCTGATAAAACCCAGCTACAGGATTTTGAATGTGCCCCACTCCAGGCCCTCGCCACAGGCAGGAGTAACATTTGAGAGGAACTGAATCCACTCCTGCCGCTTGCTGCCTGGTCCTCTAAGGGCTTTGTTGGGGCAGACCCCATTGAAATTAGTGGGGCTTCTAGCAGTGCATTGGAGCCTAGAACTGGGAGATGTAAAGAGATTAACTTTGTCCTTGTATGTGCTGGGATGAAAGTTCAGAGTCCTGAGGCTCCAGCTCGGTGGAATCCCCCTACTCCCTCCAGGGGGTTTCCTTCCTCCTCTACCAGGAACTCCCATGGGCTGCCTGGGTGCAGTGGAGAAAGGGTAACTCATCCTGCTTTCTGACTCTTTGGGGAAAAGTGGCACCAAGAGAAGCATGGAAGCTTCTTCAGACTGCTAGAAAGTGGTTCTTTCAGTGGTGTTTGGTGATTCCCAGTGTCAGGGGGTATTTTCAGATGTGACGGGGCCAGAGGCCCGCCACACTGCACCATGGTCTGGGATCGGTTTCGGATCCCGGACAGCAGTCTTCCCGGTCGTCCTTTAGATGTGGCGGTAGATTCCTACAGGGGATCGGGGAGGGGGAGGGGCTGCGCAGCACGATGTGCGACTGCACAGCTCCTCCCCCCTGGCTGCCCGCCCTCCGGGAGATGGGCGGGCACAGCAGCCAATCTGGCCGCTGCACCCAATCCTGCATCATGGTCTGGGTCACGATCTGGGATCGGTGGAAGGTAACGGACGTTACTTTCCACCGATCCCAGATCGTGGTTGCGCTAACCACGATTCCAGAGGTGAGGCCGGCCTCACTTCCGGAATTGTGGTTAATCTGATTCCTGCCGGAGGTTCACTGGGGTGAACATCTGGCGGGAATCCTTTAGACATTACGGGCCTCTCCTCCACCACAGGGGATTGACTGTGGTTAGAGGGAGGCCCGTAACGTCTGAAAATACCCAGGGAAATCTGAGATGGAGGCATCCCCGGTCAACTGCTAACAATAACACACGCTTCTCCTGGACAGTGATGGACAACTGAGGCCACTTTTGCACATTATGTTTCCCTCTAGCTTTTGGGGTTAAGGCACTAACGTTGGTGCCCAATCTGTGTTAGCAACCACACTTTTAACCAGGGCAACAGGCTACTTGATTCCCTAACACAGAGCAAAGATAACATAAAAATGCAACCAGTAGCCCATGGCCAACTTTCAGACCTCCAATAACCATAGAGGTGTAGAGGCTGGCACCTACTAAAGAGAGGAATAAAGTTGTGAGCGGGGAATGGCTCCTATCTACCTGAGGGATGATCCAGCCTGTCCATCTTTTGCTTGTGTTAATGCTCTGAATTCTTTGTAGCCCCTGTATATCTTGGCTGTGTGAGTTACAAGAGATATTTTCATAGGAGATTAGGTCTGGCAGTATCCTTCCTCTGGGGAAGGCTTGATGTTGGTACTTTGGTTCAAGATGAGAACACAGAGAAGACGATGAGCTAAAGCTTCCCATTGTGCTTTAGCTGCATTTTATAGAAATATGCAGTTTTCAGGGCAGGAGAATGGATGATGTTTGCCTGGTGCTGTAAACGTCTTGAAAGAATCCTACACACACATCACTTAATATCTATGCTAGGCCATATGAGACTAAGATACCTTGCTGGGGAGAGGTCCCCTCCTATTCCTGCTACCCCTTATGATGTACAGTACATTTCCGGAAGTGACACAATTACGTTCTTCCAAAATGTGAACTTATGGGGGGTGGCTGTCACAAGAAATCACAAGTTACAATTTATGATATGGTTATGATGAGCAGTTTTGCACCCCCATCTGTCTCTCTGACATCTCTGCTTGGATATCTCACTCAACTCAACTGAATATGACCCAGATTAAATTCCTCATTTCCACCCTAAAAACCTTCCTCTCCCTCTCACAGGTGACTCCTAGGGGGAGGGAATACGGGAGGAGCACGTGCCCCCACAGATTTTCAGAAACCCTATAGAACCCCTGATCAGCCCCCACTCCTCTCTCCCCCCACTATCAACAGTTACCAGTTGCCTGTCTCTCTCAATTTCCATTAATGGTGTCATGATCCAGCCTGTCCATCAGGCACGTAGCCTGAGGTTAATTTTTGACTCCTCCCTCTACTTTGCACCTCAAATCCAATCTGTTGCTGTCCTGTTGCTTCTCTCTGCACAAGAATGCTAAAATCTGAAACTTCCTTACTGTTTCCACTGCCAAGACCCTAGTACATGTTAGTCATCTCTCGCCTTAACTATTGTATTCTCCTCCTCCTCACTGGCCTCTCTTGCTTTCATCTTGCTTCTCAACACTTCATTGCCAAGGCCCATCCACCTCCTCTGCCACTTTGACCATGTTCAGCCCCTTTTCTTCCCTCCACTAGCTGAATGTATTCAACGCAAGCTCCTTGTCCTTACCTACAAGGCTCTTTGTGGTCTTGCTCCCTCCTGTCTCTCTGCACGTGTTTCCCTTAACGTTCCCACCCAGGAGCTTTGCACCTCCTCTGCCACCACCCTCAGATGTATTAATTTGCTCCTTGAAATGTATTTGCCCCTTCTCCCATGCTGCCCCCTATGTCTAGAACTCCCTCCCTGAACATACTAATTCTGTTCCTTTCCCACCCAACCTTCAAATGCCTCCTGAAAACCTACCTCTTCCATCAGATTCTTCCTAGCCCCACAGCCTGCACATGGATTCATTCAGGCTCCCCTTCTCCCCTGTAATTAAACCAAGCATATGCACCTGCGAATGCTCAAATTTGTGATTGTATCCCTGTCTCTCGCTGTGTTCCCTTCTCCTAGATTATAAACTTGCTGGGTACACTGCTTGTGATATATAAATAATAAATAAAATAAAAATACTACTACTAATAATAAATACATAGGAGAGAAGGGCCCCAGGGGGAGGGGCGAGATTGCAAACTGGCTTCTATTCAGGAGCAACACAACCTTTCAGTGAAATCCCTGCTTTTTGCCTGTGTAAATCCATTTTGAGACTTAAATATCCTTCCTGGCACCTCAGCCAACAACAGATACATGCAAAGTATAGCAAATATCCATCAGGATCACAACCTCCATCTGCAGTTGCACGACACATCTGAGACAACTAAGGGGTAGGGGCAATGATAAAAGGGTGTGTAACAAGTAAATAGTTATTTATCCCTTCCCAAAATACTAGAACTAGGGGACACCGCATAATATTAACTGGCAGCAGATGTAAATCAATTAAAAAGAAGGGACTAGGTTTTTTCCACTACACAATACATAATTAACCCGTGGAACTCATTGCAAGAGGATGTTGTACTGGGCTCAAATAGAAAAAAGGCTTGGATAAATTCTTGGAAAATAAGATCCATAAATGGCAGAGAGTCGGGTTGGTCAGGAGATGAGTCCTCTGACTACTGGGAGTGAATAGCAGAAAATGGATTGCTCCATTATGACCGGTTGTGTACATCTCTGAAACAGCCAAAGCTTCCACAACCTAGTAGGGCATTTCTTCTACTCTTGTGACCTGACTTAGGGTCACAGCCCAGTTTTGGGAACCTATGCCGAGTAGGGCGGCCATACCTCCCCTTTAAAAGAGGACACTTATGAAGAATACATGGTGCAGGGTTGCACTGGAACCAATGCAGCCCTGCAACATGTATTTTTGTAAACATCCTCTTTTAAAGGGGAGGTAACTGTGGGTGTGGCTCACCTGTTTGACACATCTGGATTTTGCTTTTATAAAATTATTCCCTGTTACTTCTGGAATCCACATGCTCTGGTCACTCCCAGCCTCTACTTGTGGCAGATTTTTTATTATAGGGCTCTTTTCCTGTTGGCTGGATTTTCCTGTGCAGGCAGTTTGAGTCTGGTGAATCCTGCATTGTTCCAGAGGGCTGGACTAAATGACCCTTGAGGTTCTTTCTAGCCATATGACTCTAGTCTACAGCAACAATAGCAAAAAATCCCAAAGAGCTTAACAGGCTGCCATAAGCAAGAGAGACAATTAACCTGCCACTGCAGAACAACACCCTCTGGAGAGGAACACGACTGCGTCACAGAAAGCATGAGGAGTACGGTCTTCTTCGTCAGCAAAGCTGCCGGTGGCTGCATCGCTCCACAAAATCAGGAAACTACATCACGGAGGCCGAAACTGACTGCTCTTCAGCAGTAATCATCATCTGAGGAAATCGAGCCAGCCACCCCCTGTCCAGGTGCATGGGACAATCCAGCTATTGTAGCCTTCCACGTAGTCTTCTGCCTGGACAGCATCACAGAGGAGAAAGTCTGCACTCATTCCACAACTCATCAAGCTGTTCACTCCCCTCCACCTTAATCTACAAAGCCCCCTGGAAACTGCAGAGAATGGAAAGGTCATGATGAGCCTCCCTGCCAGATACGGTGAGCTAAACAATGACCAAGCCCTGTGCCATCATGCCTACTAGCCCCCACTGATTAGTTCTCCTTTTGCATCATTGCAACAGTCTCCTGGATGGCTCCCCCTGTACTCCCTTATCCAGCCTACCTTGCCCTTGTCAATCACATCCTATCGCCTGATTTGGTTATTCACAGTAGCTGCTGCTAAGGGTACAATTGGATCTAGGGCGATAGTCCCCAACCTTGGTGTGGTTGCGAGCCATTTTCAGAGTTCAAGATTTATGGTGGTGAGCCACGCTAGGCAGAGTGGTGGTGGACCTGGCAAATGGCACAGCAGGAGTGTCTGGCACATTTAACCTTTATCTTGCTGATTTGGAGGTGCTTGTGCTCTCTCTCTCACACACACACACTCCTCTCTTTCAGCATTTTGCATTTATTTACTGAGCTGTTGCAAGCAATATGAAAAGATGTTGTGAGCAACAGGTTGGTGGAGAGTCATGGGTTAGGGACCACTATTCTAGTGGAACTGCTGATAGCTCAGTAATTCTGTACAGACACTGTGGCTAACACATGATCTAGCCTTATGCAAGGCACAGCACCAACCTCAGCTAGCTAACAGGCATTCATCATCCATGGGCCTAGCTTGACTGTTACATTTGGGGCGGCTAAAGTAAGTCTCCTATGCCAAGCAGAATGAGATTAAAAAAAGCTAACACTGCTTGCCCTATTTATTCACACAGCAGTTTGCTCAAGCAGACTTAGCAGTGCAGTTGGGTTGCAAGAGGACTGCAGCAGAGTTAGCAGTGCAGCTGGTTCGCTAAGCTTTAGGGATACCATGCTAGAGTTTAGGGCACATTCCCACAAATAGCTACACTGAATTAATAAGTCCTTAATTTGCTTGTACTTCAGTATCAGTGGTATTCAGGAGTAGCAGTTTATTCATACAGCAGTCTGCAATGGCAGGAGTAGGAGTTCTAAGAGGCGTGAACCCTCAAAGTATTTACTTCTGAATAATTAATACATAATCCTTTTCACTTTCTAAACTGAAGTATGTTGTGATGTGAACCTTTTCCATGTTTGGTTAGTGAACACAGTATACAAATCATTCCTAGATTGCAGCACACAATAGCTCTCCTGCTGTGAACTCTATGGTTCTTCTTGGCATCGTGACATCCCAGAATGCTTTGCATGGAAGACATGCAGGGATATGTCTCACCATGTGTGTTTTGCTGACATCACCGCTGGGGACTGATTGCAATGGTCCTAAGTCAGTTTTGAAGTGTAGTGTGAATGATACTAAAGTGAGTTAGTAAAATCAGAAAATATAATTAGACTCTGTTAAATCAGTTTTACTTTGTCTGTGTGAATTCAGCCCAAGATTCTCCTGGAGGCCTTGTGTAGCCCATCCATTAACTTCTTTGTAGAAAATGAGGTCACTTGGACTTCCTTATCTTGTAGAGCAGGCTCTGGATGGTAAAAAAAACAACGGATGGTTAAAGAAAGCGCAGACAGTGGAGTGAAATTCACACCCACGACCACGTGTGCAGTTCAGAGACCATTCCCCAAAGCTATAAGAACAGAATTTCAGCACTCCATCCTGCATTTCAGGTGCTGGTGCTTTGTCCTACTACTACACACCTATTCTGCGGCAGACAAGTGAGTTTGGGTCGGGAGCAAAGTCCTAGTGAAACCATACCCAATACCCATGCATTAGCTCATCTACACAAGGATTTCAACATGTGCCAGCTAGAGCATCTTAGCAAACACCCCTCCTAAGAGGTGTGAACCCCAAATGGACAGGAGGCTGCTGTATTTGGAACCCTGCTGGTGTCTGAATCAACTACAATCCAGCTCTTTCTCTTTAGCATGTTCAATTCAGCGCAGCTTTGGCCCGGCTTTTCCCTGCTGGAATTCTCTCCCCAGAGAGATCTAATTAGCTAATTCTGTTGCTATTTTTAAATCGAAATGGCAGGCTTTCTCTTTTATGCTGAGTGTCAGTGTTTGTGCTGCTGCCCCCCCTTGTGAATGGCTCTCTGTAAATGAATAATAATCACATTAGAGGTTGGGGTTTTTTAAGACAAGCTGATCAATTAACAAAGGAGGGAGGAGAAGACATCTGAGGCGATAGAATTTCTCTAGATAGACAACTCAACCTAAGTCCATGAGCCGCAAGGCCCATACTCTGGAGTAGCGTAGCCCTACTGAAGCCTTGTGGAGCTCTAGCTCTTTAAGAAGGTTCAGTAATTGCTCTTGAATATCCTCAGTGCATTGCACATAATAAATTAATAGCAATCCTCAGCTCAGCAAGGCTCTGAAAGCAAAAACTACCTCAGCTGAGCTATCTCTTCCATGAAGCTTGTTAGGAATGGGTGGGAGTGAAAAAGCAGAGAGAGATTTCTATCTATCTCCCCCCCAGCATAGCAGAAGGCTGCAGGGATTTGAAAATGGGGCCCCAACCAGCACACCCCTTTTGCACATGCTTGTTCTATTCTATTGCTTAAAGCACAATACCTTAGAGAGAATGCGAGAGATGGAATAGGGGCAAGAGATGTGAGACACAAAAGTTCAGGTGATCTCTTCTATCTGACCAACTTCTGTTGGGAAGAATATGCATAGGTGGCCATATATGCAATTTTTTTCAGGACACTTATGAAAAATACATGTTGCAGGGCCTGCATTGGTGCCTTAGGTACAACATGTATTTTGTATGTGTCCTGGGAAAATTTGTATATATGGTAACCCTAAATATGCAGGCTTTCAGGCCATACAGGGCCCTTTCTCAGGCATGTAAGAATTCTGAATTTTAGGAATCTGACATGCCTGAAAACCAGTCTAGCATAGTGCATAAGGTATTGGACATTGACCTGGGGGACCAGGGTTCAAATCCTGCCTTAGCTTCCTGAATGGCCTTGGGCAAGTGTGTCACAAAGGAACATAGGGTCACACATGTGTGATACTGGCCTACACGTAGGCTACAAGCCTAGTAAATATGTAAAGCAAAAGGTTCAACATGTATGTAATGTTACAACTGAGACCTGTAAAACTCAAGTCATGTACTGTAACACTGACGAAACTCCATGAAATGGAAAGAGATAAAGAGTGTGGATTCACCCCACAGCCAGGCAGACACCTGTGGAGATGCAAATGGACCTTCCTGTTTGCCTTTTCCCTACGTGCTTCGAACCATGCAGACTCCAAGGTGGGAAGGAGAAACAAAGGACTCGGAATTGTTATTTAAGCCAGGGCCATTAAGCCATCTTCGCTACCTCTTGGGGAGTGACTATTGGGAACTCACTCAACATCTTACAACCAGGAGGGCTGAGCAAAGCTATGAACTGAGAGAGGGAACTTTGATTTAAACTCTCTAAGAACCAGCACCCAGTCACCTACATCTCTGACTGAGAACAGACCAGAACTTATGGACCTTTGTAGGGTAAGATTCTTATCTAAGAACTCAACCAGTATAGATTAGGAATGCGTTATATTTACCTTTTATTTTCTAGTTACCACTCTATCAACTATCTTGCTTATGTAATCAATAAACTTTCTTCTTATCTTTATGAAGAAGTGTCTGTGTCTATTATTGGGAATACAAACTGAGCAACTTGAGTTTTCAAACTCTTGCGAACCCAGAGAATAAAGAGGCTGTAAACGGGAAGTATTGGGCCCTTGGGTGACAAAGGTGTTATCCCTGCTTCAGGATTGAATCAGCCAGAGAGAGAAAACTGATTCAAGTGGGCTGTAAGCGAGGGAAACTGAGTCACTCAAAACCGGTAAAGTGGGGGTGCAGACCGCCAACCTATGACAGTGGTGCCCAATGAGAAGGGTTACACTCAGATTTGTATATCAATGTGTAGACAGGCATAAGAGGAGAATAGCCAGGTGACTGGTATCCACGGAGGGGAGTAAATCCCATATCTGGAGAGAGTGAGTTGTCAGTGACTGTCTGGAACTCAGCTCTGAGAAAATAAGAAAATCTTGGAACAGAGTGGCAATTTGTTATTTTAGTATTGATTTTGGGGGTAGAGACAGAAAAAGGAAAGCACATGAAAATGGCCCCTACAATCAAAGGACTAAAGAACATGAAAAAAGAACAGCTTGTGGAGGAATGCAACAAAAGACCCATCTGAACTTACTACAGACCAGATGAGAGAGACTCTCCGGGAACATATGAAGCAGCAACAGAGAGAGGAGGCAGCGGCCTCACACGAAAGGGCGGAAAGCAAGTCCTCTGAAGACGAGGATGGGATGCAGACTATCAGCAGAGAGTTCCTGGAATTCAAAAAGCATCAGTGGGAACAGAAACTAGAAAGGCAAAAGATGGAACTGAAACGTCAAAAGTTAGAACTCCAGAAACAAGAGAGAGAGAAAGACATACAGCTCACACTAGAAAAACTGAGACAGGAAGAAAAAAAGAGAAAGAGAGGGAAGAAAGAGAGACAGGAAAATGAGAAAGAAGGAAAGCACCAACTGGAATTCCTGGAAGCACAGAAGGCAGCAGGAATCCAACCTACAACGCCCTCTGAAAGCAACACACTCAGAAACAGAAGCCAACAGATCAGAGATTGTTCAACTCTCCTACCCGTGTATCAAGAAACAGAGTGCGTAGACAATTTTTTTACCACCGCACAACACATCTTTCATCAGCAGAAGATCCCCAACGACATGTGGGTACAGTTATTATTACCCAAGATGACACCGAAAGCACGAGATGTATACAACGAAAAAACAGAAGAAAATCAAGATTTGCCTTTCTCAGAATTCAAAAAAGCAGTTCTGGAGGAATACAGGATCACACCAGAAACTTTTCATCAAAAATTAAGGAACTTTAAGAAGTCAAATGGTCTGTCTTATTCAGATGTGTCCAATATGTTAAAGCGGTATGGAGTAAAATGGTTAGATGCGGGTGGGAATGCCACTAAGGAACAAATACTGAATTCTGTATTGCTAGAACAATTTTACAATCTTTGTAGCCCAAGCCTAAAAGCATACTTGCTTCACCAGAGGATCACAGATATAAAGGAAACAGGGAGGAAGGCTGATGCGTATATTGAACATGCGATTGCAGCTTATGGGGAAAAGAAACAAAACACTGGGCGGAAAAACAAGCAGGGGTTTTACAACAAACAGAATGGCTACAAACCTTCCAACTCTGAGAAGGGTAACCAGACCCAGAACAAACCAAATGAGAACAGGGGTGAGGGGAGACCGGGATCTCCCAAGTCCCACAGAGCACACAATTCCCACAATCCACAGACAAATACCATAACCTGTTATTCCTGTAACCAGACAAGACACATAAAAAGGAATTGCCCCAATTCCAAGAATACTGAGAACCAAAGCAGAACTAAGATTGAAGCTAACTTGGCCTCAGTGAGGACAGATGCTCCTTATACCTGTTACACACTCCAAGACCCACACACAGATAACGCACACCTCTTCAGACCAGCCAAAGTAAATGGCATGCCCTGTATGGGTCGAATTGATAATGGTGCAGACTGGGTCATGGTCAGAGAGGATTTGATCCCGGAAGCGTGTTACACCACCCACAAGGTCTTGGCAAGTGGACTGGAGTTCCCCGCCCCCCTGCAAGTCGGGATAATAACGACTTGCCTCACGGGAATGCTGTGAGGGTGAACTAGATATGGATTCTAAAGTATTATAGACATGATAAATAATAATAAATGCTTGAGGAAGGTTTCTATAATATAGCTTGATACTCTCACCAGCAAAAGTCGGCCTAATAAAAGAGATCATTTCTTGTCTCCATTTCTTAATGCACAATGGAATTCAGGGGATCAAGGCCTTTCAGGTCAATCATCCACCATTAAAGGCAATGGGAGTTTTGTCATGGACTTTAATGGCATAGAATTGCGTTCTCAGTGGCTAGCTTGTTCCTCGCTTAAGGGTGTAATCTTCTGTCATTGAAGTCAATGGCTCAGCTCACATTGACTTTAATGGAGGAGGAGGAGGCGTGCACTGGTAACATCCCTCCTGTCCAGATAGAAAGACTGGTTTGAATTTCCACTACTGTCATTGAGCTGTCATCGCCCTCCATCTCAGTGCCACACAGGGTGGCTTCATCCATTGGGCAAGGCTGGCAGGCTTAGTCCATGGCAGCAGGTAGCAGCCCTGGCATCCCCCAGCTCTTCCTGCGGTGCTCAGTGCAGCACTGCTGCTGACCTGCCTCCTGTAGCCACTATGTCAAGTTCCCAGCCTGCTACTGCAACAGCTCCAGGTTTCAGCTCCTTCAGTGCAACAGTCCCCCATCCCCTCACAATGGGGAGCTCTGTGGAGAGCGGGGTGCTGCTGTTGTTTTGTTGGTGTACACAAAGTGCCATCTCCTGGACTTGCTCTAGGGGGACTAAGAGGAACTGAGGGACTAACAGGCTGCAGGACTCTGATTGGTTCTGTCTCTTCAGGCAGTGAGCACCCCCTCCCTCAAAGTCTCATAGAAGTGGCAATAGGCATTTTGGAAGCCATTGCACTAGATCACCCTTCCTTCCTGCACTGGACACAGAATACACACATTCTGTAGTACAGACAAGGTCTTAAGGATGCATTGAGGAAGCCAAAGGGGGATTGTCTACCTGTTATAAACTCCCCCTTGGTTGAGTTTGCAGAAAGAACTTGCATTAGGAGAGGGTTGAGGGTTGAGGATTTATTTATTTATTTATTTGCATTTTTTTAGCTGCCCCCTCATGCCCATGGCATCTCGGGGCGGCTTAAAACATATAAAATAACAATTAAAAATAAACAATAAAACACACAATTTAAAACATGTAAAATCCATCTAAAAACAACCCCCCCAAACCATTTATCCCAACCCCCCTCCCCTCCTCCGAAGGCCTGGGAGAACAACCAGGTTTTACAAGCCCGGTGAAAGGCCAACAAACTCGGGGCCAGACGGGCTTCCTCCGAGAGAGAATTCTATAGTCGCAGCCCAGCCACCGAGAACGCCCTCTCCATTGTGGCCCCCTGCTTTACATGGGGGACCTCCAGGAAGGCGCCCCCGGCGGACCGAAGGGGTCGCTCTGGGACACGGAGGGTGAGGCGGTCCCTGAGGTATGAAGGGACAAGACCGTGTAGGGCTTTATAGGCCAAAACCAACACCTTGAATCTGGCTCGGTACGCTATAGGCAGCCAGGGCAGCATGCAGAGCACGGGAATGATGTGTTCCTGTCGACTCGTCCCCGTGAGGAGACGAGCTGCCGCGTTCTGCACCAGCTGCAGCCTCCGAACCAGCACCAAGGGAAGCCCCACATAGCGCGCGTTGCAGTAGTCTAGCCTCGAGGTAACAAAAGCATGGATGAGAGTGGTCGGGTGGGGTCTGGAAATATATGGCCACAGCCTCCGCACCAGATACAACTGGTGGAAGGCAGTCTTGGCCACCACCTCCACCTGCCGATCTAGATGGAGATCTGGGTCCAACAATACCCCCAGACTCTGAACCTGCTGGGCTGCGGGAGGTCGGACCCCCTCTACGAGGGGAGCCAACACCTCCCTCGCCCTACCCACCGCCATCACCTCCATCTTATCAGGATTGAGCTTCAGTCTGCTCTGCCGTAACCAATCTGCCACAGCCTCCAAATATAGAGACAGCAGAACCTGGGTCAGTTGAAAAGGAGAGGTAAAGCTGGGTGTCATCAGCATATTGGTGGCAACGCATACCAAACCCTCTCACAATCTCCCCCAAGGGCTGCATATATACGTTAAACAATAATGGAGACAAGATGGAACCTTGCGGAATGCCACAATCCAGGGCCTGGGGGCTAGAAGATTCAGCCCCCAGGACAACCCATTGGCTTCTCCCTGAGAGGAATGATCGGAACCATCCAAGGACAGTCCCATCCAGAACCCCCAGAGCTCGCAACCGTCTCAGCAGCAGCCCATGGTCCACTGTATCAAAAGCAGCCGAGAGATCTAGAAGGACCAGAAGTGTTGAACGTCCTGCGTCCATCTCCCAGCAGAGAGCATCCACCAAGGCCACCAACACCGTCTCTCTGCCATAGCCGAGGTGGAAACCCAATTGAAATGGGTCAAGGAAACCAATTCTATCAAGATGAACCTGGAGCTGCAGTGCCACCACCCGTTCAATAACCTTCCCTAAAAAGGGAAGGTTAGAGACAGGTTGGTAGCTGGTGAGCGCGTCCACATCCAGAGATGGTTTCTTCAGCAGGGGGCACACCACGACCTCCTTGAGACCAGGGGGCAATCTTCCCTGCTGTAGGGACGTGTTGATTACCCTCGCCAGCACCGTCCCCAATGTCTCCCTGGAGGCTTTCACCAACCAGGATGGGCATGGATCTAGTTCACAACTGGTGGCTCTAACATACCCCAGGACATCCACAGCATCAGCTGGTGTCACTTCCCAAAACTCATCCCAAGAAGATGGACCAGATGGAGCCTCCATTTCCTCGCGCTCCACCTCCACTGCCCCTAATCCAGTGTCGAAGTTGCTCTGGATCTGAGCGATCTTGTCTGCAAAGTAGGTGGTAAACTCCTCACAGTGGGCCTGGGACAAGTCCCCATCCAGGCAGAGGGAGGCCAGACTGACCAGCCCCCGCACCACCCGGAACAGCTCCGCTAGACGCGACTTTGCACACACTATGAGGGCGGCAAAGAACTCTTTCTTTGCAGTCCTCACACCCTCAACATAGGACCTCAAATGGGCCCTATGGAGAAGTCAGTCAGATTAAGTGCGAGTCCGACGCCAGCATCGCTCTAGTCACCTACCTGCCTGCTTTATACACCGCAGCCCCTCAGTAAACCAAGGGGCCCTGCAGTGACAAAACAGAGGAAGGAGACATCTCAGAGCCACCCTGTCAATGGCCTCCCCGAGCAAGATGTTCCAAGCACGGACGCGTTCATCAACAGGGTGGCCGTCAGGATCTAAGGTTAAATCCCCCAGCACCTCCTGGAACCGTTGAGGTTCCATCAGCCTCCGGGGGCGGACCAACCTAACTGGTCCATTCCCCTTCTGGAGGTGGTGTGCTGAGAGACTGGCCTGTAGGAGGTAATGATCCATCCATGACAAGGGCGTGACCCTCACATCCCCCACTACTGGATCACCCACCTCAAGACCAGAACAGAACACCAGGTCGCAGGTGTGCCCCCCCACATGGGTCGGGCAGTTAACAACTTGGGACAAGTCCATGGTTGCCATGGCGTCCATGAACTCTCGCTCCACTCCCACAAGGCTGGTATCGGCATGGGTATTGAAGTTCCCCAGGACCACGGTCCTGGAGGAGTCCAGCACCACAGCGGAGACCAGATCTGCTAAAGCGGCAAGGGATGCCGTTGGGCAGGAAGGGGCCCGGTACACCAGCAGCACCCCTAAATTGCCCCCAGCCAAATTGAACACCACATGGAGGGCGTCGATCCCCGGAATCTCCTGGACTGGATAGCTCCTAGCAGGCCATGTGTCTGTAAAAATAATAGCTACACCACATCCCCGGCCCCCAGTGCGGGGCTGGTGCTGCACGGCATACCCAACTGGAACGAGATGGGCCAAACTTGGCCCCACCTCCTCGTCCAGCCAGGTTTCTGTAATACATGCAAGGTCCGCAGCCCCGTCCAGAATCAGATCTTGGATTACTGGGGCCTTATTTGCCACGGACCTCGCATTTAGCAGCATCAGCCCCCCACAGTCAGACCTTAGACCCTGCTCCTCCCTCACCTCCAGTGGGGGGGGGGAGACTCTTTTGACCTCCACAAGGGACCTAGGACCCCTGGGTGCCCGAACCACACACCTCCATGGACCATACCGGCCCTGTCCCAGAACCACCCCTATGGCCGCTCCTCCCCTCCCGTCCACATAGTTTCGGCCCCCTCCTACCGGCTGCTCTCCCAGAGCCCTCAGAGATCTCCGCCCCCTTTCCCCAGAATATCCCTTCCCCCCCTTCCCTCCCCCACATTCTCCCTGGGGCTCCCGCTCTCACTGAGACCCCCCCTCCCACCCACCCCTTCTCCCTGGGACTTCCTCTC
>QEPC01007988.1:839784-889054 GCA_003113815.1 Sphenodon punctatus
CCCCTATCCCCCCACCCCACTCCCTAGGGCTCCCTCTCTCACAGAGACACCCATTCCAACCTCCCCCCCTCTCCCCAAAACTCTCCCGTTTAGAATTAAGACCAGGGATCTTTGTGGGATGGCAAAGTGCAATCAATACACAGGGGAGACCATGACAAAAATGCAGCAGCGGTTTTGCATTTTGGCCTGTCTAATGACGCTAAAGTTTGCCCTTTAGAGCCATCGTGTCTGCCTCCCATCACTCCAGCTCCAGTCCATGATCGCTGTGGCAGGGGAGCAACGGGGTGTAAAGCGCTCTCTGGCCCTAGAGCGAAATGAAAGCGGGATCCAGCTCCTTCATTGGGTGGAAGAAAAGACAGCTGGAGAGGCTGCTAACCAGAAATCTGTCTACACCAGGCTAGAATACACCCAGCGAAGCTCACCCAGAAAGAGGTTTTTCCCCCTGCTCTTCTCTTACCAAGCACACCCACCTCTCTTCCAGTAGAGCAGCCTATTGCTTCATTGAGGAAACCCCCTCAGTAGCAAAGAGCCATCGGGGACAGGGGATTTGTATTTGATAGGGCTAGGAGGCAGCGCTCCCGCTCCACTGATCCCTGACAGTCATTAATGCATTATGCAGCAAAAATCCCGCTCCAGCAAGCTGGCAAATGCAGCCCAGGACTTTCACTGGACTCAGCTCAACGCGACATAATACACTATACACAGAACAGCAGCAGCAGCAGCAGCAGCAGCGAGCATGATGCTGGGGAGAATACAACCATTCTGTGCCTCTCTCTGTTATAGGGCATGAAGAGCTGGTGTTTCTTTCGTTCCACATTAATTTATTATTATTATTATTATTATTATTATTATTAATAACAACAAGCATTTATATAGTGCCAGCAATGTACCTGATGCTTTACAAAGTAATTTAATAGACACGGTCCCTGCCCTAGGGTTTACAATCTGAGAGATTGGGGGGGATCAGGGGGAGGAGACGACAGAAGGGGAACAGAGGGGGAGACAAGGAGTGAACATTCACGAGGATGCGAGGTCCAAGGTGCACGCGCCTGGCTTAGTTACATCAAGAATAATGGCTGGTTGGTCCATGTGGTGAGAATATGAGTACACAGACCAAATGATAATGCGCAAGCCCAAATAAAGACTAAACCAAGACTTGCGTGTACACACACACACACACACACACACACACACACACACACCCAGAGCATGACTTTAGTTCTCTAAGCACTGAAGGAGGAGGAGAGGGGAAAACCCAAGGTCAGTTTCATTTCCATGTTTCTCATTACTCATAGCTTAGCCTATCTGATTCCAAGCCATGCTCCTTTCCATGGCTGTGATTTCCTAGACAGAAAGTCAATTCTTTCCCAGAACCATGTTTTACATGCCAGGAATACACCAATGCTAAGCGAGGAAGTCAGAAAAATAGGCACCTGTGAGAACAGCAGCAATGCCATATGGAGAAGAGAGGGAATGGGAAGTTCGGGTGAGGCGGAATGAGCCATTTGCTTGTACGCCAATCTCAAATCCAGCAGAGCTTAGTGGCTGGATGGTCAACGCAAGGGATTTGCTAACTCATTTGCAATCACACCCAAGCTGTGTCCACAAACATCACCTTGTGCACAGATCACAAATGTGTAAATAGCAATTCGGGGGTGGAGAGCACCCGGGGCTGGATCGAGGCAAATGAAGATTGTGTGCCCACACACAGCACATGTTTCGGGGGCCTTGAATAAACTTGAAACAACATAAGAGCAAGAGGCACTGGCATCAAATACAGGCCCACAGAGCTTAAAACACGGGACTCCCAGCCGATGGTGATCCAAGAGGGGGTCCTCAACATATGGGATCCGTGAGTAATATATCTGTAATATATGTAACTACAGGGCCTGCAATGCAGGGAATCCTGTCTACTGGCAGGATGTTATGTTTAACTGAACGTCAAAAATTAGTTACAGTAACACTTTCCTTTTTCTAATTGAACTGATGGTGGCTCGACAGCTCCAGGGACATCTTGACCATATCGGTTTTCTTGGTCCCTCTCAGTCGGGATTTTGACCGGGGTATGGCACTGAGACTGCGCTTGTGGCTTTGGTTGATGATCTCCGTCGTGAATGGGATCAAGGTTGTTCGACCCTGTTGATTCTATTAGATGTTGGGTGCATTTGATACTGTTGACCATGAGATGTTGGTGACACGCCTGTGGGATCGTGCAGGGGTGGGTGGGACTGTTCTTGAATGGTTCCGCTCATTCCTGACCGGAAGATGTGCGGGGATTATTTTTCATCATACCCGGACCTCTTGTGTGGAGTCCCGCAGGGTTCGGTTTTGTCCCCTCTCCTGTTCAACGTGTATATGTAGCCACTCAGCGAGATGATCAGGGGGTTTGGCGTGCGGTGCCATCAAACTGATGACACCCAGCTTTACCTCTCCTTTTCCACAGAGCCAGGCCCGGCAGTCTTGGTGCTTACTTGGTGTGTGACGGCGGTGGGGGACTGGATGAGGGCTAATCAACTGAAGCTGAATCCCGACAAGACAGAGGTGATGTTAGTGGGTAAGGCGATGGAGATGGCAGCCCCCATTATTGATGGGGTCTGTCCCCCATTGGTCTCCCAGGTATGAATTCTGGGGGTGCTCCTCGACTCGCAGCTCCGCCTGGATGTCCAGGTGGAGGCTATGGCAAGGAGTGCCTTTCACTAGTTACATCTGGTGCGGTGGCTTCGGCCGTATGTCTCAGACTCCGACCTGGCCATTGTCATCCATACTTTCATCACCTCCAGATTGGACTACTGTAACACACTGTACGTGGGGCTACCCATGGTGACTGCTCGGAAACTGCAGCTGGTGCAGAATGCGGTGGCCCGTCTCCTGGGGGGACTGGGCCGCCAGGAGCATATTACACCGGTGCTCCGCTCTCTGCACTGGCTGCCAATAGTTTTCCGGGCCCGATTCAAGGTGTTCGTTTTGGCCTATAAAGCCCTAAATGGCCTAGGCCCTACCTATCTGCAGGACCGCCTCACCCCCTGGATTCTGGATCGGCCCCTGCGGTCGTCCGGGGATGCCCTGCTCGAGGTCCCCTTGTTTTCCGGGGGGCCGCACCTCGGCTGTGGAACTCCCTTCCCGTGGAGGCCCAGCTGGCCCCGGATCACTCCTCTTTTCGAAGAAGCTGTAAGACCTGGCTGTTCTGCCAGGCATTTGGTGGGGGAGAGGGGTGAGTGGAGTGGGGGAGTGGGTTAGGGTGGGGGGTGGGCTATTTTTATCCTCCTTTTATGTTATTGTTTTTAGCTTTATTGTTAATTTTAATGATTGTAAGCCGCCCCAAGCTGCCTGTGGCAGGAGGGGTGGGGTAATAAGTTATTTTAATAAATAAATACATAAATAATCAATGTGTGTCCATCAAACATTTTTAGATTGAGAGGGTGCCCACCCCACCATTCACAGAGGGCCCCAACTTTCCTCAGTCCAGCACTGGGGACACCCCTGAACGGCATGGACTGTAACATCACTGGGTGAGGGTCTCAGAGCCTGCTTTTCATGGCCAAGACATAGTCATCTGATGACGGTTCAGCGGCCTCTGAGCATTGTAGAACTGGATTGGGCCCATCAAATGGGCAAGTCACACAAAAGGCAGAGAAACTGGCTTCACTGTTGGCAAGATCAGGAAATAGCCCCATGAACAGAGCCAGACCCCTGCTTTCTACACTCTCCATTAGAATGGAGATAGCTTTGTGATTAAGGGGTGCTTGCACCGTTGCCACCTGTGGATAAAAAGAAAGAAATGAGTGCATGCTTTACCAAACTGTTACCTCCAGGCATTTTACCCTGTGATAATTTAACCCCAGGGCAATCTGCCTCACAGCATTCATTCTGACTGGATTTTAACTTCAGAGGTAGAATTTGTGCAAATGCTTCAGGCAATCTGGGCTAACTCACCTTTTTTGTCGGCTAATTACCCCCCATTTCATCTCAATTGATCATAAGAACAAATAAATGTATGCAGGTTAGCTGCTTTCAATTTACCCCAGAAGTGCCTGACTACCATGGGAACTCTGTGGGGTAAATAGCAGGGTAAAGGGCCCTACCCTGGGGTAAAATGAGAACCTGGCCTTAGTCAGAATACTTTCCATAGTCATCACTGCAGGGTCGCTTTCATAAGTAACAAAATCAACTAATTCGGCTTTGATCCCACACTGAAACTCTGACCAGCAGCCGTCCTGCAATGGACACATTCAAAACTCCACCCTGGGGCCCCTAGCCACCAATACTACACTAAGTTACCGTGACCTTCTAACAGATGAACTATGCATTGAATGCATTGCATTTTACCACAGAGAAATTCAAAACTCTGCTGCCAGGATCATCCACCTTGCCCGTCGCTTTGACCATGTGCAGCCTCTCCTCTCCTCTCTCCACTGGCTCCCTCTTCCTGAGTGTATTCTGCACAAGCTTCTTTTCCTCACTTACAAAGCCCTTCACAACCTCGCTCCCCCCTACCTCTCTGCCTGATCTCCTTCTGAATGCCTGTTCGAGCACTCCACTCCTCCTCCATCCCCTCCCTCACCCTCCCCTGCTCCCCCAACCGCTTTCATCCCTTCTCTCTTGCTGTCCCGCACGCCTGGAACTCCCTCCCTGCCCTCGTCTGTCTTGCCCCCACCCTCCACACCTNTCTGCTCCGCCCTTCCTAACTTCTGCTAATCATCCCCACCCAGGATTATCCCCCACCTGCTATCTGCAAACTCCCAACTTACTGTAACCAAGCCAAGAACGTGTACCTGAGTTCTCGCATCCTCATGAATGTCACATCCTTTGTCTCTCCCTCTGTTCCCCCTTCCCTGTCTTTAGATTGTAAGCTCTCGGGCAGGGACCGTGTCAATCTTATTTTTTGTAAAGCGCCAGGTACATCGCTGGTGCTATATAAATGCTAATAATAATTAATAATTTATTATAAAAATTTCTTATCCTGCCCCCTCTTGCCAAGGCAGCTCGGGGTAGCGTACAATATAAAAGAATAAAATACACATAACTTAAAAACAAGCAACAATAAAACCATCAATCCCCCCCCATCCCATCCCTCCCCCTACCTGTCTCTCTCATCAAACGCTTGGTGGAACAGCCAAGTCTTACACTGACGCCTGAAGGAGGGAAGGCCCCGGGCCAAACGAACCTCTATTGGGAGGGAGTTCCACAACCAAGGTGTGGCGACTGAGAACACCCTCTCCAATGTGGTCCCCCTGCCAAACATGGGGGATCTCCAAAAGGATGCCCCCGGCCGACCGCAACAACCGTTCCAGAACCCGGGGAGTGAGGCGGTCCTGCAGGGAGGTGGAGCCCAGGTCATATAGGACTTTAAAGGTCAACACCAACACCTTGAATCAGGCCCGGTAGGCAACAAGCAGCCAGTGCAGAGAATGGAGCACCGGTGTTATGTGCTCTCAGCGGCCTGTTCCCATCAGAATACGGGCCGCTGCATTCTGCACCAGCTGCAGCCTCCAGACCATTACCTTGGCTAGCCCCACGTAGAGTGCGTTACAGTAACCAAGCCTTGAGGTGATGAAGGCGTGGATGATGGCGGCAAGGGCGCAGTCTGAGATAAGGCCGTAACAGTTGCACCAGATGTAATTTGGCAAATGCACTCCTCGCCACAGCTGCCACCAGGGCATCAACGCGGAGCTATGGATCGAGAAGCACCCCCAGACTACGAACTTGAGGAACCAAGATGGGGCGCACCCCATCAATGATGGGGGCCTCTACTCCCTCAACCCTCCCCACCAGCATCACCTCCGTTTTGTCGGGATTCAACTTCAGGTGACTCGCCCTCATCCAGTCCCTCACAGCTGGCAGACATCGGGTAAGCACCGAGACTGTGGGGTCAGAGTCCACTGAAAACGAGAGGTAGAGCGGAGTGTTGTCAGCATATTGATGACAACACACTCCAAAACCTCTCACAACCTTACCCAAAGGCTGCATATACATGTTGAACAGGAGGGGGGACAGAATAGAACCCTGCGGGACCCCGCATGTAAGATCCTGGGGAGCAGATGTACAGTTACCCAAGACCACACGGTGAGTCCTACCGGCCAGGAACGAGCGGAACCATTTGAAAACTATCCCGCCCACCCCAGCACGATCCCGTAGCTGAGTCAACAACAGCTCGTGGTCAATGGTATCAAAAGCAGCTGACAGATCTAACAAGACCAGAAGGGTCGACTGCCCCTGGTCTAGAGCACAGTGCAGGTCATTGACCAAGGCCACAAGTGCAGTCTCGGTGCCATATCTTGAACGAAAGCCAGACTGTGAGGGGTCCAGGAAACCGACCCAGTCAAGATGGTCCCAGAGCTGCTGGGCCATCACCCGTTCAATAACCTTCCCTAAAAAGGGAAGGTTAGAGACAGGCCGGTAGCTGGCAACTGACCTGAGAGATAAAGACAGAAGACCCCTTTTGCTGGCTGAATGAGGGCTTCATATAAGTGCAATGAAGTACATGTTTCCAAAATTGACACTGAAACTGACTCAAGTCCAGTCCAGAAATGCAAAGGCGAGGCAGAGACAAGTTATTGTTAATAATTCCTGTAGTGTTTAAACTGCTTTACAATCCTTATCTAGTTCATATCCACAACAACAATAGGTTATTTCCATTTTACAGATGGGGAACCAAGACTGAGGAAGAATAATTTGCGCACGGCTATCCATTGAGCATTCATGGTGAATACAGGATTTGAACTCTGGTCTCCCAAGTCCAAGTCTTAGCCACTAGGATACACCTACCTCTCAGCTTTAGAAGTTGGTCCAATAAAGAGGAATCAGCTTAACAACTTGATTTCTTGTCCCACTGCTACTTTGAACCAACACAAAAGCCACACTTAAAAAGCAGATTCCCCAGGGCATTTAGTACTGGTACTTGTAGTTAGCACCAGCACAAGTCCCATTCACCTCAGTGGGACTTGCACCAGTGCAAAATGCCCCAAGGATTGCAATGTATAAGGTAAGACTGGTAATGTTTTCTGCTTTTGGCTAAAAACAACAGCTACCTCTTTGATTTCCCTGGCTGGTTTCATGTTGAGTCCCAGCAGTTCAAGAGGTGGAGGGAAGGCAGAGGCTCTTGAGCTTCTTCCTGAAAACCAAAATTGTTTCCTGCAAACAAGTCAAAACTCCAGTGGCGTCTTTTCCTACAGAGTGCAATGGAATTGCTTGGTTCCACCAAGTAAACACAGGCTTCACCACGTGAGCTACATGGATTATTTATGTTGCATCCATTCTAGGTCTTTGCAGTCCATATGGATGCCACGGTAACTCCAAACTTCAGGCAGGGATTATAGGGCAGGAAGGGAAAACAAAAAGATGACGCAGGGCCCCAGCCCATCCATTCCATTTCTCTGTCAACCGGGACTCAAGAGTCAATCAGGAAGATGCAGTCTAATTTAATTAACACAGGTTTTTGTACTCCAGCAGGGTAAGACAAAACATGACCTTGTTGTTAAAACAAACACAGCAAGCTATTGTTTTCTGTTGCATGTTCTGGTCTTGATCCTACCCAGCCCTTGTGCCATACAGGACGCAAAGCTTCAGCACTCCGGAGCTCCCAGGAGGGGAAACGTGTGTGTGGGCATAAGAAAAGAGACTCTTCAGGAGGATCACTCTGGAGCTTCAAAGAGTGACAGTAACAATGGCCCAGGAAGCTTCTAGGACCACAGAACTGGAGAAAGATCCCTGAGAAGTCAGCTAATCCAGGTGTCCCCAAATTGTGGTTTGTGAGTAGGGTTAAATAAATATCCAAGGAAAGAGGCCTATAGATATGGGTGAAATTGTAAATATATATATATATTTTAAAAGCTGTGAATAGGAAAGGGATGTAAGGTTCCAAGTTTATGGCAAAACCCAAGAATACCGAAAGGTAACCGAGTTTCTCACTGGAAAATTGATGTCCACAGTTCTTATCACTTTTGGTGGGTAAGGTCCAAAGACAGCTTCTAAAAGTATTTTTTATATAAATTATTAGTTTTGTATGTGAAAGTCATCTGACAATGACAACAAAAGGATTCAAAAAACAAAATGTACTTATATGCCAAATTATACTCAACAAAGAAGGTAGCACAGGAATAGCCAAAGATCTCCCACTCTCTATTGAAAAAATAACATGTTATAGTAAAAAGCCAACAAAAAAAACCCAACCCCACAACTTTACTATATTGTCAATCTGTTTTGGAAAAGGACTTAGCAGTACTATTAAAACATGGAGACAAACCTGTCCTTCACAGACAAGGACAACTTTCAGACTGGCAACAGTTGTTTATATAGTAAGAAGCACAATTGAAACAAACAAGTATTACCTAATGCTGAACTGAGATGGTAATCGACAAGAACCCTCAAAGAGGTCTATCACAGTGGTATACACAATCAAGGGTAAAGAACAGAAAATACATGCCATACCATTTATCATGATACAACATGTTTGTAACGTAATTGATCAAAAATAATCCCAAAGCTGGTAAACACAACAGAGTAATTAGTCTCAATGAAAGAGGTAAATACTAAATAGACATAAATAGAGATATACAATCAATTGCAGTGGTTCACATGAATACAATCCAAACAGTCCCCTTTCTTGAAAGGCTTATTCTCCAATCAAAATTGCCTCAATGGTTTTTGAACACCATTAATGAATATATTGTATAAGAACAAACCTCTCTAAACACAATCCAAAACATAGACCTTTCCAAAAAAATTGCAAGTAAACAAACTAGTTTGAACAACGTGAAGCACACATACCTTATTAGGAAATGCAACACATGGAAAAAGCCACCAAGATATCACAATAAATAAAATACATAACGCTTAACTTTGTATACTTCTTTTGGAAGAAAATCTGTAAAAATACAAAAAAGTCCAAATCTTCATTGAGACCGTTGGGTGCCTCTGTATGAAGTTTCAAAATCCAAACGCATTCCTGTTTAAATAACAATATAATTTCAAGATCACTGTGGGTATTTTCACACAAGACACTCTCCACCCACTACCCATGTTACAGGGCACCCATAGGGCAACACTGCAGCCCTGCAACATGTATAGTGAGTGGGTAGTGGGTGGAGAGTGTCTTGTGTGAAAACGGCCTGTGATTATGAAAATATTGTTCCAAACCCCAAAAAACAAAACCTGTAGGTGAATGGTGGTCTCTCAAAAATGGTGCAGTGATTCTTCTATTTTTTATGTTGCTCCTATGTTTAGTAATACACATTCTCAAATGTCTGGTGGTTTTGCCCATGTATACTTGTTCACATGCACATATGATCACGTACGCAACACCTTTGCTACCACAGGTAATGAAATTTCCCAAAATATATTCTGTTACATGAAAGCACATTGAATTGTTATAAATTTCATTTGATGCTTATGAAAGCTAATAAATAGTGCATTTCCAAGTGAAAAGAAAGATTTCTGATTGTCAAAAGGATTAGTAAATGGGTACATTTTCATTGTTTGTTTACAGGAAATGCAATGACCTCATAGTTGATGGCCCACTGGAATAGAAATCTTCCAAATGGTGCCTGGTTTCTCTACAACCCTGATATCCCTTAGGGAGGATAGAGTTCCAGGATGCCATAAAGAGGCTGTGGTATGACTTCTGCTCAAGAAGTTGTCACTAGACATTGACTCCCTTGCCAGCTATTGGCCGGTCTCTAATCTTCCCCAAAAAGGGTGGTGGCTCAGCAGCTTCAGGGGCATTTGGACTGCATCAGTTTTCTGGATCCGTCGCAATCCAGCTTCCGTCCGGGTTATGGCACTGAGACTGCGCTTCTGGCCTTGGTCAATGACCTTTGCCATGAGCTGGATTGGGGTCAGTTAACCCTATTAATCCTGTTAGATCTATTGGCTGCTTTGACACGGTTGATCATGAGATGTTGGTGACCCACTTGCGAGACCGGGCTGGGGAGGGCGGAATTGTTCTTGAATGGTTCTGTTCTTTCCTGGCCAGAAGGACTCAGGGAGTGGTGCTGGGGGGCTGTTCTTCATCTCCCCGAGACCTCACTTGTGGAGTTCCACAGGGCTCTATTCTGTCCCCTCTCCTGTTCAATGTGTACATGCAGCCTCTGGGCAAGGTCATGAGGGGGTCTGGTGTTCAGTGTCATCAGTATGCTGATGACACCCACCTTTACCTCTCGTTTTCAGCTGACCCAGGCCCAGCAGTCTTGGTGCTTACTCAATGTCTGGCAGCTGTGGGGGATTGGATGAGGGTGAACCATCTGAAGCTGAATCCTGACAAGACAGAGGTGATGCTGGTGGGAGGGCCAAGGGGCTGGTGGCCCCCATCATTGATGGTGTGCGTCCCTCCCGGTCCTTCACATTTGTAGTCTGGGGGTGCTCCTCGATTCGCAGCTCTGCCTAGATGCTCAGGTGGCAGCTGTGGCGAGGAGTGCGTTATGCCAGTTACATCTATTATGGCGGCTTTGGCCATATATCTCAGACTCCAACCTGGCCACCATCATCCATGCCTTCATGTCAGCAGCCGCTGCCGGGCACGACGGCCCCCCCAGCAAAATGAGATCCCCGCTCCCCTTACCCGCAGTCACAGCCTGACGACGCCTCCATTGCCGACGCCCCCAGCCGGAGGCTCCAACGGTGGCGACGGCGACGGAAAAAGCCCCAGGCCCGTGCGGGACGCAGAAGAGCCCCGCACCCCATTGCGGCGCTCCGCGCGCCTCCAAGCACGCACGGGGGGCGGAGCCAACACTACAAGAGCCGGCACTGCCAGAGTAACAGTGCCGGTGAACAGAGCTGCAGACCCTGGAGAGACTGGCCCCTGTCTCTTATACACATCTAGATGTGTATAAGAGACAGGTGCGTGAACCCGGTTACCCCCTGACCTAGAGTGCAAGGAGAGTGTCTGGGAGCCTGGGCTTTCCCCCCTCTGCCCTGGGACCATCCCTACCTTCCCTGGAAGAGAGAGTGAGCCCCGTGAACCCTACCTGCGAACCTGGGATCCCCTCCCCTGTGGCCCTGGCACTTCCCCCCACGTGTCCTCCTTGTCCTTGCCCGGTCGAGTGCACGTAGAGAGTCTGAGAACCCCCTCCTTACCCCCCAGCTCTGCACCCTATGATGATAGGGGTCAATGTTCAGAGTGCGTAAGCACACGAACAGACCCAAATACTATCCTGACGGGCCTCCTTCCTTCCGCACCTCGCAAGCAGAGCCCCCCTCGTGTGTGAGTGGCGTGAGTGGGTGGCGCTTCTCCCCTTCAGACCCCCTCCCACTGACACTTCATCACCTCAAGACTGGACTACTGTAACACGCTCTACATGGGGCTACCTTTGGTGATGGTTCGGAGACTGCAGCTCATGCAGAATGCGGTGGCCCACCTACTTACGGGGCTGGGTCACCATGAGCACATAACACCGGTGCTCTGTTCACTGCACTGGCTGCCTATAGTCTTCCGGGCCCAATTCAAGGTGTTGATTCTTACCTATAAAGTCCTACACAGTCTGGGTCCTACTTACCTGCAGGACCGCCTCCCTCCTCTGGATTCTGGATTAGCTTATGCGGTCAGCTGGGAGTGCCCTTCTCGAGGTCCCCCAAGTTTCTTGGATGGCGACCATGGGGAGGGCGTTCTCGGTGGCTAGCCCGAGGCTGTGGAACTCCCTTCTGATGACAGTGTAAGACCTGGCTGTTCCACCAAGCCTTTGGTGAGAGAGATGGGTAGTGATCCACAGATGACTGGCTCCAGAGCAAGTGGCTTGTGGATTGCGGTGGCCATAGACATTAATTATGCAGATAGAAAGAAACAATGAAAGTTTGTCTACAGCAGTGGATGTGTGACAGCCAACAGTCTAGTATACTGGGAACTAACCTCCAGAGCTGCAGTCAAGAGTCACTCTGTCACCTGACTCCTGTGTCTAGTGCTGCACCCATTGGACCACGCTGCCTCCTCTGCAGATGAGAAAAGAAGGGACCTCAATTTTGCATAACTGTGCAGTGCTGGAGCAGGAAGGAGGGCATAGACTTAGCAGAGCTGGGTGCCTCTTTCAGGTAACAAAAATATCACACTTAGAGTAGTTCAATTTCTCTAACTACTGCTTTGGCATAAACTTCACTGAAATCAGCATATGCTCATGCGTGTGTGTGTGTAATCCTGAAGTCAGTGGGTGTTTTTAAATGGGACGCACCCACCCATCTCCCACAGACCTGAGTGCTCGTCTGAAGGCAGTGTGGATGGAGATGCACATGCCCCCGCGTGGAGCAACCTGGGGTTTTCCCCATTGTTCCATGCAGGGGCATGAATGGGCAGTGTATGGGTGCGGGCACACACCAACCGCGCACCCATCCTCCGCTGTCTAACACCCCTCCCCACACACACTCACCAGGAATGCATGGTAGTGCACACAGACCCGTTCTCAGGCGGGGCCATCTAAAAACAGCCAGTAGCAAAAGTTTCACTGACTTTAATGGTGGAGGAGTGTCTTATGTGTGACTGTCTGAACATTTCATGGCCTGTCTTGGTATTTGATCTGGAGCAACTGATGACAGATTTTTATGAAAAATACACTGAAAATCACGAGACTGGCAAGAAAATCCTCAGAGCAGCAACTCCTGTTTGCCCACATTATAAATTTACCACTATCACCAATAGAGCCACTGAAGGCAACAGGACCACACAAAGTCAGCTGTAATCCTGAGAACACTGATTCGGGAATAGATAAGAACATAAGAAAGGCCATACTGGGTCAGACCAATGGTCCATCTAGCCCAACATCCTGTCTCTGACAGTGGCCAATCATGGTGGCTTGGAAGAAGCACCCAACAGGTCACAGTGGGGGATCCATTCCCTGTTGTTTCCCCCCAGCTCCCATCATGTTCCCTGATCCTGTCTGGCTAAGAGCTGCTAATGGACCTATCTTCCAGAAACTTGTCCAAACCTCTTTTAAACTCAACTATAGTACTGGTCCTTACCATAGCCTCTGGCAGTAGATTCCACAACCCAATTATATGCTGAGTGAAAAAATATTTTATTTGTTTTAAACTTGCCACCCATGAGTTTCATGGAATGTCCCCTAGTTCTAGTACTAGCTGAGAGGGTAAATAACTGCTCCTTGTTTATTAGTTCCACACCACTCATGATTTTATAGACCTCTATCATATCTCCTCTCAGTCGTCTCTTCTCCAAACTGAAGAGCCCCAACCTACCAAGCCTCTCCTCATACGGGAGCCCTTCCATGCCCTTGATCATTTTTGTTGCCCTTCTCTGTACCTTTTCTAGTTCAGCTATGTCTTTTTTGAGATGGGGCGACCAGAACTGCACACAATATTCGAGGTGCGGTCGCACCATTGATTTGTATAGAGGCATTATGACATCCTCAGTTTTATTCTCTATCCCCTTCCGAATAATTCCTAACATTCTGTTTGCTTTTTTGACTGCTGCTGCGCACTGCGCTGTGGATTTCACTGTGTTGTCCACAACCACCCCCAGATCCTTTTCCTGAGGGGTAACTCCTAGCTTAGTACCCAGCATTGTGTACGCATAGATCCACAAAAGGTAATGCAATGACTCTGAATAAGAAGTTTCAGGATCGTGGCCAATAATAAAGTGAAGAGCTGAAGTGGCTTAAATCCTGAAACCACTTGAAAACAGTGGAGCAACAGTAGGTCAAAATGAGAGGAGACAGCTACTCCCTTAACCCCACCAATTTACCTGGACAGTGAGGAATTAAAAGACTGGCAGTGGGGAAGAGTAGCACAGAAACCGGGCCTCACTATTGGCCCCAGCAGGAATAGGGCAATATTCAGAGGGAGATTCCCGTTCCCTCCTGATTATGATGAACCATCCCCCCCCCCCAAGTGTTCAAACTGCTTTTACAGTCTTCATAAGAACCCTGTGATGTAGGGCATTATTATTTCCATTTTACCGATGGGGAACTGAAGCCGAGAGATTTGCAGAGACACCTGCCCATGAGTAAAATGAGATTGGAATCCTGGTTTCCTAGATCCAAGTCCAGCACCTTACAGTGCTAAACACTTGATTTTACTCTCGTTTATGAGTGTGTTATGGCCACAGTTAACCATCTGATGATCACTTTCAGGGCTGTGGAGTGTTTGGAGGAGGGGGAGGGGGAAATGTATACTTCTCTCCTGTAAACTGATTGGCCAGGTATGTGGTGTAGGTTGGAGAATGAATAAACTCATGTTTCACTTTTGTTTCCAGTCTTTGCTTTCACTTCCTTACTCTCCTGCCCTAGCCCCTCAGCTGTGTGGTGTTTGGGTTGCAAATGGGGAGGTGGAGGAAAGTTTGTTTACATCACAAACCACATTACTGGCCATTCCATTTCATTTCATTTTTTTTCTCTCAATAAGGAAATTTGTCTCTTCTTGCTTTGAGGTTTCACAAAAGCACCTACCAAGGATGTGATCCTGACTCCGCACTGGCTCAGCTCCCATTGGGGTGAGGATTGCACCCCAAATCCTACAGTCCTTAAACAAAAGGGCTACAGACCAGTACAGAGAAGGAGCGAGGGGGGCTCTGCCCGTTAGGCAAAGCCAGTGGCACCACAAATGACCCACTCTCCCCTCCATCTCCTCCCTGCTGGAAAATACTGGTATCACCCCCAAACGGACACACACTCCTCATGTGAGCCACTAATTATGCCCCTGCCACAAACGTCAATGGGGGTGCATTCCGTAAGGGCAGGAGTCATAGCAGATGCTCCCCGCTCAGCTCTGGACCCTGCTTCTGGGAGAGGAGGGGCTTTCCCACCCCGCCCAGATCCCTCCTCCCCAGATCAGAGGAGACCCCTCCACACAACTGCGCCACCTTCCCATCCAGCCAAGTTGCCCCCCCATCCACTCGCGCATCGACCCCCATACGCTGCAGGCTGAAAGGGCGAGGGGACTCGGCTGTTTTTCTCCCTGCCCGTTCCTGTCCAGCTCCAGCCTAGCCTCCCCCATTGTACAGGGGGCACAGCGCGTATCCCCTCCCCCCTGCCGCCTATTGGGCGGGTATTTAAATACCCGCCCCGCCCCCTGCCTTTGCGCGCTTATTAGCAGGCGCATTGGGGACTCTACCCCACTCCAGTGCGCGGAGCTCCCCAGTGTAGGACTCTGCTTTCAGCAGCAGCCGGGGGAGGGGGCACATTAGCTGATCTCGGGGGCGCTTCCCCCCCTCCGGATTTGTCTCTAGCTTTTGCAGCCAGGACTTTATCTCTCGTTTTGGGGCGTAGGGGGCAGCCGCTCGTTCCTTTCCCAGCCCGGATTTTGGGAGATTTTGAATTTTTGGGTGTGAATTCCTCGCAAGCGCTATGGGCAGCCAAGGCTCCAAGGCAGCCAAAGGGGACGTGGTCGCTCAATCAGCCGAGGCCGTGGCTGCATCGCCTTCCAAATCCAATGGCCAGGTGGGTGCTGGGGGAAAGGGAGGCAAAAGTTTGGATTTATGCTTTGTGGGAGGGTCTGTACCCTCCCGTCCTTCGCTGATGTCCGTTTTGTAAGGGCAAGGCAGATACCTCCACCCAGATCGGGGGCTGCAAATTCCTCTTCTCTCTTCCCCCCCCCCTCCCCTTGTAAATTCCTTTCTCTCCCGAAAGCGTGGATGGGGCTGGAACAGTGTCACACCCATCGGAGATCCAGGCGGGTCCCTTGCAACGAGATCCCTCGAGAGCAAGGGGAATGGACTCTCCAAAACAGCAGGGGCGGGTGGGGGAAGCTGCCATCACATCCCTGGGGTCTCCCTCCAATTTCTCTGCTCCAATGCTGATTCGATTCCCCGCGCTTCCCTCTGGCTGGATCAGGCAACGGCGTGGTCCGCCTTTTGTTTAGCGCTTAGAGCCTCGGCGAAATCTTCTCTTGCGGAGAGCGAGGGGGGGAAACAAAGGATCCAGCTCCATAACGCGCCGAGGGGGGGTGGGTTTCCAGGCAGCCCCTAACCCAGCCCCCGAATGCGCAAACAAAAAGGAAGCCCAGATGGGATGATGCATGCGGGGCTGGGCTGGGCTGATCTGGTGGGAAAGGGCGACCACTTAACTAAACGAGCTCGGCAATGGAGGGGGGCTGGCTATCTTCCCATTCCTCCATTCAAAGCTCGAAGGAGCCCATCTGGATGCCCGAACCAGGCAATTTGTATCAAAATGGAGGAGGGGGGATGACTCCCCTCCCCACCCCCCAAAAAGACAATGCACCCAGACTTTCAATGGACCAGACTTAATTCCTTACCCATCTACCCCACCCGCCCTTGCGGCTTTATTGTGGGGAGGGGGCTGGGTGGGAATCTTCGATCCGAGATATGGGGGAAGGGAGGACACTAGATCTTTCTCTACCGTGGAAAGCAAAGGCCACTGGGGGCGGGTGAGAGTTCCGGTCCTAATTCCCCCCTCCCCTCCTTTGCCCCATGGCTGCAGCGAACAGCATTGTTGCTCCGCGCAAGCGGCTTCTCTTTTCTCTCTCTCTCTTCCCCCCCCCCCCCTTGCGTAGCGCGCAAGGACGCTTTCAAAACCGATGAAGCGCTGGTGCCCCCTGGTGGCGGAGTAGTAGCGTCTGGCTCTTAAAGCGAACGCCCTCTTCCCGGCCGGGGGGGGGGACGACGAGTGTAAAACGCACGAGCAATGCATCGCTTATATCTGGGCACTCCCAGTGATAGCTGTGGCTGTACTCCTGGTGCTTGAATCATTGTGGTAACGAGAGGCACAGAGAGCAATGAAGTGCCTAAAATGCCGCTGGCGTTTCTGGAAAATCAACTCCTTAAGCTTTCTAGCCTGCCCTTCTCAGTCTCAACCAATGATCCAGGCGAGAAAAGGCTCAGGATCCCCAGAAATTGGGAGGGGGAATCCAATTTGGTCACTAGGCAGTACCCTCTCTTGACTTATTTTCTGCCAGATGGGAGTTAGTGAAGTAGGGATGGAGTAACTCCTGTGCCCAAGCTATTGAACCAGGCTGTTAACCGCAAAGCCTGCTCATACCTTGTAGCTGGCGACTAGTTTAGATTTTCCTAACTGATTGGTTGAAGAGTAACAAATGACTTACCTCCAGGTATCTTTATGAGGCAGGGTGACTGGTAGTCTAATGTTTGCCTGGTTTCTCTTTCCGCCATTAGGAGAATGGTCACGTGAAGATCAATGGGGATGTGTTCCCAAAGGCAGATGCAGAAGCTGTGCTGCTCAATGGTAATGGGCCTGCTGAGCCAGTAAAAGCAGATGCCAAGCCAGAGGCTGGTGGAGGGATGCCATTAAGCCGACTCCAGCTGCTGAAGGTGGGGAGACCAAGGCTGATGGCGCTACAGCTTCCAAGGAGACCCCCAAGAAGAAGAAGAAGAAATTCTCTTTCAAGAAGTCCTTCAAACTGAGTGGGATCTCTTTCCGTAAGAACAAGAAAGAGGCTGACGATTCTGCCCTGTCCTCGCCCACTGAGGAGCAAGGGAAAGTGGAGGCTAAAGGAGAAGAGAACCCTCCTTCCTGCTCCACCAGTGAAGCTGAGCAGACTAGTGCACCTCAGGAGGCAAAGCCTGAGGAGAAAGCGGCTGCCCCACCAGCTGAGGGCAATGAGGCTGCTTCATCATCTGAGGGGCAGCTGGAAGCAGAAGATGGAAAAGTAGGGGAAGCCAAGGAGGAAGAGAATCCGCAAGCTGAGGAAAGCCAGGGGGAAATGGCTAAGCCAGAGGAACCCTCCAAAACTGCAGAGCCTGAGCCCAGTAAAACACCCGCAGTAGCCGAAGAGTAGGTCTTGCCTGGTGTTGTCCTGACTTAAGACTTGATGCCAACCTTCTCATCCCAGTAACACCATGGACTTGCCTGAACACACACAGACACACACACGCACATGTCTCTCTCTCTGTTCAAAGTAGAACTGACCAAGCTTCTCTCACCCAGTTTCCCCCCCCCCCCTCCTCATCATGCCACACTGTTAAGCAAACCACCTTGGAGTCTGTCACCCACCACAAAACTCAGGAGTAGCTGTCCTGAATCCTTTTTAAAACTGTGGAGGAAGAAGATCCTGGACATAACTGGAACTATTCAGACAGTTGAATGAGAACCCAGATAATTACACCAAAATTCTGGCACATCTGCTGAGCCTACTGACTTCTACTAATCCTCCCAAGCAGCTTTTCTTTTTCTTTTTTTTTTTCTTTTTTCTTTTTTAAAAAGTCCAATAAGCCAGAGACTTTGACTGTTCTCAATGGATTCTCTTTCTGTTTACATTCCCAGTTCTGACTTCATTTAAAAGTATTTTGTGCTTTTTATAGAAACCAACAGTTTAAAAGCTAATCTGGTTAGTTTTTTATAATGTCTACTATTGGCTTAAAACCATAAAGCTTGTAAGTCTGCTCTGTTTAAATTTACTTCTAAGGGGATAATGTTTGGGTTTTTTGGGGGGGAGGGAGGGGAGAGTGCAAGTCATATGATGTGAAGCAATCTGTTCTTTTTTTCTCTGTAAATAATTTTTTAATGGCCAAACTCTTGATTTGCAATTTTCTAACTTCTAAATAAAAATTGTATGGGTTTTATTGTAACATTTGAAAGGAATAAATGGTGACCCCTTTATGGGTGCACTGGAGTCCTTCTTTTATCTGGGAGGCTACTGAAGATGACAGCAGTTGTGCAACAGCTGTGTTATCCTGCTGGGGAGATGGTGCATCAGGATTTGATGAGGTTAGCTAAACAGTGAAGGGTGTTCACACTGCTGCTATTTGTCCTGCATGGGCTGCAGCATGGCTTTCCATATAATAGTCCTTTTTTTCTCTCTCCAATCTATTGTGTGGGTTAAACTCTTCCAAAAGAGTTCTAGCTAGCTTAAATTCCCTTGATTAACAATCTGATTGAAGACTACCTATATACTGCATGCCTATATCTGTGAGGTAGTGTGCGATGGATTTCTACTGCCAAACCAGGGTTCTAGATCAGGAGGCCAGTTTTGCAATATGCTTTGTGGGCAAGTCCCTAAAATCTGCAAAATACATTAAGAATCAGCTGGAATTAAAGTGTTGGAAGTGCTCTCCTGACAGCTAGCTTGGTTGAGACCACCAACATATCCAGCCTGATTCTTAATGTTAGATTTCTAGGGGCTTGCTCAGTGCTGTGTAGGAACTCAGTACCTAAGCTGTGCAGTGAAGTCCAGTTTATGGTTTTGAAAAAGCTGATTCCTCAACTTGTGGAAGTTTCTGTAACAAAAATGGAGCTTACTTGCTCATGTGGCCTCACTCTCAGGAAGGTAGCCTTGTATCCCAAAAATCCTCTGGATTTTTTTTAAGGATGGGAGCTCTCTAACCCTTTTTCTCCCCACTCCAACACCAAGATGTTTCCTATGTGGGTAATGGGTCATCTCCCTTCCCATTATTTAGTTCTCCATTTCCTAGCTGAGCATGGGCATGTCTGAATGGAAGAGACACTTGGAATCCTCTGAATATCCTGTCTGGACTAGCAGTATCACTTCTGGGACTAGAGTTGCTCCTAATGCCAAATGTGGCATCTCCCATGGGAAGGGGAGCCTAAGGGCGTTTATAGACAAGAAAGGAGGCTGATCCTTTGATCAGCTGCCTTTCTTTGGGCTCATCTAAACATTGAGGCAGGCTCTTACCCTGCGTCTGACCGGGCAGGCAATCCTGTCCCCTCAGACGCGGATCCCTGAAGTGCCATCTTCACGCCGCACTTCTGGGTTCCCTGGGTGAGTGTGCATGTGCAGAAGGGCACGCCTGCACACAAAGACTCTGCACCGTGTCTGAACATCAGACACAGCATACAGAGGAAGGCGGGGGGGAAATGCCAGCATTTAATGATCCCGCTTGTAAGCGGGATCGTCTATAAACACCCTGAGAGTCTATCATGTGAGTTCATCCAGGTTTTTCTGCCTTTATTGTAAGATCAAGCTAAATAAACTCCCATTTCAAAAATAAAAAGCTGAAGAGGTCAGGCTAAGTTTAGTAAACAGAACCTTTGTGATTGTTTAAGCCTTAAATTACTTTTACTCCTGAATTGTTAAAATAGCAGCTGTTCTAAAGTTGTTCAGGAGTAGGAAAGTATGTATGCCTGAAAATGAGTAACAGTTCCCCTTTGGGTCTTTTTTTACGCTGAACACTTAAACATTTGTATAGCACAAGTGATGTACCTGGTGCTTTACAGAGAATAAGATAGACATGGTCCCTACCCAAGAGCTTACTGAATAGGGGTTGACTGCAAAGTAACTGTTTGCAGCTGCACAAAAAGACCATATATTTACATGGCTGTATCCAACGAGCAGCATACCTGCTTGTGCTGCAGACCTGAGGGGTCTCCTGCCTGTGGAAAGAGGTTCTGTGTCATCAGGGTTTTTTTGTGAGACCCTGCTAATCAAAGCAAGTGGTACCTTGCAGGCTACAGGCAGTACTTCCACCTGGTTCAAAAGCAGCTTGAAACAGGGAGTTAGTGTCAGGGAGCACTGGGTAAAAACTGGTTCCTGGCAGGCCAGTGACAGGCTCTCTATAGAAATGGGTTATACGTGCTCATTGACTCCAAAAGTGACCTGCACAACCATTACCAGGTTCTGCTCTAGCAGTAATAGGGGCCCAAACTATGCAGAGTTAGTGTGTGGCAGCCATTTTAAGTAATCCTCATCCACAGGGGGCTTGCACAAGCTGTCTATTAGCGATTGGGAGCTTCAGGAACATGGAACTGTAGTCATTGCTTTTGGATGGGATTCATTCTCTCCTGAGTAGAACTTGGCCACAGGGAAAAAGAGCAAAGCAAAATGTGTTTGCTGGAAGGTTATTACCCCAGAGCTGGTGCTATTATCTCTCAAACCCCCCACCCCCCATTTATTTATTTAATAAGCCACCCCCCCCCCCCATGCCTACAGCATCCAACACTAAAAACAAACTAATTTTTAAACATTTTTTAAAAAACAACTCCCCTCACCTACCCCTCCCCTCCAAAGGCCTGGGCAAACAGTCAGGTCCTGCAGGCTTGGAGGAATGCCAGCAGACCCAGGGCCAGGTGAGCTTCCTCCCGGAGGGAATTCCAAAGTCACAGCCCAGCCACCAAGAATGCCTGTTCCATTGTGGCCCCCCACCTAACACCGGGGACCTCCAGGAAGGTGCCCCTGGTAGACCACGGATTGCTCTGAGACACAGAGGGCGAGGCAGTCCCCGAGGTATGAGGGGCTGAGATCATGTAGGGCTTTATAGATCAAAACTAACACCTTGAATCTGGCCCAGTACGCTATAGGCAACCAGTGCAAAGCACAGAGCACAGGTGTTTTATGTGCTCCCGCCACCCCAACCCCATAAGAGGGGCTGCTGCATTCTGCACTAGCTGCAGCATCCAGACCAGAAACACGGGAAGCCCCAAAGAGTGCAGTGCGTTGCAGTAGTCCAAGGCGATGAAGGCATGGATGAGAGTGGCCAGGTCGGGCCTAGAGATGTATGGACAGAGCCTCTGTACTAGATACAGCTGGCGGAAGGCGGCTTTAGCCACCGCCTCCACCTGCCGATCCAGATGGAGGTCCGAATCCACCCCACCCCCCCAGACTCCGCACCTGCTGGGCTACAGGAGGGCAGACCCTCCCACAAGGAGCCAGCACCCCCCTCGCCCTTCCTACCACTATCACCTCCGTCTTATCGGGATTAAGTTTGTCTGCTCTGCCACATCCAATCTGCCACAACCTCCAAGCATTGGGAAAGTATCAAGACAGCAGGACCTGGGTCAGTTGAAAACCAGAGGTACAGCTGGGTATCATCAGCATATTGGTGACAATACACTCTGAACCCTCTCACGATCTCCCCCAAGGACTGCATATACACATTAAATAGTAACAGAGACAGAATCGAACTCTGCAGAATGTCGCAAGTCAAGGTCTGGGGGCTTGATGTTTCAGCCCCCAACACCACCCGCTGGCTTCTCCCCGAGAGGAATGAGTGGAGCCACCCGAGGATGGTCCGATCCAGACCCCCCAGCTCTTGCAGCCATCTCCGCAGCAGCCCATGGTACACGGTGTCAAAAGCGGCCGAGAGATCTAGCAAGATCAGAAACGTTGAACATCCTGCGTCCGTCTTCCGGCAGAGATCATCCAAGGCCACTAACGCCGTCTCAGTACCATAGCTGGGACAAAACCCACACTGAAAAGGGTAAAGGAAACCGATACTATCCAGATGCGCCTGGAGCTGCAGTGCCCTTGCCCGTTCAATAACCTTCCCTAAAAAGGGAAGATTAGAGACGGGGCAGTAGCTGGCGAGTGCACTCACATCCAGAGATGGCTTCTTCAGAAGGGGGTGCACCACAGCCTCGAGACTGGGCAACAGCCTCCCCTGCTGGAGGGATGCGTTGATCACCTCGCCAGCACTGTCCCCAATGTCTCCCTGGAGGCTTTCACCAACCAGGACGGGCATGGATCTAATTCACAACTTGTGGCTCTAACAGACCCCAGGACATCCACTGCATCGGCTGGCATCACTTCCCGAAACTCCTCCCAGAAAGATCGACCAGACGGTGCCTCCAGAACCTCAAGCTCCTCACCTACTGCTTCCAACCCAGTGTCGAAGTTACTCCAGATCTGAGTGATCTTGTCTGCGAAGTGGATGGCAAACTCCTCTCAGTGGGCCTGGGACAAGTCCACATCCAGGCGGAGGGAAGCCGGACTGACCAGCCCCCGCACCACCCGAAACAGCTCCGCTGGACGCAACTTCGCAGACGCTATGAGGGCAGCAAAGAACTCTCTTTGCTGTCCTCACAGCCTCAACGTAGGACCGCAAATGGGTCCTATGGAGAAGTCGGTCAGATTCAGAGCAAGTCCGACGCCAGCGTCGCTCAAGACTCCTACCTACCTGTTTCATACACCGCAGCCCCTCAGTAAACCAAGGGGCCCTGCAGTGACGAGACGGAGGCAGAGGATGTCTTGGAGCCATCCTGTCAATGGCCTCCCCCAGCAAGGTGTTCCAATGCTGGACCAGCACATCATCAGGGTCTAGGGTTAACTCCCTCAGAGCCTCCTGGAACCGCTCTAGTTCCATCAGCCTCTGAGGGTGGACCAACCTAACTGGCCCATTCCCCTTCTGGAGGGGGTGCGCTGAGAGGCTGGCCTGTAGGAGATAATGGTCCGTCTATGACAAGGGCATAACTCTTACATCCCTCACTAACGGAGCACCTGCCTCAAGGCCTGAACAGAAAACCAGGTCGAGGATATGCCCCCCACATGGGTCAGGCATGGTTGCCATGAACTCACGCTCCGCTCCTGCTGGCATGGGCGTTGAAATCCCCCAGGACTATTTGAGGTGGTGGGAGCTCTGTGGCTTCATAAACCAAACTGAGCAGGATAATTGCTTCAAGATGGTTATCTGAAGGAAGAATAGCTTCTGCTAGATTGCAGCTTGGCAGAGAGCAGTCCTACTCCTTGCAGAGAATTTGACTGCAAGACTAACCTTGCTCTTTAGGAGGATCTCTAATTAGCTTAAGTTGTTCCACCATCCCAGCCTTGCAATCTTTTCCCTCATGACAACCCATCAACTGGCTCATATGTGACTTCAGTTCTCTTGCATGCCTACTCCCATGTTTATCATGTGCCAGAAGGGGCTCCATCCACTCCCTGGAATGCATTGCCCTGCATCATGGACACATTGTGAATTTGTATGACCAGTGCATTGTGGGCATAGCCACGTTGACAATTCTGGGTATAGTTCATGAAGGAATACAAGATGCAGTTAGTGCAAGGTATGTGCCAGTGTGCTTTCAGTAAAGGTTCATTCTCACAACACCCTTGCTCCTTAATCCACGTTTACGTTGTCCAGTAGCAATGCATCCACTCAGCTGGTGATTCTCTTGTATCAGAGGGCAAAGAACAATAGATCATCAAGGAGTACAGGAAGTAGTAGGAAGTTCACATAACACTCAGAATGTAGGTTTGCACTGTAACCCACAAACAAGGTGTTGTGTGAATGAGCCATAACTGAATAGCTGTCTACAATACACTTGCACCCTCCTTTGCAGGGAGAGAGAATGTAGAGGAAGAGGATTAGGGGGAAAAAAAGAATCAGACTAACATAGAAATGTACCAGTTTTATTACAAAGATTTTTCAAGAATGAAAATAAAAAGCATCTCTTTAAAAAACCACAATGCATATATCCCCTTCCCTCCACACCCCCAGACACACAAATACAATGATCTCTCTCAAGGAACCATACAAATATCACAGAGCTGGAGGGCCTGCATGTCACACAAAGGCTAAAAAAACCTGGCTGGTGGAAAAAGAAAGTACTTAAAAAAATAGACATTTAAAAAAACAAACTTGAACACATAAACCTGGGTAAGTTAGCAGCATTACTGGAGTTGGAATCATCAGAAGTGCTCCATGAAGGTATAGATCCTCTCTTATCCCCCTGAGAGGAGAGCAGTGAGCCACGGTTGTCTGCAAAAGCTGCTGCAAGGTTGGAGCTCAGCGAGGCAGTTCATGTACAGTGACCCAAGCAGGAAGAGAAGGTGCAAGGGAAAAGATCAGTTCTACTCTACAGGGACACTGGGGATATGGTAGAGAGGAGGGGAACATTTAACACGGGGCAGAACCTCCTGGTTTGCTGTTCATTACACAGTGCAGGATACAGGCTCGCTCTAAGGGTTCTCCAGAGTTACTGGCCCAGTTCACAAGGATGAAGGGCCTGATTTAAAAACCATTTTGTGCTTCACATCAAATGAGTTGACAAACATGTCATGGGAGACTCCAGCTAAGCTTTGCTTTGACAGTTCTTTTGGCAATTTAGGGCTGGGGTAGTGGCTTCAGCCTTGTGCATAGGTCAAGCGTTTTCCTTTTGATGTTCTAATGAGCTCCTCTCCTCCCACATTTGCCATCCAGCATGCCAAGCTCTTCTGAAAGGACACAATGGAGGGAAATTCTGGGTGCTCAGTGCTTTTAAAAAAATCTGAGTTTAACAGGAGCAGAAGTCTTCCTGAAAATCTGAACCCATGTAGCAGAGTAAGAAAAAACAGGGAAAAAGAGGAAGGCAGCCTTTTATTTCATTTCAGCCCTTCTCTCACTTAAAATGCTGCCATGTTAAGGGGACTCGAAAGGATCCACTTTCACAAGTCGTGGAACAGCGCACTCTCTTCGACTCTGCGCTGGCCAGACTGCTGGGGGACAAAGCAACAGAAGCCTTAGGAACACCTTCCACAGAGCCACAACAGGCAAACAGCCAACTCTATTCAAGAACTGCCCTCTGACCCTGAGAAGCTATAACCATTTGCAGTTGCTCGGAATGGTGTGATAATCAGACTGTAGAAGCAGACTTCCTCACCAGGCACGAGTGAGGAATCCAAGGCTCCCACAAAGTTTCATGGCTATATTTCCACCCTGACATGTAATTCAGATATCATACTAGCTTTACTTAAGAAGAAAAATTAGTCTAATTCACAAAGGGACTGTAATTTCAAAGAAGGGGTGCAAGGGAAGGAGACACCCCACCCTGAAGAGGTAGGGGATGGAGGACAAGAGTCAAATTCCCCACAGCTGCTGCTTCTGAGCAGTGCTGGTCTATCCAACCCTGTTAAATCCTTTCCACGCTCCCAGAGGAGTGCAGCAAGGAATAATTTACAGGTCTCGAGTCATTTATATATTTATATAGAAATATATACAAGGACATATATAAAATAGAAATTCTGGAGGATCGGAGGCTACTGGAGAAGCTAACCTAGGAGAGACAGACTGATGGGCTGGCCAGCTGCAGTCAGCTTAGGCAGATTTCGTTTCTTCCTTTACCCTGTAGGATCAAGAGTGAAGAGAGTGCGTTAAAGAACTGGATCAAGGTGTTGCAATACGACAGAGTAACTTGCTCTACATCACTCATGTGTAGAGGCTACAATTGTCTCACAGAAAACATGCAGCTCTGAGTTCATGAACTCCAAGTCTGGCTGCAGTTTGCGTTGTAAAGACTATTGGTGCCTGTTGAGTGCAGGGCAGACTGCAAAATGGTGTTCTCTCATGACAGACCTTGTAATGCACGTCTATGTTGTCTCAATGATTAAAAGCTGTATCTACAACCATCATTTTGTACTCAGTTTTAACAATTCTAAACTTCTCAGCAGCCTAATTGTGCATAAATTAACACCAATCATCATGTTAGCAACAAATGCTTTTACTACCTTTACTACTAGCAAAAGCTACATTATTCGGTGACCTGCTATTCATTCATTCATTCCCCTCCCCTCCCCTAACCTGTCAGCTAAGAAATTCACTAAAGATTACCATGACAAAAATCACAGCCCTATGCAAGTGCCTTCTTACACATACACAATGGATATGTATGTTCTTCTGATTAAACTGTTTGGCAGTCAAACTCACAGATCCTTGCAAATTTACAAAGTGACCCTGGAGATTATCCATTTTTGCAGAAGGGGAGATGGACAACATTTGATCTTCAATGGCAGAGCACAGAACCACCTATCACTGCTCATCTCACAAATCCCCAGGATAACCATTAGGTCATGTATCTTGATGAGAAGAGGAGAAAGTACATAAGATCAAATATGCAAAGGCAGCCTCCTCCAACATCACACAAACAACTAGGTCTCACCCTTTGGGTTCAACTGTTTCCTCTTTTGCCTTCTCTTCTTTCACATCTAGAAGAGAAAAATCCCACTTAGCAAAGCAGTGGAGAAAAAGCAACAAGGCACTGGCCCTAAGCAGTTAGGCTCACACTCCATCCACGAGGTGCAAGTGCAGTAAGTCACGCTGATGAGCTAACACTTTCAAAGAGTTACTCAGCAGGATGCCAGCTACTCTGCAAAGCGCCAGATTTGGGTATCTTCACGTTACAACAGACGAATGTCCTGCCAACATCCACGCCAAGCAGGGTGGGCAACCCACGGTTCCTGAGCTGCGTGCAGCACTGCAGTCAGCTTGCACCAGTCAGTAGTTGAGCGTGGAACAACAATGCAGACTTGCAGCCTGAGTTTCTACTGGGGCTACAGAGCTGTAACCAGAAGACACAGCAGCTACCAGGGCTGAATTTAAGCGTTCTGCCACCCTAGGCACCCTGGCCTGCAGGCTGAATGGAGTTGCAGGCTGAATAGGAGACATCTAAACAGGCACCAGGAGGCAGTAGGGGAGGCAGGACATAACAAGTCCAGAGTGTTCTCTCTGTGTGGGTGGGGCCACCCACTGGCAGAGAACCGAGACGGTTGCTAGGTCGACCCCCTTGACCTGGTGGCTGACACATTCATACCTCCTCATCCCACTCCTACACCAGGGTGGCAAGTGTAAGCGAGACACATTTTGCCACCTCTTTCACATTCACCATTCTAGGTGGCCACCTACCTTAACGGTACAGCTGGCCCTGGCCAACTACTGCTGTTCAGCCAGCGAGCACAGCCAGGCACGTCATGCAACAAGGGCAGCATGAACCCTGCAGTCATGTGGTCTCAGGGTGATGCAATGTCTTTGTCGTTCTCGTTCTTTTCCTGGACGGTCGGGGTCACTGGAAGTCACTCACTCAGGGAGTGTTGGAAGGAACTTTCGTAGGGGCATTTTGGCTTGCGACTGTGATAAATAGGGTCTTGTGGGCTGGATCTATTGCACTCTTTTAGGTCAGGTCTCTCACCACTGGTCTGGCATCTATAAAGCCACCAGCAGCTCCCCAGAGCCCTGCATCTAATCCTCCTCAGAATCCCCAAATTTTATGATGGTTATTGCAGTTGCCCTGGGAACAAGATGCTGAACAAGACTAGCAGAGATGCTTATGCAAACAGATGGCTCATGCTTGTGTTTGTGGCCAACTAAGCTGCAGAATGATTTTGGACGGCAGTTAGAGAAACAGAGACTTTGCAAAACTGGCAACAGGCATCCTCCTGCCAGATTGCAGGCAGCCCAAAATAACACCACTCAGATTCTAACCTTTACGTGGACACTTTGATGCATTCACCGTCATTGTTCTAACTCCATTATTTTACAAGTTCTTTTAGTCAGAATATTGGGACTTTTCTGAGGCTGTTTCCATCTATATAGGATGGTTTTTAAGAGGCACAGCCACTCTAGTGGAGACCCTTACACTTCATGCCAGGGACAGAAATAGGTCAGCAATACCGCCTCAGCAAAAACCTAGGAGGATCATTTCAGCAAGACCATGTTGTGGGAATCCACGCAAGCATCCCAGTGCTGTGGAGTTACCGTGGCATTTTGAGGGATGTCGGATTATAAAGCTCATAATCCAGTGGTTCAAACTTTAGATCACATCCACTTCCCTTCTGTCTGTCGTGCATGCGCCCCCACGGCCTCCCTTTTGCCACCCTGTCTTTGCTCTCTCCTCCCCCACCCCCATGGCACACCCCATTTTATGAATTCCTACAGCTCAGAGGAAAGCTAAGGGTTTGAGCCATTGGGGGAGGGGGACCACCCCAGTTTGAGAGCCACTGTCAAACAAAAGAATATGTTCAAATACTTCTCTCTCACCCTCCCAAAATACCCATGGGCCCATGTCCAAGTGTCAGCAGAGGGATAAAAATTGATTAGGTCTATTGTAGTAGAGCAACGAAACAGCACAGAAGCAACAGACACTCTTCTGAAGCCCAAATAACCCTTTGCTTTCAGAAAGTGAAACAGATACATGTGGGCAGATGACAAGCAGCCAGACCAGTCCATCATAAACCCAACTGAAGTAAAATCTGGACGACGATTGGCTTTGAAGGAGGAACCTTTCCAGCACTGGTGGAATTAAGAGCAACATGGTTCCATCTCCCACGTCCCTCAACGGTTGGTGCTGTACTCTTTTAACCTTACCATGTTTAAGTGTCACCTCTCTCAAGGTTCTCAATAGAACCTCCTAGGTTTTCACTGAGGCGGTATTGCTGGCCTATTTCTGTCCTTGGCATGTAGAGTAAGGGTCTCCACTAGGGTGGCTGTGCCTCTTAAACCCACATCCTACATAGATGGAAACTCCGTCATTTCAGAGGCAGTAGCAGAGCCAGAGGTTAGGAATGCCCCGTCTGGTCACGTTTTGTGGGATGAATTTCAATTGGGGACGCCTGGCAATGCGGCTGATGTGCTGGGGTCTGTTAAGAGTCACAACTTGCAAATTAGATCCGTGCCCATCCTGGTTAGTAAGAGCTACCAGGGAGACATTAGGACCAGTGCTGGCAGGGGTTATCAACATCTCCCTTTGGGAGGGGAGGATGCCAAACTGCCTCAGGGAGGCTGTGGTCCGGTCTCTCCTTAAAAAACCATCACTTGATGATGCCATGGCGAGTTACGAGCCTGTCTCTAACCTTCCTTTTAGGGAAGGTCAGTGAACGGGTAGTGGCTTGTCAGCTTCAGGTGCATTTGGATGACATCGGTTTTCTTAATCCCACTCAGTCTGGCTTTTGTCCAGGTTATGGCACTGAGACAACACTTGTGGCCTTAGTCAACGACTGCCTCGTAGAACTGGACAAGGGTTGTATGACCCTACTGGTTCTACTAGAAACATCGGCGGCTTGCGATACCGTGAACCATGAGTTGCTGGCAACTCGCCTGCAGGACCTGGTGGGGGTAGATGAGACTGTCTTGCAATGGTTCCATTCCTACCTCCCAGATAGATCTCAGCGGGTGGTGCCAGGGGACTGTACTTTGTCCCCTGGGGACACTCCGTGTAGGGTCCCGCAGGGTTCCATTCTGTCCCCTCTCTTGTTCAACATGTATACGAAGCCGCTTGGGGAGGTTGTGTGCAGCTGGGGGTTTACTGCCATCACTATGCGGACAACACCCAGCTGTTTCTGCCATTTTCATCCGACCCAGGCCCTGCTGTCTCAGTGTTTGGATGACATCAAGCCAGTTGAAGCTCAATTACCTAGACAAAAAACCTTCGGTTTAAGAAGCTTGTTAAGGCGGCATTACAAATTACACTCAAATGTTAACATGACAGTAAATTGTATGTTAAGGAAACTTTATTAAATATGAGACCAATCTACATTTTTCTTTTTATTCATTAATTTTAAAACAAATATGACAACTGAAATTAAACTGTATACAGTCCTCATCACGTATAAGTATTCAGTCACCATACCACACATATGCAGCTTAATTTCAGTTATGATTTTTTAATTAATGAATAAAGAAAAATGTATAGATTGGTCTGATATTTAATAAAGTTGCCTTAACATACAATTTACTATCATGTTAACGTTTTAGTATAATTTGTAATGCCGCCTTAACAAGCTTCTTAAACCAAAGGTTTTTTGTCTACATAATTTGCCCTTCTTTTGAAACTTAATAGTTTTGTTAATTAATGCATAAGCTGGCCCCAGACACAACACTACTGCAGGTGCGCACAGGCGCTCACCCATCCCCCCACATGGTGCAACCTGCTTTTTCGCAGGTTTCTCTGTGCGGGGGTGATGGGTGGAGGTGCATGTTACACAGGAGCGCCTATGAACTGCTTTCATAGGAGATGCACCCACCCATGCTACTGCGTGTGTGTGTCTTGTGTAAAAGAGGTCACACATTCATTCACACATGCGCTCTCACCTCTCACACACACACTCAAATTGATCACACACATGCGCTCTCACCTCACACACTCATTCAAACTGATCAGTCACACATACTAGACCAGGGACGTAGCTAGGGTGCAATGGGCCCCTGGCCAAGAAGTTAAGATGGGGCCCCCGTCTGTGTGTCCCGCCAGTGGGCCTAGGGGCGCTGCTATCAAACACACAAGACACTCAAAATGCAGCCAGCCTATTAAGCACATTATGCCATGAGAAGAGACATTATATATAACCAGCTCAGTTGTGCCCCCATAATCCATTCATGCTGCCCCCACCCCATAACCAGTTCATTTGCACCCTGCTCTCCATATAATCAATTCACACTGCCCCGCACCCATAACCATTTCATTTGCGCCCCCAGGGCAGCATGAATTGATTATATGGGGGGTGCAAATGAACTGGTTATGGGGTGGGGGTTTAAAGACAGTATTCCTGTTAGCAATAACTTCATTAAGAAGAGTTGGTGAAATAGCAGCCATAATAATCTCAGAACCATATTTGCAGACTTTCCAAGATAGAACAAATATTGCTTTACATCCTAACTTTCTAGCTAAGATAGTATAAGTAAGACAGTTGTGAGAATGTGGCCCTTTTTACACGGGCCTCTCCCACCCATGAACACGCAGATTTCTGCATGTTCAGGGTGGGGGAGCCCTATGTGAACGACACGGCGCGCGCACCTGCAACAAATAGGCATGCGTTCGTGCGTGCGCCCGCCTAACATGCATCCTCACTCACCCCCCCCATCTCATCCCAATGCACGGAGCAACCGGGGAAAACGGCAGTTGCTCCGTGGATGCGGATAAGTGGGGATGCATGTGCGGCCGTGTGTACACCCCCGCCCATGCACCAGTGTGCTTACGGACCCACCACCTGGCGGAGTAGTGTAAAAACAGCCTGTGAGGAGTCACTTGAGGAACAGAAAGTTGCTGCCTTGTAAAGAAGGTTCTTTGAGATGGCTCCGAACATTCTCACAACACCAATCCTTCCAGCCCTGCATGGAATTTTGTTATATTCCTAGAAAGGGTTGGAAGGAACTGTCATTCTGAGGGGGAGAGTGCGTTTTATACTAGAGGAGCTCGAGACCCTCACATGGTCTATTATTTGAATAAAGTGAGCATGCACAACCAAGTTGTGAGAATGTTAGGCGTCATCTCGAAGAACCTTCTTTACAAGGCACCAACCTTCTGATTACTCACATGGGGAGGAGTTGTTTGTAAACAAACAGCTTTATCTACACCCGTGCTGCTGCTGCAGCAGCACTATTAGCAGGCAGAGACAGGTGAGGGATGGGGGCACACACACCCCCGGACTCTCCTTCATTGTTTGTAATCACAGAACACACGTGTTGATGGAGGAAAGCTAGAATAGTCACCAACGGGAAGTTTTTGCTGTACTGACTCCCAATGAACAGCATAGGCGCTGTTCAATGAGAGTTTGCTACCGCCTTAACTATAGGGCCACAACTGTGGCCCTATAATCCCGATAAAACAGAGTTGATGTTAGTTGGTGGGGCTGGTGATCTGAGCGAGGAAGTTGTTATCGGGGGTATTCGTCCTCCACTGGCTTCATCTGTCCTTTCACCAATTACATCTGGTGAAGAGGTCCACCCATAGGACTGACTCCAACCTTGCCACTGTCATCCTTGCGTTCGTCACCTCAAGGTTAGACTATTGCAATGCGCTCTACGTGGAGCTGCCCATGGTGACCGTTCAGAAGCTGCAGCTAGTGCAGAATGCGGCAGCCTGCCTCCTTACCGCAGGGAGCTCATAACACCTGTGCTCCGAGCTCTGCACTGACTACCTATTGTCTTCCGGGCCTCATTCAAGGTGCTGGTGTTGACCTTTAAGGCCCTTCACGACCAAGGCCCTGCTTGTCTGAGTGATCGTCTCGTCCCCTGGGCGACCCCTGCAGTCGCCCAGGGGCACCCTCCAGGCAGTCCCGTGCTTTTGGCGGGTTCAGACAGACAGATGGGCATTCTCGGCAGCTGCACCATCACTCTGGAATTCCATTTCGGTGGGGGTTTCACCTCAGCCCAGATCTTCTTGCCTTCCATAAGACCTGGCTCTTCTGTCAGGCATTTGGCTGGAGGGGGAGGGATTTTTTTATGTACGTTCGATTTCATTGTTTAATGTTGTGGTGGTTTTATATATATTTTTGTATCTATGCATTTTTTATTGAATTGATTGTTTTTATTCAATTGTAAGCCACCCCAAGTCGCTTTTGTGAAGGGGTGGGGTAAAAATGGAAAAATAAACAACATAAAAATAAGCTGGTTCAAAATATTGCTATTCCATCCACCCCAATGCAGAATCCCAACCCGTTAGGACGTGGGGTTATGGAAGAGACCAAGACAAAGTGCCTTCGTACATACAGAAGATGTCCTACCCAACAGGCTGACGATCCCAGTTTCAACCTACCTTTTTTTTCCTCCTCCTCCTCTTCTGTTTTTGGCCGCTTGGCCTTCTTAAAATTGGCAACGTTCTTGCGACCACCTTCCCCTTCATCTTCGGAGTCCGAGAACTCTTAATCGCAGGCTATTCTCTTATCAGAGGAGCGGACTGGCAAGAAGGGGGAAGGGGCATCAGTCACTGCTAAAATCTTTCATTCAGTGGCCATAAAGCATTAAATGTCTTAAGATTCTACATAAGCACGCCGAAAATTCTGCAGTGCCGAGAGCACTTGACAATCATACAGCAATACGCACATCCCTCTATGAAGCTGCCTTTTAACCAATCACAGTGTGAGATCTCTCCATGCCACTAGCCTGTATGTCTTGGATTCAGTTTACAGCAGACTAAGCTAGACCTACCTACCTGCCTGAATAAGCTGGTCAAACCAACTTCATGCTGGAAAGGCCAACTTTCAGACAAGCAAAATAAAAACAGCTAGGATAACAGCTGTGTATTTGTAGCTACTGGGTAACTTCTGCCAGAAGCAGCACAGTTTAAACTCTCTTGCCAAGCTGTTTTACCATGAGAAGCTTTGACAGTTGTTCGCAAGTGCTGATCGGAAACCTAGACTCTTTCATAAAGGAAATTGCACGGCGATAGCATCACTGGGCACATCCATTACAAGGCTTTCAGTCTGACAAATTAAGCAGGGAGGCCATACAAAGAATTAAACTACTCCAGCATTTCAGATCAAGATGATTCTTAAGCCACACGGCTCTTTAATAAAAGCAAGAGCTCTGCCCAGAGGTTATGCATTTTCCCCACTGCTCCAATCCCGTTTAGTCTCAGCACACATGCTTAAGCCAGCAATCTTCATGATCCAACAAGGCAACCAGTTGCCCACAGCCCCAGCACTTACTTGAAATGCGTTTGTCAGGATCTTCTTCATCCTCATCTCCACTGTCTTCTGGAATAGCATCCTCAGGGATTGGCTGCATCTGGACGCCAGGGGCATGAGGGAGCATCCGGAGATTCTCAAAGAGCCGCTGCCTATGATTAATGGGGAAAGATACCCAGGTGAGCAGACAGGCTCTTAGAGAAGCAATCCACCCATGCAAGGAATCAGGCTTTCTAGAGAGAAAAGCTGCACTTACTTGATCTTCTCAAGATATTCATTGGTGTTCTGGTTGGTCATGTTTGAGGGGCTGATGTGGAGCTTAAAATCTGGCCCAAAGTACTCAAAGTAGTCGTTATATGGAAGCTCTGCAGGGGGGATTAATAGAGTATATCCCTGAACGGTTAATATTCCAATGCTGGTCCAGTAACAGCATCTTGCACTTTAGTCTGCATCTGCATTCTCATAGCACATTCCCATATTAAGGGGAGTCAGAGCTTCCTTGAGCTGTAGGAACACACAACACAGCAACAGGGGAGGCCAAAAAGTTTACTTTGCAGGTTTAATCCCTTTCATGGATGCCTATGCACAGGGGTGCCCATAAGAGGTCCCTGAGGAAGGCCCTTTAATTTCAGTACAAGAACAGGATACAGTAGATATTTTGGGTTGAAAGGGGAAAGCAATTTCTCCCAGAAATACCACCGCATTAGAATTCATGCAGCGAACAAAATCATTACAACAACATTGCAGAGGAGAGTGTGGAGACTTAGAACACCCTAAGAAAGAGTAAGAGACTTCTTCACAGCAAATTATCATTTGCTCCAGAGCAAGTTGCTGTCATATAAGCAGAAGGAACTTGCTCCACAGCAATTGTTTATATGTACAAATGGCTCTAGAAAATGTGATGATTTCATTTGGGGAAAGCTGCATCCACATAACTCTAGAACAGTTGCTCCAGATCTCACTGCTCTGGAAAGCAGAGAGATGTGCAGATTCTATGCACCAAAGAAATGTGCTATGAATCCAGCGGCTTCATAAGCCACCTTTTAGATATGGCTGCCTATGATCTAAGCAGCTAGCGAGTATTGCTGCATCTGCTCACGGAACACTATTTCCTGCGCTCCCCCCGCCCCGTTCTCTGTTACTAAACGTCAACTCTTTTTGTGCATTTGAAAATCATTACAAAGGGATTACCATTCGGAATTTCAGTGTCCAGTGCCACAGCGGTCTCATAGGTCCAGCATCTAGCGACGTTGCGGATCGTGTAGCCGCCCCCTCCGAGCATCAGCATGGGCAAGTTAAAACTCTTTACGAACTCCACACACTTGGCATGACCTGCAACAGGAGGAGAAGAGAAGGTGTGTAGCCTCCTGGGTTGAGATACTGAGATCTTTCTGTTGTTGGTCACAATTACAAGATGGGGCAAGACCCTATGTTGCTGCAGGGTGTGGCCCTTTGTAATAGGATTGGCCAATTGGCAGCTATTTGGCTGCAAGTCAGCTGCAGGGAGGGAGCCATAAGAATGGAACATGGGAAGAGAGATTACTCCCTGCAGAAAGGCTGAGGTGGCTCAGTGGAAAAGGAACCAATCTGGCTTGAATTCTGGATCTCAAGCAGGGAAGAGGACCAGGAGAGAGCAGAAGGCTTGGAAAGAGCCAGCAGAAGCCTGGAGAGAGCCATCCTAAAGCTGCCCTGTGGAAACTCTGGAAAAGAAAAATGCTTGTTTCCTGTTTAGGATGTTGAATATGCAGCTGGTGAGCTGAATTACCCCAAGGCAACCGAGAGCAGAGCCTAACTGGGCCAAGTCAGTTGCCTTATGCAGGGGAAGAGACATGGCAAGGGGCATGGCTGGTCACAACATACTGTACATTATAGGCCCAGCCTTTAATTGAGGCCAGAGACCTGTTCTGGCTGGTCTGTTAGAAACCCAGCCTTCTCTTACCTTTGATGGTCAGATTGAAACAACCCAGCCTGTCCCCTGACAGAGAATCCGATCCGCATTGCAAGGCAACTGCACTGGGCTGGAACGTCTCCATGACTTTGGATATCACCTGGACAAGAAATCCATTGTTACACACTCTCACGGGACCGTGTCACAGTGACACAGCAAAAGCCACAGACAACAGGCAGAGAGTCACCCATACTGATTTAAACAGGCATCACCTCCTCTATGCTGGGGCTTTCACAAAATAGGATTCAACAAGAGACTGACTGCAGTTGTCAGGATTCTGAAGAACCCTCTAGGGCCTAATCCTACCATGGCTACAGTTCAATCTACAGCTCACCTTATCCCTAAGCAGCAATGCTACAGGGAAACAAGCAAAGCAGAATCCCAGAGAGATGATTGGAGGGGGGGGGCGGGGAGGAACTTACCGGCTTGAATATTGCTTCATAGGACTCATCATCTATTCCATCCCGGAGAGGGTAGTTGACAGCATAATACTTGCCTTTGCCCGCACCAATATCCTATTGGAGTGAAGGACCAGAAACACTGCATAGTCAGAGAATGGTTGTCAACACACTGTAAATGGTGATGTTTGGCCTTCAGAGTTCAACCCATCAATTCAGACATTATGCAGCTAATGAAGGGCAATGCAAGTTATAGCTAGCAATGGAGACAGTCAAATCCACTTGATTGGGACAGCAACCACCAGAACAGCCACTTTAAAAAGCAACAGAATTCTGTGAATGGTTCTTTCAAGTTCTGTAATTGTGACCAGGGATCCGTGTTCACTTCGTAACGGGGAACACGCAGTGAACATGAGTCCCTGATTGTCACTATGGTAGTTTCTCCTTTAATTGGAATATTTCTTCCCCTCCCCACCCCAAAAAAAATCTCCCAATGTCCTGATAAAGTGGCTTCTACTGTGTAAGATGCATCACCTTGGTGGCCTCCATAAAGACACTGCCACAAGTGCTAATCCAGAAGTGACAAGACATATATGGTGTATGCAATCCACTTGGCCCAGGCATCAGTCTCTGGAGATCTACAAAGACCCTTTCTGCTGGCTCTCAGCTCTAGGGCACTCAGAAACTACTTGTCTCAAGAGCGAAGAGAAGCACTTTCCCTGCTGCACTGGAGGAGCTCACCTAGTGCATCTCCTCCCCAGAACATTATTATTATTATAAGCTTTTATATAGCGCCAGCAATGTACCTGGCGCTTTACAGAGAATAAGACAGACACAGTCCCTGCCCGAGAGGGAGAGACAAGGGATGCAACATTCATGAGGATGCAAGAACTCAGGTACACATTCTTGGCTTGGTTACAGTAAATTAGGAGTTTGCAGATAACAGGTGGGGGATAATCCTGGGTGGGGATGATTAGCAGGAGTTAGGAAGGGCGGAGTGGAAGAGGTGGGTTTTGAGGAGGGACTTGAAGGTGTGGAGGGTGGGGGCAAGGCGGACGAGGGCAGGGAGGGAGTTCCAGGCGTGCGGGGCAGCGAGGGAGAAGGGACGAAGGCAGTTGGGGGAGCAGGGGAGGCGTGGGAGGGTGAGGGAGGGGATGGAGGAGGAGCGAAGTGCTCGAACAGGGGTTCGGAGGGAGATCAGGGCAGAGTGGTAGGGAGGAGTGAAGTTGTGAAGGGCTTTGTAGGTGAAGACGAGAAGCTTGTGCAGAATACACTTAGGAAGAGGGAGTCAGTGGAGAGAGGAGAGGAGAGGCTGCACATGGTCAAAGCGACGGGCTGGGTTGATGATGCTAGCAGCAGAGTTTTGAACAGAGATGAGGGAAGCAAGGTGAGAGCGGGGAAGGCCAGCGAGGAGGAGGTTACAATAGTCAAGGCGTGAGATGACTAGGGCTTGGATGAGAGTTTTCGCAGAGAAGACAGACAGAAAAGGGCAGATCTTAGCAATGTTGTGGAGGGAGAAGCGGTAGGATTTGGCCACGGAGTCAATGTAGGATTTGAAGGTAAGGTGCGAGTCGAAGATGAAGCCCAAGCTACGAGCTTGGGGGACATGGAGGATGGAGACCTCCGCCTGGATGTCTCAATGCCAACTCAAACGGAACTCCTTATCTTCCCTCCCAGTCCTTCCTCTCCCTCTTCCCTGTCAACTGCCATTGACGGGGTCTCTATTCTCCCTGTTTAAAGGCAGAGGGGAAGGAGCCAGTAGAGAGGGAGAGGTTGATGATATGCAAGAGGGGAGGGACGACGGTAGAAACCATGGAGGTCAGGAGGCGGGAAGGAATGGGGTTCAGGGGGCAAGTGAAGGGGTTGGAGGAGGAGATTTCCTCAAGGGAGGCGGGAGGGAAGGAGGACAGGAGAGGGGTGGAGGGAGGGGGAATGGTAGGGGGAAGAGGTTTTGGAAGCGATTTCCAGGCGGATCTTGTCAATTTTAGAGGTGAAAAAGAGAGCAAGATCCTGAGCAGAGAGAGAAGAGGGAGGAGGAGGAAACGGGCGTTTGAGAAGGGAGTCAAAGGTGGAAAAGAGGCAGTGATGGTCCCGGGAGCAGGACTCAATGGGTGAAGCATAGTACTGCTGTCTAGCAAGGGAGATAGATCAGTTGAGCGATGAGAGGCAGAATCTAAAGTGGAGGAAGCTTGCGCGGTAGTGGGATTTGCGCCAGAGGCGTTCAGCAGCCCGGGTGCAAGAGCGAAGATGCCGAATGGTGGGGGTGAACCAAGGGCGATGGTTACGGGAGCGAGCTGGGCGGGAGGAGAGGGGGGCAAGGGAGTCGAGAGTGGAGGCGAGAGAGGAGTTGAAGGTGGAGATGGCAGAATCGGTGGAGGAGGAGGAGAGGACTGAGGGGAGAAGAGGAGAGAGGGAAGAGGCAAAGTCCTGGGGCACAATAGATTGCAGATTGTGGAAGGGACGGGGAGATGAGGAAGAGGAGGGGGAGCAGCGGGAGAGGTTGAAGGAGGCAAGGAAATGGCCAGATATGCGATGGAGCTCGAAGGAGAGATCGGAGACGGAGCCACTCTCCACTCTCCTCCCCAGAGTGGATTTCTGGTCCCCTCCCCACAGAGTGATCTACTGAGGACCGCCGCCATATTAAGAGAGTCTGCTGTATTCAAGGAAATAGTGTATTTAGTGAAACTGATTGTGAATAGATGGGAAGTTTCTACTCAGTCTCTGTTCTCACCCGTAGGTCCCCTGTTCCCGGGAAGTATTCGCCATACTTATGGAAGGACATAGTCATGACGCGGTCTGTGGTGTAGAAGGCCTCCTCCACTCCATCCCCATGATGGATGTCGATGTCCACATACAGCACTCTTTGGTGGTACCTAGGATCAGAAGAGAGTTAAAATGCTGTGCATCTCCTCAGAGTGAAGCAAGTGAGAGGAGCAAAGCACTTGGTCCTCCTCCCCAAGCTGAGAAGTTACCTGCTTGCTGTCTCGCTTTGGAGCATCTAAGCCTGACAGACATGAAGCAGAGTCATGCATCAAGCAGGCACAGAATAGAGTTCCCATGGAAGAGGTTGACTTTTGTTGCTGTAGCTCAGCTTTCATGCCACATTCACCTAGTTTGTTCAGACTCGACCAACAGATTGTGCTATTCCATCCAAGCCTATTTACAGCTGCCTCGTTTATCACCCAGGTAGTTGCTGGCACACCAATACACAGATTATTAGGAGGCCAGGGTTTTTTATTGCACCAAAGCAGCAGCATCTAAGAGCAGTCACACAGCTCTACTACAACATATCAGTTGAAGTGTCTCATGCTGCTAGGAGGGCAAAGCATGTGAAAAATGTCCGAGTAACTGCAAACCTCTCTCTCGACTAGCCAACTCTCTAGACCAAGGGTGCATTCTCATGAGATAAAAACCCCATCAAAGTCTGTTTCTCCCTGTTTCTTTTCAAACAGGTAAGCAAAAAACAAGACCACCACAACACTGTGTGCAAGCAAGGCATCCTGCAACCCAATCTATGCACAATGTGCAAATAACCCACAAGAATTAGGAGTCAAACCAAGCTTTAATAGTGATGCTACTGCCTTCTTGTGTGTTTCTTGTAATATGGGAAGGGATATTTCCCACTTTCATTCCAGAGACAAAACTTAGAACGCTACCAGTAAGCCCAGAATCCCAGCCAGCCTCCCAACGTCGACTCCAGGTGGGGAAAAACACCCTGCCACTGCATTTGTGAATCCTAGCTGACATTTAATGACAGCAGCGGGGATTCCCCATCTCGGGCCGCAGCAGCTTTGGCAGAACAGAACTGGGGGGATGCAATATGGGAATGGTGATAAAGGGCAATGGTTATCACCTAGAGGAAATTCCAAAGGTGGGGAAAAGGACTCCTGTGAACGCACCCTACTTCCTCCTCAGAAGATACACAGCTAACAAGTTAGAGAGGGTGGTTTCCCCGTTGATCCCCAATACAAGAGATGAAAACAAAGCAGCTCAGATGAGATCTTTTACTGAATCAACATCTGTTGCTCAGTCTATCCTGTTCTGACCTGTTCAGTGCCCGAGGAAGGGCCCTGTGTGGCCTGAAAGCTTGCACACTCTCCCCCACAGAAGTTGGTCCCATAAAAGGTCACTTGACTTACTTTGACAACTCACAAGTTAAGAAAAAGGCTCAAGCTGGGGAGAAAGTATTAAGGATTCAAAGATAATGTTGCAGAACAAATGAAAGGGACAAGGAGCACTCAACGTACTTCAGCAACTCCAGGATGGCCAATACAATGTCGTTGACATAACAAAAGCCAGAGGCCTCGGATTTCTTGGCGTGGTGAAGGCCGCCTGCCCAGTTCACAGCAATGTCTGTCTGTTGTTTGTTCAGCTTCACTGCACTGGCTGCAGAGAGAGGGATTTTAGAGCATTAGCATGGCAGGCAGACTCTAGAGCGGGGGTGGGGAACCTCTGGCCTGCAGCTGCTTTTTATTTGACCCCTCTCCTGATTCCTGGATCTGGCCCATGGATCCAGTCCCTTCTGCTCGGACACTGAAAAAATGAGCGCAGGGGAAAGAGAGTGGAGCGTGGTAGTTTGGCAGGTCAATGCATTTACCTAGGTGTCAGCAATCCAAGTCACTGGCACCAATAATGTGGTAGTTCGGGGTGGCAATTCCCTCTTCTTGGCTCCGGTGTCAAAAAGACAGGACACATATAGCATAGTCAGACTGTCCTTATTAGAACCCTATACATAATAGTACAGAGCCTAATCTACATTCAGACCAGACCACTGTATAGAGCACACAGCAGCCTGATCTGGGCTTCAGAGGAGACTGGACAAGACTTGACATGAGATGAATACAAGCTTCTAATTTTTATACATTTATAGCCATAATCAAACCTTGTTTACTTGACTCCAGGGTGTAAACAGACATAAAAATCCAGACTGAGTTTTACCCATTAAGGTAATTAATTGAGCTAGCCTCATTCACATTAGGGAGAGGCTAGCAAAAGTAGTTAAGGACAGTTGAGGGAGTTCCTTTATCTTAGGAGGGGCAGTTAGATCTGAATGGAGCTAGAAGTCTACCTATGTTAGATCTGAATGGAATTAGGAGAGGCATAGGTGAGAACCTGGCTGAAGAAGTCTGCTTTGGGGTGGGGCATATTCAGGCAGATAGATACAACAGAGAGGTGGGCACGCCCTCAAGGATAGGGAATGGATTTATGCCATAGTTCCATGATCTGGACCTCTCTCTTTCTTCCCTCATCCCAAACACACTGCATAAGCACCCCTGCCCCTTAGTACATGCTCCACAGGCCATATAACTTTCAAAGTGACCCACAGGAGAGAAGAGGTTCCCTGTGCCTGCTCCAGAAAATACACCCAGGCAAGTGCCCCATAGGAATGTGTGTCACTCAACAAACATACACCACACCAAAGCCTTAAACAGCAATGATTTTCTAACACAAACAGTTGAAGAAGCAGGGTGATCAAATTTAAGAGATATGAACATTGTTTTCATACATTGTGTTACAGAAAAATGCTGTAATGTAATGCTAGGACAGGAAGTATGATTAACCTGACCAAATCCACATTTCAGAAGTACAGTCCTGTGGCTGTTTTATACCTGCAATTCAGAGCATGAATCAGGGTGGTGAGTTCCAGCCATGCTGTGAATGACAACATGGCATACACACAGATTCAGAGTATCTCCACTAGCTTTGGGTTCTTGAATACAACTAGAATTCAGGAGTCAGTCCTGAACATATGGCCATACAAGATTCTCTCTGCCATCAGCAAATCCCATTTCAATATACTGAGGGCAAAAATAACCATAAAATGCCAAGTCACTCAAAGAAATGTCTTTTCTAAAACAGCAGGGCAAGTTTCTCTGCCCTCCTCTGACACAGCTACATTTTACACATATGCTTCAAAAAAGAAAGAACATAAGACTTGCTTGCTTACCAACAGAGCCTCATGTAGATAGCTGACAAAACTCAAACAAGCCATCAAATACAGGGCAATCTTCTCCAACATTGACTGGGAAAGAAAGGAGTAAGTGTTAACATACATTAGGCTTTCCCTAGCTACTTAACCATAGATTGCTCACTGGTGTTTTTTTCATATTGTCCTGTCCATCAGGATCCTGCTCACCCCCCGTAACTAAACATGTGCACCTGAGACTTCTTGAATGTATCCTTGTCTCTCCTTATGTTCTGCTCTCCCCTGCCCATCCAAGATTGTAAGCCCCTTGCAGTAGGGACCCATCTCTAATCACAACTGTTCAGCACCAGGCACGTTGCTGGTGATGTAAGTAAATAATAAAAATCAAATCCGCAACGTATGAACAGGCTTAGCAAAACAACAAACATCTTGGACTCAGATAATACATAGCCAGGATCAACCTTTCTGAATTGTTTATGCACGCACTCGGTAAAGGGTAGAGAGTTAAACATTAATGGAAACCTTTATTGTAACAGCAGCTAGCTGTTGAGCCCCTTCCTTTAGGATTTTGGAATAGCTGTCCTCTGCATTCAGTGCAAGATCGGACACAAAAGGCTGCATTTTACACTTGTATGGCCCCAGATACGCAGTGTTGCATGTGACCATGCTAAGCTAAATCTAAACTGGACTTCTTTTGTCATCAGGAGAAGGCCTCAAACAGTGGGAATATCCAGTTGGTGCAGAATAATAATAAAAGTGTGCTGTTTCCTGGTGTACTTTAAACAAACGAGGCTGGAGAAGGAAGCAAACATGCTTTGGAGACCAACTCTGGAACTGCACCATCTGGTGGAGTAAATTGTAACCGAACCGGATGGTCAGTTAATTGCACTATTAAACAAGTGAGGAGACTGTGCAATATGCGGCTTGTAAATTGGCAGAGGGCTCCTTAGCTATATTACCAACACAATCCAAGATTATTACAGCTGAATATTTTACAAAGCCAGTTCTTCATGTCTCCCCAGGTGTGCTACTCATTTACTTTGGGCATTATGCTCATCTCTGCTTAATCAATCCCTGTAACCATTAGGTTTGCAAAGCTGCAGTGTTATTTTCTCCAAGGCACTGGACAGACAATGGCAGGGCATCAGCAGAGTGAGATTAAAGAGAGGCTGTTCAGCATCGCTTTTGCCATTTAGAGCCTGGCAGGCAGCAGTGCAACTGACAGGTTCTTGGCAGCCCACAAAAGCATGAGCTGCTGTAGAAGCATGTGGTGGAGTTATCGGCCGGTAGGGCTCCCCAAAAATAAAAGATCTCCTTGCCAATCCCGGAGGCAGGAGAACAGTAGCAGAGACCCACGCCTTCACAGCAGACTCTACAGGTGTGATGAGAAGAAACAAGGTTCCTTCTTCTAGCCCCATACCTACATGCTGTACCAGTTTCACATTTATGCAGCCCCCATCAATAAGAAGCTGATCTGAAAGATGCAAGCTCCACCCTTTATTCCCTAGCACCTCTGCTATTCCTAGCACCTCCACATAAGGAGTGTTGGGGCTGCACAATTTTTTTCACATTATGTGTCACATTAGCAAAATCATGGTGTATTATTTATCATTTCTGTAGCACTTTCAATGTTCAAAGTGATTTACAATCCTTATCTAGTTCATGCTGACAATAACTTGTGGGGGTAGGTCATTATTATTCCCATTTTACAGATGGGGAGAGCGGAGGCTGAGAGATTATGACTTGTCCAAGGCCACCTAAAGACATTATCATTATTACTATTATAAGCATTTTTATATAGCACCAGAAATGTACCTGGCACTTTACAGAGAATAAGAGATCGGATTTGAACCCTGGTTTCTCAGGTCCAAGTCCAACACCATATCTGCTAGGCTATGCTGGTTCTCCAAGGCTATAGTAGGTTCTTCTTTGACCTTGTAGAGCTAATCCCCAGGTGGGTAGGTGTCTGGTATATTTTTCCTGCTAAAAAGGAAGCCTTGAGCCATTATGAATTGCTTGCTTTTTGACTAGCTATCTCTGTATCTCAAAGCATTTGCATATGTTGCTTCCTTAAAGCAGGATTGTGGAAGTACAGTGCAAGAATGGCCAAGCTGCATCAAATAGAGACAAAGTGGGTGTTAATGAGCCATTTCAGTCTCACGGGCAAACAGTTCAGATTGGGTAAATATGTACTTTGGTACGGTAAAGGCATATTTACCCCAGGAGTCTTTTGACAAACACTACGCATTCGATACAAATTACTCAGTCCTTCAGTCATCACACTCAGGTGCCTAAAAGCTGTAAGAATTTGGGTTCGCAGTATTTTGGCAGTGGCTATGATCCATTCACTAGACTGTAACTTTCCCAAGAGAGGGTTAATAAGCAATTGCATATACACTTAATAAAATTAAACCCTACAGGCCAACAATTCTAGATACTTTCAGGAACAGAGAATACATGCTGGACAAGTGAGTCCCTATAAATATATTTGTCTGAGCCACTTGAGCTATAGCTTGCTATAGAGTAATTGCCAAAAAGTTTCAGCATAAAGCTGCAAAGAGTATTTTAAAAGTACTGTTTCTATAGGTTTGGCACAGTACAAAATTTTCACCAGATGGAGAAAGTATATTCTCTGTGGTTGAAAGTATGCAAAATTTTGTGACACAGCTCTTCTTCAGACAAATCTGAAGACTATCAGAACTGAAACTGAGCTAAATCCAGACATACTAGCATCCGATTTGCATAGGATCATTAGCAGACATTTCACTTGAACAGGATGTTAGGGTCTTAGAAGGGAGTTGTTTGTAAACAAAAAGCATTTAGCAATTTAAACACTTGAAAGACAATAAAAAGGTGAAGAGTACATGGAAAGGTAAACAGGAGATGGGTAGTTACACATACTTGTGTGTGGGGGGGGGGGGGGGCATGAAGCCAGGATCTGGATTTAGGCCACTGTTTTGGGAAGCAAAGAGTTATGGATTTTTTCCCCCAGGCCCATCTTTTGAAGGTGTAACAGGTTTCCCTTCAGGGCCAGGAGTGAAAGGTCTGAAACTGAGCATTAACTCTGGGAGAAGCGCTTACTTACCCTGTAGTAAACTGGTCAGCTTTGACTCACTAAAGTTATTTTCAAACTAATCTGTCCGCATTTAGCTCATTTTCAGTTCTGAATTTCTTCAGCTCTGCCTGAGGAAGCCCCAAAGCTTGCACACTCACCCCAGCGGAATCGCCACTTTTAATTACTTTGTGCTGCTCACGCAAGAAACCAACACAGCCAAAGCATTCTTTACAAAAGTAGTTCTTAAACTTTTTTAATCCCCCTCCCAATTGTTTTCGGTAGTTGCCCCACTACCATGCACACAGCTCTCTTCCCACCCTCCTGTTGCTTGAAGAGGGTTTGACTGTTAATACTCATCTCCAATTTCAGCCAAGGAAGAATATGAATTCCATGACTCTCCAGGCAAAGTTAAGTCTTCTGTACCGGACTTTTAAAGTTGAATAGGAAACGGACATTGATGCTTACAACAGAACTGCAGACTTTAAAACAAGACCAGCAGGTAAACACCGATGCTAAAAGCACCTCTTCCCTGGATATATTGGCCATGCCACAGGCTAGTACAGTAATGTTGCTTTGCAAAAAATCATCCTAGCTAAAGCTGGTCCCACAATGTCACCAATATTTACTATCACAGAACTGTAGGTCAGAGGGCCAATGGACCATTGATATCCTCAAAATTTCTTGCAGACTACCATGCCCCTGCAGGAGATGTCTAGTCATACTGCATGCTCACTACAGGCTGGCTGTGGCTGCACAGAGCAAGAAGCTTTTATTCCCACCAGCCCCATGGCCATTTCTGAGACAAGGAGGGCTCGGGAAGGACCATGATGAACAAATGTTGGCCAACCCCACCTCTGCTATCCCAAAGAGGTGGCTGCAGTATCAGCACTGGCTGGAACCAAACAACCCCCCCCCAAAAAAAAAAAATATATGCCACAGTAGAACCTGAAAAAATATCCATTAGACCAGTGGTTCCAAAGGTTTTTGCCCGTATGACCCCATTTTAAGACAACCCTCCTACGTATTTGGGGTCATTAGGTAACCCCAAAGGGTTACAAAAATATGTAAAGCTTTTCCCCCTAACCTGTGGCATTCATACTCCATGTAGTCTCCTACAGCAAGGGAGCCAATTGTTCTGTGTTGTTTGAAAACCCCCATCGTATTTTTTTGGGGGAGAATTTCACTAAGAGGGTGTTGGGTCAGTTAGACCCCAATTAAAGTGAATGGCGAAAATGCAACATTGCACATCCAAGGGACACCCCAAAACACATACTTAAAGAAAAAAAAAAAATTATGATGGGGAATAAACTTAGACTTTTAAAAATTTGCATTTTTTATATTTAGAGAATAATTACACCTCAGCGGCATCAGGTCTATCTTAGACACCAGGGTGAAAACTCACATAATAGCTGCTTTATGTTGATGCAGCAGTTAAGGTGGTGTTAACTGTTCAGTATTTTTTGGTTCATACCAAAAAAGCTATGTATTGGAAAAAATGCATCAGGCTTTGTGAGGAGTGCAGTATAGCGTTCCAGTACACCTGCAGGGTTTACCGGCTTGAGTTCCAGAATTTACCTGCTAGAATTTACCTGTTATAAGTTATTGTTTTCTCTTTACAATGTTCATTTTAATACCATGCTACTGTTAGATATAGTTTCTGTGCCTCTATGTGTGAAAACAGACATAATGCTAATTCCACTTTAACATTTCTTATGCATGTTACAGGGCTGTATTGGTGCCCTATGAAGCCCTGCAATAGACATAAGAAATGTTAAAGCGGTGTTAAGTGTGGGGATTAACACGTGGGAAATGGGGAGGTGGTATTGGGTAGATTTTGTGGGAGGTTGCAGGGAGGGTTTGTTTTTAATTGTTTTTATGGACTTTTAAATATGCTTGTGTGTGTGTTTTTGTCTGTAAGCCATCCGCCCTGAGCCTTTTTAGGAAAGGGTGGGATAAAAGTTGAAATAAATAAATAAAAGACTCCAGATATCATCTCTATAGTTGTACCCCTGTACTATAAACAATAAGCCCTAAGAAAAATTTATTTTATATTAAATTTGAATTAAATACATCTCATTTGGTTTTCTAAACTGACTTAATTGGGGTCTGACCCCCGATACTCATCAGTAAGGTGCTTTTTCCAAGGGTTAAATATTATCCTGTGACCCCAGAGAAAAAAAATCCTGAAAGTATATGAAATACGTATTAAGAATCATGAACCTATCCACAGATGGCACTTGGGGTTCCAACCCACAGTTTGACAACTTCTGTGTTGGACACAGGGCTGACTCAGTAAGAACATTCTACAAAAACAATTCTACGTCACTTAAATTCTAACATTTGCAGGGGAAAACCTCTAGTTTGTCAGCTGCAGACAAAACGAAAGACAAGTTTCACAGAAGTCCCCTGACTGCTCTGCTCAGGAATAACCTCTCTTGGAAAAGTTGTGGTCTAGTGAAGATTCTCCAGGTTTGCATGAACCAACACCATACACATAACTTACATCTCTGCATCTGCTTGCTGTACTCAGACATGTTATCTGGGCGAATGGATCTCAGAAATTTAATGTAGTCATCGCTGTGATACTTGGTCATTTCTTCTGCACTTGCTTTGTGAGGGCGCTACAAAGAGATACCAGAAAACAGATTTATTGGAAATGCATTCCTTTCTCCCTCCATACGTCACAGCACCAAACTCACATTCACTCTCAGATGCAACACCCAAACCAAGTACCACAAACTTGTTTCCTAAAGAGGCAAGACTATAACGGAACTTTACTTTCTTTTCTGTAAGTAATAGGAAGAACACTCTCCCAGTTCCCATCTACAGATTTACATAGATTTCAGAACAAGACAAGAAACTCCCCTTCGCAGGCTGTAAAAACAAAGCTGTCCCTCTGAACTGTATACACCCCACACATTGCTTCTTAAGGATCTTTTGCTCCTCAATTGTGTTTTTCTCTGCTTTGGCCCTTAGGCCAAAGCAGAGGTATGTGTACCTTACATACACACTCAGTACCTCTGAATTAAAGAAATCTCTTCAAGCCCTTCATCCACACATTCCCTTATCCCCTCACACTCAAGGTTCTACTTACGTAAATTTCCATTTTTCTGTAAAGACCATAATTAAGCAAGAGGTTGTGGGTCATTCGGATCCTGTGGGGCTTCATTGGATGGCCCTGGCCATAATAATAGTTTCCAACGTCCCCTGGGAAGGAAAAGCATTAGGGTTACAACAGAAACAAAGAAAACTGTCCTACAAGCCACATCACCGGTGAGAGAGATGACAAAAGCCACCTGAGGTTAATCATCACCTGGCCTCTTCGTTTCGATACGTTGCTCTAATCTCATGCAACAGACCAGGCACATACCTGACTCAAGTCTTTTTTGAAGATTCTAGACAATAATTACCAAATTTCATGGCACTGCTGGCTGTTGGGGAGTGGGCAGGCTGAATCACCTGACTCCCACCTCTTAACCACCAACTGCCACCTCTTAACTGCCAACTCCTCCCTGGACCCTCTCCAATCCGGCTTCCGCCCACTCCACTCTACTGAAACTGCCCTGGCCAAGATCACCAATGATCTACTTGTCACCAAATCTAAGCGCCACTACTCCATTCTTGTCCTCCTTGACCTCTCTGCTGCCTTTGACACCATCGACCACTCACTCCTATTGGACTCGCTTTTCTCTCTGGGCTTCCGTGGCTCCGTCCTTGACTGGTTCTCCTCCTACCTCTCTGACCGCTCCTTGAAAGTCTCGTTCCCCGAGTCAACCTCCTCCTCCCTCCCCCTCTCGGTTGGGGTCCCCCAAGGCTCTGTCCTTGGCCCGCTCCTCTTCTCTATTTACACCCTGTCCCTTGGCAAAATTATTGCCTCCCACGGGTTCCAATATCATCTCTACGTTGATGACACCTAACTCTATCTTTCTACCCCCTCTCTCTCCTCTTCTGTCCACTCACGTCTTGCCAACTGCCTCTCCGACATCTCCGCCTGGATGTCCCGACGTCAACTCAAGCTCAACATGGCCAAGACCGAATTCCTCATTTTTCCTTCCTCTCCTTCTAATCTGTCCATCTGCATCGATGGAGGGTGATTTCAGACGTTACGATATCACAATGAACCATGCTCAATTCCGCGTGGTGGCTGTGATCGCGTAACGTCTGTTGGGGGAAACGGATGTTTCCCCCCAGATGTTACCACGGCTTGGGATTGCATT
>QEPC01007988.1:890193-936488 GCA_003113815.1 Sphenodon punctatus
TGTTTGTTGGTCTTCTCCCCTGTCTCTCCCACTGTCCCCCCTCCCTGTCTCCCCCTCCTTGTCTTTTAGATTGTAAGCCACAGGCAGGGACCGCGTCTATTGTATGTTTCTGTACAGCACCAAGCTCATGACTGGCGCTATAAAAATGTTTATTATTATTATTATTAACAACTGCTTCCATCCCTACAGAGGAGTGGATTCCCTATTTGTTGCCTGTTGGGGATTAGGCAGGTAGTCACCTTGGCCACCCTTCCCTTTACCCCAGTTTATATAAAGTGCTTCCAGTCCTGCTAGCAACAACTACCAGCATTACGCTTCACCATTTCTGAAATAAGGTTTTATGGGGAGAGGGTAGAATCTCAGATTTTTATTATGGTTGTGAATTGAAGGGCAGAGGTTTTCTGGAAATGTCTGGGCGGGAGGGATATAGGATTGGTCACAGCCCCTCTTAGGGGAGGAGTGGAAACGGGCTGGGCGGAGAGATTAGAGGGGGTGGAGGGAAGAGACTCCCCTGAGTGAGAGACATGGAGTAGTGTTGCAAGGGGATAGACTTGCATTTACATTCTTTATTTTGGTGGGGAATGAGATGGGGAGAGGAATTGTGAGGGTATAGGCTGGGGAGGGATCTTGTGCATGGAGGGAGAACATTGTAATTTGTGATTTTAAAGTTGTAATTTTAAATTATAATGTGTATTTTGATAACTGGTTGGAAGAGGGGGTTGGGGGCATAGCTAGGATCCTTCCGTGAAAGGTGGGTTATGGGTTAAGTGGGAAGATTAGTAGGAAGGGACTCCACCATGTGAGAAAAGGGTCTGTGGGATGGAATGTGGAGGGTTGATGGTTTTGGATTGCTATCTATATAATGTGGTTTGTTTATATTTGGTTATATTTTAAAAATTGTTTTTATAATTGTGAGCAGCCCTGATGAGCCTCTTTGAATAGAGTAGAATACAAATCAACAATCTGGATGCAACAAGTTTTGGATAACAGAGGGACTTTTCTGTAAAACGTTAACATTTACACAACAGAGGAGGAGTGATGAGCTAGCTAATGTTTATAGTCCATTTTCAAGATGATCAATCCCAATATTTTATATTTCACATCTTAGTAATAACGAAGTACTTTAAATGCATAACAGTTCATAACACTTCAGTTTTAGCAAGGCCATGCATTCAAGACTTCCAAGTCTAATACTCTTCCTACGTGCAACACAGGCACACACACAGCATGCTGACATCACGACAATTGCACAACTTCAAACCACAGGAGGAGGTTAAGCAAGGCAATCTGGCCTGGCTGGTTGCTCATTGGGAGTAGCTGATGTTTCAGCACAGATGCCAGCATTCAACAGCGAGTCCCACTGCCCCTGGAGTCAGCAGAAACAGAGTTCTTGCCTGCACTTAGAATTAGCCTGGATTTCAGCCAACAGCCTATCTGCACTGGGGCAAAATCTGGGCAAGAAGAATCCCACAATTTCCACTGAGAGTTTAACTCAATGCTTGACATTGGAGTGAGCTACAGTTTTTCACATTATTTTAACACCACAGCTTTGCACTGCGTGGCTTTTCTCTATCACTGAAATTGGGATTAATTTCAAACATTTAAAAGCTCTGAAGGAACCACAGAGAAAGCTCAAAGCATCTATACAGGCAAACTTCTAGATCCCACCTTCCAAATACCAGATTAAAAGAAGCCCAATAGATGCCAGGTGCTTGTCTGATGCCCCCTACTCCCCTCAACATGATATGAAAGAAAGAAGCAGCTCTGATCCAGTATATCTCTATTTAACACATGGCTCAGCTAAGCAGAGTTATTTAACACATCTCCTTTTATAGCAGGGTAGTACACACATTTAGTTGCTCTAGCACTGGTACAAGCTAGATTCTCGACAGCCTGGTTTGTCACTTTGACCTCTGCACGAGTATCCTTGTGAAAACTGTGCACCAAACACAAGACCCAAAGAAAGAAGCTTTCATTCTAGACCCGACAGAGCCAACCACTCATATAGGTATATTCCAAAATGACACATCAAGTTTAATGGCAGGCATTAAGGTGGCACTGCGAGTCACACACCTGTACTTCAGATTTTATGTCTCCTGTGCAGAGAGGAGATTTGCAAGTGACCTAAATGTCCAGTTCTACAATGTTTTTTGTATAGGTCTGTGTAGGGGTATTACCTACATGGATTTCACCACAGGAAAGCATAGCCATACCGGAGAGAGAAAGCTCCCTGCAGCAAGGATGATCAGTGAAGCATTTAAAATTGGGAGTGGGAAACCTCTTCCCTCCCAACAGCCACTTTGAAAGTTAGTACAAGATTCATGATTCGGATAGGAGTTGGGGCCATATGGGAGTGCTTAAGGGGTGTACTCAAGATGGGGGAAGAAAGGGGAAGAGTCCAGATCATGGATCCATACCTATCCTCTCATCACCACTCCCTTGTCAGAACTCACTCTTCGTGTTTGAGGGAAGGGATTGGGATCCATGGGCCAAGCACAGGAATTGGAAAGGGGGCAAATAAAGAATATCAGGTCAGAAGTTCTTAATCCTAACATAAAATAGACTGCTTTTTGATGCCTGAATGGTAACTACAGGCATGCTCCTTCCATCCAGCAGGAAGACAGTGAGAAACGGTATTTTATACTACTTCAAGGGCAGCAAATATGAAATATAATAAAACACAATTGTTAAAGAAGACTGTCTAGAGAAGTTCAAAGATTAAGTTCAAGTGTGAGGATGAGTGGAGAGAAGGAGGAAAGTCCAAAAAAAAAAATCATGGATGAAGAAGGTAAAAGGGATGAACAGAAAGTAGGAATTAAACAAGATTGGCAATGGACAGACGGCTGTGGACAGAGATGGTTCACAGTGCCACCAACCCTCAAACTGAGGATAGTAGCTGATGATATTTACAAAGCATATCTGGACCTTTGCCACCAGCCCCCCCGTTCCTGGCTTCCATAAAGGCCTTGTTTAATGGCAGGTGGCTGCCAAGGCCTGGTGCTAAAGACCTCTGGACTTTTAGGACTGTATTGGGGAGGGAGAAAGGAGTGGAAATTAAGCTGTACAAGATTTACTTTGTATTTGTAAAAAATTTTAATGAGGGATATGGGGGGAGAAAAAGGTGGGAGTCTGGGACATGGAAATGAATGTATTAGGGGAGGGTGGGAGGAAAGAAATGAGGCATGCCATGACCCCTCAGTGGAGGGGGGAGGATGTGGGAATAGAGACGGATGATGTAGTTATTTATTTGTATTATGGGGTGACTTTTTATTATATTAATGCTTTATATGTCCATGAGATGATTAGATGTATATCTCATCATATTATGGTTGTAATTTGTTTTACCTTAACAACTGATTTACTGTACTTATTATTTTGGTTGTATTTTTAATTTTAACGTTTGACCTACTGTATTACTACTGTACTTATTACTACTGTCTACGTTGGCTATGGCAAAAGCCTGAGCTGTAATAAAGCATTCATTCATAATTGTATTATGGGGTGACTTTATTGATTGTATACTATTAATGCTTTTTTAATTTTAGTTTTTTTATTGAAGTAACATAAACCTTTACGTGTAACATATGAAACGCAATATTCAAAACCTTAGCCACCATAATACAACAAAATCAAAGCCATAAATAAAACAACAAGAAAACAAAGAAGTGCCACGATCTAGGGATTCAAACTTATCGTAAGTCATATTAATGCAACCTGTCACCACAACTTAATGTGGGGTTTTTTTCTGATTATCTTATTGTGTTTTCTTTCCCCCTCTTGAAACGCACCCTGACCCCCAAGAGGATAGGCCAGGGTATAAATATTAAAGAAAAACATCCCAATGCTTGGGGGAAATGCCACAAGATGGCTGAACAGTTCCCCATCCCTGATAATTAAACTGAGGATACACCCAGATAAACAAACCTCAGAGGTAAATTCTACCTTCCCACACACATCACAAGGCAGTGGGAAAGGGTAAGCAGCAGAAATGTCTCTTTGAGGTAAATTATTCCTACTGTTTCAAATGCACCACAGAAGCCAGAGGCACCATGGGAGAGTGTAGCAAAGCCTACCCCATTTACCACAGCCTCCCCACTCCCTAGATATGGCCTCACTTGCTTACCCCCTTCCTCCCAACTCCTCCCAATCTAACTCATCTGCCACCCTAACCTGAGCTTCCTGCACCCCTCCTCTTCCTTACAGCACTATCCCCCCACTCCTCCTCTTCACACCTCATCGACAAACACAACCCCCAGATTCTGTCATTCTTTCTATGGCGCCACCTGCCCCTTCCCAGAATCTCCCTCCTCCACCCCCACCCACCAGAGAAACTCCTGCCTCTTCCTGCCCAGAACTTTCCTCACTACTTTCTTCATTCTCCCCCAACCTTCCTCACTGCTGCCTCCTCCCAGGGCCTTTCTTACTACCTCTCCCCCTCCTTTACTACCCCCACCCCTCTTCACTGCCCCCTAACCCCAGTCTTCCCCCATCACCCCTTCCCCACCCTCTTCATCGCGTGCTTTCCCCAGCCCAGATCCTTCCTCACTGCCTCCTCCCCAATCTTCCTCACTGCCTCTCGCTCTCTCCCCTCCCCATCATCGAAGTCTTCCTCATTGCTCCCCCCTCCCATTCACTACCTCCCCCAAAGTCTCCACCCCCCTCCCCGAGCCTTCTTCCCTGTTCCGTCTTCCTAAAGCCTCCCCCAGTAGTCCTCCCCCCAGCTCCTCTCCCCAGAGCCTCGTTGCCCCCCTTTCCAGTGCGTCCTCCTCTCCCCCTCACCCAGACCCTTCTTCACTGCCCCCCTCTTCGCCCCGCCCCGGGGGAGGGCCGCTCTCTCACCATCATAGTAGTAACACACTTTCCGCTTGGTCCCCTGGGTGAGCGCCATTTTCCTGCCTCCCGACAGCTCTGGACCCTCCCGCAGTGCAACCGAACCTGCCCTGGCACCCCCTAGGCCCACCTCCCTCCACCCCCGTTAAGCTAGCAGCCTATCGCACACGACTCTCTCCCCGCTGCCTTGGAAGTAGCCAGTAAGGAGGCAAGTAGGGCGGGGCAAAAGGCACGGCAGAGTAGGTGGAGATCAAGGTCTACTTGGACTGCACCATCCTCAGAAGGAAGGGGGGAGCGGGGTCATATGGAGTATTCCATTCCCGTGAGGGGGATTTAGACTGGAGTGTACTATTCTGGGGGGAATAAAGGCTGGAGTGCACCATTACCAGGGGTGTGTATTCTGGGAGGGGGAAAGACTGAAGCACCCCAATCCCTGGGGTGTGGGGAGAGGTACTGGGAGACTGAAGTGAGTGCACCATTCCCAGTCACAACCAGTGGGAAGAAAATGGGGCATACTGGAGTTTACCATTCTCAGGAAGGGGAGATTGGAATGCCCCATTGCCAGAGAATGGAAGGCTGGAATGTACCATTAACAGAAAAGGGGAGGACTATACTGGAATGTACCACAATAAGGAAGATGAGCGCTGTGCCCCAAGAATGAATATTTTCCAGGCCCCTACGCGTGTGGGAGTCCTGCCCCCCCTCTTCCCTGCAGTACACCACCCATCACAGCTGAGCGGGAGCGATATAGGCCCAGAGCAGGGAGGGGGCAGGTAGAGCAGGAAGGTTCTGGGCTGAGCAGGATAGAATATAAATGTGGTTTGCTGTCTGGGAGCCCTGGTGCGTGTTGCCCATGTTTCTGAGATTTCCTGTTTAGTTTGTTTACCAGCAGAAGGCCTGTTACACTTTCAGAGCAAGCCTGCACCATCCTGTTCCTGGCTCTTGTCAACGCTGCCTGATACACAAAATGGCTGCCACACTATGATGTCATCAGAGGTGCTCAGCAAGGGGGAAATGTCCCAGGTGATGCACATCATGATGTCACAACAGCATCATTTTAGTAGAGGCAGTGGTGGGGTGTTACTGCTGGGGGCTGGAAGCAAAGAGGAAGTAACCAGGTAGTAGGGACAGAAGCAGGGGAACCAAGCCGATGTCTGTCCTCGCCACTAGATTGTGTCTCGTTGATGTAACAAATAAACTGCAGAGAAACAATACATGGTGCAGCCTGCAGCTTATTCACTGGCTTTACCACTTAAAACCTGCCGTGTGTGTGTTAAAGTACCCAAAGGGCTCATTCACCCAACACTGGAGAGCAGGAAGTGACATAAGCCCACCTTCGGAGTGTTGTGTGAAATCCTTGCCACTCCCTCTGCTCCTTAGTGATCCTGTGTGTCCTGTCACCTGATGTAAGTACAGGCCATTGAAAAGGGGAAATCAGCTGCGTAAATGCATTGTTCCAGGACAAGGCAAACAGATTCATTAACAAGTAGCAAGGAGGAAGGGTTTTATGTCGTTGAGCTATAAAATAGAGGTAAAATCTATCTGTGGCAGGCTGATGCCATCTACTGGACGTGGACACCAATTAGAGTAGCAAAGTCATAAAAAAAAACCTGGTAGAGAATAAAAGAGATCAGCTCTTCCCCCCCCAAAATAAGGATAAAAAGCGGTCTTGAGAGAAATCTATAATTCTTTGAAATTTTCCAAGTACTATCGGAACCCAAGAACAATTTAAACCTCTAGTAGCTTCAGTATCTAGCAAAGGTGACAAGAATCCCTCTCTGGCCACATTCACACAATCAGCTAAATTGGTTTAAGTTTTTAACTTGCTTGCACCTCGGTACCATTCACACATCAACGGAGGGTATTCGGGAGTAGGAGTGTAAGTATGTATTTTGGAATAATCAGTAGATAATCTTCTTCACCTTGTAAATCAAAGTACCTTGCAATGTGAACCCTTTCCATCTTTAATTGGCGAACATGATATACACATCATTTCCAGGCTGCAGTGCGAAGTGTCTCTGCTGCTGAAAACTCTGCTCGAAATCATCCTGGAATGTTTTGCGTGCAAGCATGAACTGCACTTTCACGACATGGCCAGTGGGGGCAGACTGCAGTAAATTGGTTGAAGATTCTAGCATGAATAATACTAAAGTAAGTTACTAAAACTTGAATTGCTTTGACTTTGATAAATCAGATTAGTTCTGTATATGTGAATGTGTCCTCAGAGCCTCCCTTTGTTTATTGATTTAAAAGTCCCTTAAGTTACTTTCCTGGCCCTCCACTCACACAACAAACTGCTTTGTAGGTTTTTCCTACACAGCAAAACCCAGTAAAATTTGTTCAGATACAAATGCAGCTTTTACCTGCATGTTATTTGGGATGTGCTAATATATTAGAAACACTAGCGTGTTGGATGACGGATGATCACAGGTATCTTTTCTAAACTGTTAAAAGAGCATTTTTCTTCTTGCAAAAGTTTTTGTCAAACTCTACTGGGCAGGAAACGGTGGGGGACCCTGCAGAAGATCCCCTTGCATGTGCCCACTACAGAAGACAAGGGGAATTGATCTTGCTTGGTTCTGTGGAAAAGTGAGGGGTCGAAGTGGGAGTCATTTCCTTTCTCCATCAGGAACAAGCTATGATGAGCCAGATGATCTCTATATGGTTAAGGTGGTGGAGGAAGATCTCACTGGAAAGTAGTCTCTTCTGATTGTGTTCAGGATAGACAAGCAGCCCCCCCCCCCCCCCCCCCCCAACGCAATGGTATCTCTCCTTGCAGTATGGAGTTGAGGCTGTGGGGGAGGTCTGTAACGTCAATGGGATTGCCCAAGGGGCTATGGAAATATGCTTCTAAAGGAAGAGAGTGGGGAGGTAACCAAGGTTGGGGAGATTTCCTTGTTTCTCTTGTGAGTGCACACAGGCCATCTCCTGTGCTTCATGCTGCTCACAGTCCAGTAAACCACATCCACTGAGCAGCTGTGTCCCAGCTCCCACCAATTCTGAGATACCTCTGTCACTAAACTGTTGGAAGCAATCCCGCTATCCACCCTCCAATCTGCAAGGCTTTGGCAGGATGTGATCTTTGGGTCCAGTTTACAGGAGCTCTACAGTTATTCCCATTTCCCTCTGGAAAAAGACTGAGGCAGAAAGATCAGACTTTTACCAGTATGACATGGCTTTTAAAAGAGAATGTCCATCAGGGAGGCCAAAGAGCCCATACAGCCAGTTAAACAGAACTCATACAATGGTTTGTAATAATGCCACAGAACAAGATTTGCAAAGGTGTGGGGAGCAGGCTGGTTTGCTCATGTGTTGCAAATCATGATGGAAAACACACATAATGCCAAAATGTCAGCAAGGATCAAATGTGGGGCCATTGGCACCCAAAGCACAGGCCTCCCAACTTAACTGGGCAATAATAGCAGAGTGTATAGCGATGAGCCAGTAGGCCTGTTCTTGTGCACCATGTGACACATGCAGATTGCTAATAGCCACAATGCCTTTCATCTCTACGGGTGTTTTTAAACTGTATGCTTCCACGCATGGATGCATTAACCGTGCATCCAACTGCTCATTTGAAGGTAGAGCGTGGAGAAGCATCCTCCGTGACCCATGCACTGGTCACTCATGGGGCACTGCCAAAAAAGCTGGAGTGTGCTGTGCGGAGTAAACCAAAACAGCACGGGGGGACACAGGCACCCATGCATCTCTTCCCATATGAACCAGGGCTCTCATCTGTGCCAGAAGGCAGATCCACAGCCTGGCCGCCTTCCTGGTCCCATCCATAGCCCTGCTGGCAGAAGCTCCCTAGGGAGCTCTTAAAAGACACACACGTGAAATACACCACCACATTGGCTCAAAGCACAAGCCCCCTCACGATGCACGAGAGAAGAGCCAAAGCCATGGAGGACAGCAGCTCGGAAGAGTGTGTGGAGTCTGCCTGAGTGAGCGTGATGGCCACCCAAGGAGTAGCCTGTTAGAATCCCTCCCCCCTCACTCCACAGCAGTGCCACTCAGCGGACACAGACACACACCCCACTCAAGCCTTGCTTGTTTAAAAACACCTTAGGTTGTCCATTCAAATCCAGAGCAAGCCAGTGCTCTCTGAAGGGTATTCCCTTCTGCTGGCTGGTGTGAAATGGGGTGTGTGGGAGGGCTCTCTGCACCATCACAAGTAGCACTGATTGCACTCCATGTTGACTCAGCGAGGGTGACACTGGCTGTGGAGACTGAGTCAGTTCTAGACGGAAGGCTGTACCACTGGAGGTGGGGGGTGGACTCCAGAGCTGTCCGTGCACGACCTTCCTCAGCACTAGGCTCCTATTGCAGGAAAAAATTGTAACCGCAAGGTGTGGAGAGAGACTTTTTTTTGGAGTACACAGCACTAAGGGAAGAGGCACCTTTCCTGAAGCAGGACTGGGCTTGGTATTGGATACCATGGACATTTACATATTTTAAAGGCTGGACTGGACTATCCAGTTGAATCATGTGCACTGAGTGTGATCCTAAGAGCATACGTGTGCACGGGGTGTTAGCATAAGCATGTACATGTAGCTCCCCCAGAGGCTGTGGCACTCTCTCCTCCTCCACGCGTGGCATGGGGCCACACAGAGGTGAAAGCCAGAGTACTTAGCTCAAACAGCAGGAGCTTGGTTTTTTAAGATGCAAAGATCCCTATTCAGTTCCTGCAATGTCATTACACACACAGCTCTGGTGAGACCCTGCAAAGTCTTTTGTCAGCAATAATAAGAGCATTCCTAGGCTTATCATCTTCTCTCCGCTGTAACTGGGAGTCAGCAAGAAACAATCATTTATGCATCTTCCCCAAGGAGAGGGCAAAACTCCTAATCTGCAGTACAGAGAGTCTCTGAGGAGCTAATGCAAACGAGAATATTCTGCAGGGGGGCTTCTGCGGCCCCTTCCCAGGGCTCTCCTCAGGGATGCGGCTGGTATTGGCCTTCTGTGGCCGTGAAAAAGTCCTCGAGGACACTCTTCATGTAGTCGAACGTGGGCCGCTCCTCTGGGTTCTCCTTCCAGCAGCGCAGCATCAGCTCATACAGCTCCTCTGGGCAGTTTTCTGGCTGCGGCATTCGGTAGCCACGCTCCAGGTTTTGGATCACTTCTGGGTTAGTCATCCCTGGGGCCAGAACACACAATATTGTGTTAGCAAAGGCCCAATATACCTTTCCCAGTGGGGACCCCTGTTGGCCAGTAACAGCTCTGCACTCCCACCCAGCTAGCACCTATATAGCAGAGGGAGCCAAACTGTAGCTTGGGAGCTACACATGGCTCCCAGATAGTTCAAGTGTGGCTCCTGAAGAGCAGATTACTTGGCTGCCATACCTAATGCACAGCTGGGGCTGCTAGCTGCCAGACTGCCCCCAATCTGGTACCCGTAGCTGTCCCTCCCAAGCCAGTATCATTCCTAAGGCTGGGCTGTTCCCAACAGTCCAGAAGGGAAGGGACACAGCAACTTGCGCAGCCTGGGGCACTTCCTTAAGCACAGCAGGGTGAGCACAGGGCTAGAGCACAAGAATCAGGGAACCCAGCTACCATTCACTTCACAGAGGGGCTGTGTCTCTCTGCCTTAGCAAGTCCTGGGCCGTGTTCCCCATCCCACTGGCCAGATCTTACCCGAGCCATCAATCCAGCCCCTGACAGCTACTGCCCAGGGTGGCCCAGAAGTGAACGCTGCCCTTGAGTGGGCACAGGCCGTGGCTTCCCACATTCACCCACAGGCTTTCTCAGTTCCATTGACACAGAACAGGAGGGGATTGGGGAGGGTGTGAGAGTGGGATGCTGAGGGGAAGAGTGTGGCTTTTGGTATGTGGCTCATAAGGTTGGGAGCTTTATCCACCCATAGCAATTGGGATAGAAATGGCTGGAAGCTCCCTCACAACTTGTGCTCCTGCACTATGCTCTACAACCCCTCACCTCCTGCTTGGAGATGTGGGCCAAGATGCTGGCTGCACCATAACAGTCGGAGTTTGTTACCCCAGTGTTTTCTCCATATCATCTGGCTGGTGAAGTGCATTAGGATTAGGTCACAGTTGTGTCCCTAAATGCATACAGAACTTAAAAGGGTATGGGGTGTGTGCGTGTGAGAGAGAGAGAGGCCCTCTTTGCGGATGTAAACAGGGTGTGCTCTATGCTGACCTGGATAAGGGATCCGGCCATAGGTGACAATCTCGGTCAGCAGGATCCCAAATGACCAAACATCAGATTTGATGGTGAAAGTCCCATAATTAATGGCTTCTGGTGCCGTCCATTTTATGGGGAACTTTGCTCCTGAAATGTACAAAGGGATATAATGGATTAGGACTGGTTTAAAGCTTTCCACAGTCAACAGTTCTACCTGCCCCAGAGAAACATTGATGTAGGGTCCCTCAGTCAATATCTAGCTGGAGTAGCTTACCCAGTGCTACAAACAGTGGTACCCCTGGTAAGTGTTCATGTGACCTCCTTCATGTGGTAACAGCAGATGGCAATTTAACCGCCAGTAAGAGTGGTTATGCAAACAGCTGTACCTTGAGTAAACTGCTCCCATTGTAGGAACAAGCCTTCAGACCATAGTCAGTGCTGCACAATTGGTCCTTGTGCCTTGATTCAGAGGACCATAAGTCTCAAGGTCAGAAGGGCCCATTATAGGATCTGGTCTTCTGTATAATACAGGTTTGTTATATACACACTCCAAATAAAGAACCATTGATCATAAGTTGCAGAGAGAACCCAAGAAGCACTCTGCTGCCAAGGTCATCCACATCACCCACTACTTTGATCATGTTCAACCCCTCCTCTGCTCCCCCTATTAGCTCCCTCTCCCCCTTCGCATCGCATCCAGCAAGCGCAAGTTTATTGCCTTCACCTTGCAGTGAAAGCCTCGCTTCTCCCTTCTTTCTGCTCTCATTTCCTGCTGTGATCCTTCCTGGGAACTTTGCTCCTCCTCTGCCACCCTCTTACCCGCCCCCCAAGTCTCCTGCTGCCTAAACTGTCCTTGTCCCTTTCTCCCATGCAGCCTCCTGTGCATGGAACTCCCTTCCCTGAAGACGATTCACTCTGCTTCCTCCCTCCCTTCAAATTCAAAAACTTCTCCCTTCTGTCAGGCATTCCCCAGCATATCAAGCCCACAGATGCTTCTACTGCCCTATAATCATTCAGGGTCCCCCTTTCCCTTGTAACATGCACCTCAGACTTCTCAGCTTTGTGGATGTATCCCTCTCTCTCCCAATGTTCCCCTCTCTTGTCTAGTCCATCTTAGATTGTAAGCTTCCTCATTTCCCCCACCCTACCCAGGAAGGAACCTGTCTCTAATGAATGAGTGTCCGGTGCCAGGCCCATTGTTGTTGCTACCTAAATAATTAACAACAAAAAAACCCCACTAGAAACCAACCCAGAGGGACTCTATAAGTGACATGACAGACGGACTGACATTCCCTCATTGCATAGGGGTGAAAAGAGCTGAAATGCAAGAGATAAAAATGTGGGGAGCATTAAAGAGGAGAAGAGTCCAGCAGAGAAAAGCACTTTGCCTGTACTACTGAATTCCCTACAACCACAGGGTCCCCACCTGCTCAGCACTGAGACAGCTGCCCTAGGCAGATTCCCAGTGACCTGGACGCCACCTTAACATTTTGCCACGAGCCTAGCCCAAACAATTATTTTGGTAGCCTCAGTGTAAATTTACCAGCACTTGTTGTACTGTTCATTCTAATAAAAATCTGGCACTCTGAAAGTTGTTTTTCCCCCCATTGTTCAGACAACAGGTAAAACTGAGGTATGTTGTTAATTTTCTCCCATTTGCCTTCCATGTACATTAGTCCTAAGCCACAAAGCAAAGCAGATCAAGGTAAGCGTTGACAGAGAGGGGGGTTGATGGTATGTTGCTGCGGTCGCACAAAATTACACTGGCGGTGGCTGCATTTTGGAAATGCCATTCAAGGCTCTAGTGAAACTGAACAGAGAGCCCCTCCCCCGTACTGTCCTAGGGCTTAGAGAAGTGACTGTTCCTGCATTAGCCACCAGGCAGGGCTCTAACTCTATCCAATTGAATTTGAAGCAGGGTGGCAAGTACGAGGGACCTTGTAGATGAGGAGTCTTAAGTATGGAACCCAGCAGTCAGGGGTAAGAAATGCACCAAGTTAAACGGAGTCAGAAACAGGAAAGTCACCATCCTATAAAACTCCTTAACCCCTGGAAACAAACCACATTCCATTGTATATGCACTTCCTGATGCAGCCTTATATAGACTGGGACTGCCAATGGGGAAGTGAGCTGAGCAGAGCCATAGGCAGAGAATGGTTTGCCCGATGATCTTCAAACCATTCCCATCTGGATCGGAGGTAGGGAGCTGGGTGATGCAGTGGTAAGGGTACCAGCTCAGAACTATCCAAACTGGGGTTAGAGTCCTACTGGGCACTGCATGAGTCTCAATTACTGCCTTGGGGAAGGGCAGCATATAAATTTAAATAAATAAATACAGGATAACCAACTCCAAAAGCCATTAAGCCAGGACTTCATAGAATCAGAGTTTAAGGGCCCTTGAGGGCCATCTAGTCCAAAGCACTGTTTTGATGCAAGAGGTCTACAGATGGCTGTCCAACCTCTGAAACCTTCAGCAACTGAGAGCCTAAAACCTTATGGCCAAAGGCCAAATGCAGCCCATGGCTGATTTTTTTTCTGGCCTTTCGATCCAGTTCCTACCCCCTAGCAGTAAAAGACTGAGCTCAGAGTAAGGGAGCTGAGAGGAGGCCATGCACACAAGGCTAAGGGACAGATCCATGCAGGGCCGGCCTTAGAATTTGCGGGGCCCAGGGCCAAGATAAAATGCAGGGGCCCTGGTGACCCCACTCCCTTCCCCCAGGGCCCCACCCCCTTGGAGACACCATCTTTGGGGTCTGAGAAATGGCCATGTTTGCAGCGCCAGTGGGAGAGCGGGGGCACAAGAGCAGGGCCCAGGGCAGTTGCCCCGGGCCACCCTGTGGTAAGGCTGATCCATAGCACAGATCAATAATCTGGACCCTCCTCTCATGAGCACACCCCTTAAGCACCCTCATTCCCAACTTCTATATGGACTTTGGAGTTTGTACTAACTTCCAAAGTGGTTCCTGGAAGTTTTCACCCCTGGCCTATAACCTCCCCTGGCAAAGCGTTCCATTACCAAACAGCTCTTACGTTAGAAAGTTTCCCCTGATATTTAACCAAAATCGACCTTCTTGTAATTTGAGCCCATTATTTCTAGTCTTGCTCTGTGGCCATGGAGAACAGTTCCTTGCCATCTTCCTTGACAGCCCTTTAGATACCTGAAGATTATGCCTCCCTTAAATTTTCTCTAGGCTAATCGTATTCAGCCTTTCCTCACAGGATTTGCTTTCCAATCCCTTTTTGTCATCTTGCTCCGATTTGTCAATGCCCTGAGGTTAATAAAATTGAGGTTGGTTTGTTTTTTGCTTTCTGACCATTTAGGATACACTTATAGTCACATATTCAAGTCTTTTTACACAACCACAGTGGCTAGAAACATATAGCTTCATTCTAAACGCTCCCCTGGAGCCTACCGCCTTTTAAAAATGCAACTGAGGGTCTTAGCAGCAGGGAGATCCTGAGATTCTCACTAAAAATTACAAGAACTGCTAAGCCAAGTAAGGCATCATCTCTGCCCTTGAGAAGTTATAACAGACCACGGTGATAATCCAGAGGTGGAAAGCGCACTCCAAGCCCAGAGGAGAGGCTGAAACAGACACCCACTTCCTCCTCCAGTGTGCTAAATGTGAAGAAGTGCGAGACAGCTACTTTCTCAAATTCTCAAGGTTTCCCATCTAAAAGTACAGAGAAAAACAGCAGCCAACCATGGGGCAGAGCAGAGCAACGAGAGGTGGGATCATGTTGGGTAGCAACATGCCATGTATTGGGAGTAATCAGTGATGACCAATGAACACAGGGGATGTGGGGTCTCCCTTGTGAGAGTCAGCCCCCTCCTGGCTGCTCACCCATTACAGATAACAAAGGACAGAATCAAATGAGACAGTAGCCCACATTAGCCTTCACCAGGTACATTCCCACGTGCCCATCTATTTGGTGTCTGCCACGTGACCTCCAAGTGATCACCACAGAGCTGCCACTCACGGCAGCATCCAGGGACGTAGCCCGGGACATCACGAGCCAATCAGGGCTAACGGGTGCCCATGTGTCCACAGCTCATCAATTAGGTTTGCCTGCAGCCTCACCGGTATTCAGGTCCCCCAGCGCATCGAGTCCTGCCTAGCATGCCCCGCCAGCTGAGAGGTGAGTGGTAGCAATCTCCCTCCCTGCAGTCTCTCCCCCCCACCCCCTTAGGTGAGAGGCGGCTGCAGGGAGGGGAGATTGGTAGCACCACTGGTGAAAGCTATTGCAAGCACATGAAATATGGGCAGGGACCTGGGGCTGCCCATTTATTAGCCTGGATGCACCAAACGATTGGGGACTGCACGGACTGAGCATGGACTCCAGTGGGCTATCGTCTCATTTGATCCACTGTTATGGATCTGTCCCTCCCATATATTCTGCCAACACCTGCATGGCTTGTCATACCAGTGACAAGTGAAGTGGATAGTTTCCCTGTATCTGCCAGGGCTGGCCTTAGCATGGGCAGGGCCCAAGGCAGGAGGCACGGTTTGCTAGCAGTGACCGATTGGATGAGGCAGAGCAGACCGAAGCTGAATCCTGACAAGACAGAGGTGATGTTGGTGGGTTGGGCGGTGGAGGTGATGGCCCCCCTCATGGAGGGGGTTCGCCTCCCGCTGGCCCCACAGGTACAGAGCTTGGGGGTCCTGTTGGACCCTGGCCTCCACTTGGATTGTCAAGTGGAGGCGGTGGCAAAGGGAGCCTTTTGCCAATTACATCTTGCACGTAGGATCCAGCCATATGTCTCAAGCTCTGACCTGGCCACCCTCATCCATGCATTCATCACCTCAAGGCTAAATTACTGCAACACGCTCTACGTGGGGCTGCCCTTGATGACAACTCAGAAGTAGCTGGTGCAGAACGTGGCGGCCCATCTCCTGACGGGGACGGGCTGTAGACAGCACATTACACCAGTGCTCCGGGCCCGATTCAAGGTGCTGGTTTTGACCTTTAAAGCCCTACACGGTCTCGGCCCCTCCTATCTGAGAGACCTTCTCACTCCCCGGGCCCTGGAGTGACCTCTGTGATCTGCTGGGGGCACCTTCTTGGAGGTCTCCCAGGTGAACCGGGTGGCCATGATGGAGAGGGCATTCTCGGTGGTTGCACCACGGCTATGGAACTCCCTCCCAGAGGAAGCTCACCTGGCTCCCAGCTTGTTGGCCTTTCGTTGGGCCTGTAAGACCTGGCTTTTTGTCCAGGTCTTTGGGGGAGTGAGGGTGGGTTTTCGCCAGTGGGTTTACCTCCTTTATTGTTTGAATGATGAATTGATTGTTTTAGTAACCCTTTTTGTATAGTGTTTAATGTATGGGTCTTAAGATGTTGTGAGCCACCCCGAACTGCCTTAGGGCTGGAGGGAGTGGGGTATAAATTTTTAAATAAATTAATAAAATAAAGAAGCAGACCCTGCAGAAAGTGCCTGCCCAAGGGCCCCAGGAACAGTGTTGGTGGGTCCCTGGGTGCACTACTACCACTGCTGCTGATCCTGAGGGGTCTCAGGAGCAGCACCACCGCAAGCTTCAGGGGCAATGGTGGCAGGAGCAGGAAGGGGTGGGAGGCTCCCAGGGTCCCTCAAGAGCAGCAACAGTGATAGCACTCCTGGGGCCCCATCACCGAGAGGAGCAGGGACTGTGTGAGGCCTGGGATGTCACCCATACTGCCATTGGCATCTGGGAGTCTCTTCTGCCTAGCCACACTGTCTCCGTGTCCTTTCCTATGTGGAATATAATAGTTGTCTCATGCCTGACTGAGGGAATTCTCCAGATTTCTAACACCTCTGTCCCCACACACCCTCAGAGCTTGCCCTGCCCTGGGGGAGCAGCCTCCAAGCCTCTCCGCTCCAGAGACCCCCATGCACCACCCTGGATGGGGTCTATTAGCTTGCCACAGACCACTCTAAGCAGGGCCCATCTTCACCCAGGAACCTCCTCTTCTCCTCCTTGACGTCAGACAGTCTGAAACTTCAGGCCTGCTCTCTGCCCTGGGCTGCATCGAAACTAGCCTGTTTCTGTGAAAGGGCTGGCTACACTCTCCTACAACGTCATGGGCTGCTGCAGTGCTCAAAGGGACCTGGCTTGTAGCTGCATCCGGATGAGGTGATTCAGGGCCCCTGTCCAGCTCAGATCTGCACCTAGAGCTGTGCAGACTCAGAGCTCTCACACGCAAACAGGGGCAGCAGCCTGGAGTGGGCTCCTACTTCCTCACTCAGTTGGCTGTTGTGTAAAGCCGAGACAAAGGCAGAAGCCGTGGGCGTCTCTTGCTGAGCACGTCCCCATGTGCTCCACAGAAATGGACTAGGCCTGCAGAGCTGCCTCACCACGAGCTACAATTTCCAGAGCCAGTAGAAGGTAGGGTTGCCATCTCTTACCATGTCGACCCTGACACTCCCATTTTGACCTATTGAAATGTCAGGGTCAAAACCTCGAGAGGAGGCAACCCTAAGAGGAAGGTGGTGGGTGGGAACAGTCAGGAGCAGGTACAGAATGCCTTCCATCCCAGATCCCAACCTCCAGGCAATGAAATGCATCCACCTCTGGGGTGGAGGGAAGGAGCCAGGAGTCAGCAACACAGAGGGAGCTCTAGTTATCACAAAGCCTTTAGTGTCTTTAATGCATACCGGTCCCTCCAAATAACCCATGAGCAAACAGTATGGGCCTCATTACTGTATGTATCTCCAAGGACAGACAGATGAGTTGGCCCTGGCAGGATTTGATCCTGTGGACATGGAGTCTATTTAAAACCCAGCCACTAGGGTGCCCTAAGGGATGCTGAGAACACCCCTCTCCTGTCCTCCATTTTCTCTCTGGCCCCTTTCCAGATGAACTAGGGTGTTGGATGAAGTGGCCACAGAGACCCTGACTCCTCAAAGGAAAGAGGTGCTGGAGAAGGAAAGGGGTGTCTTTGGATGCCCAAAACCCCTGTTTCTGGATGTTCAATACCCTGCCTCCTCCCTCCCATGGGATAGGGCCCATTAGTTATATGCCCCCAGGTGCTGGTAGTTGCCCCCCACCCCAAAGCATTGCACCCCTGTCTGCCCCAAAGCACAGGGAGTGTCTATGGTCAATGAGGGCCCAGCCCTCCTGTTATGCAGTGGTGCCCCTAGGGGACACCACTAAGCTAGGACCAGGGCCAGGCTAAGGAAGCAAAGGTGTCTCTCTCACCGCACCTCCTTGCCACCCTCCCCACTAAAACCCACACCACACCCTGCTCCCCAAAGAGGGACACCCCAACTAGCAGCCTGGGGGAGGGGGAACAGACACACCCTCGCGAGCTGTGTATTCGTTGTCCTCAATGAGCCGGGCCAGGCCGAAGTCAGCGATCTTGCAGCAGATGGCATCCGAGACTAGGATGTTGGCGGCTCGCAGGTCGCGGTGGATGTAATTCTTGGCCTCAATAAAAGCCATTCCTTCTGCAATCTGGGGTGTGTGGAGAGAGGCGCGGGGTTAGTTATGCATGGGGTGGAGGGATGCCAGATCAAGCCCCTAAACAAAGGCACAGTTAGGGTTGCCAGGTAGGCATTTATGAGAAATACAGATTGCAGGGCTGCATTGGCTCCAGTGCAGCCCTGCAACCCCTATTTCTCATAAGTGTCCTCTAAAAATTGCATATCTGGCCACCCTAGATACGGTTCTCACTTCAACAGGGCATGTCCCTCGGGAGACAAGAGGGCTGGGAGCTGCAGTGACACCTAGTGGAGGACGTGTGAAAGGAAAGACTAGAACAAGGGAAGCTGCACCTTCTGTGCCACAGGCTCCCCTTGTGGCCCTTGGCAAGTCACTTAGACTCCCTTTGTCTCAGTTTCATAGCTGTACAGTGCGGACAATAGCCTAGCCCTGCCCTGCCTCACAAGAGGCTGTGAGGATAACTATATTAAAGATTTTGTGGCATCTGAATTCTATAGTAATGGGGTCTCTCTAAGCAGCTGAGATGGGGAAAAGTATATGGATGGGACTGAGGGCAAAGGGCTGCTATCCCAATGCAGACAATGCACTTGGGGGGTGGGGTGGGGGGAACGACTGTGACACCTGCAAACGGGAGAGCGTCCCTCCTGGCTCCATACCTGGAACCCTCTCCCCCTAAACTTCAGGGGATGGGAAACGTAGAGGGGCAACAGCATAGTAGGCCAGTGGCAGGACTGGGGGGACCCCAGTGGAGGGGATTCCCAGGAGAGCACCCACACCACTCTCTCTCAGGCAAGTCCCGTGCCATTTCTCCTCAAGAGCCATCCCAATGGCTCAAACAGCAGGGACTGACCAGGGGAGCAGCTGTCCCCTTCCTGGGGGGAAGGGATCTGCCAACCCTACCCCTGCTGGAAATCTGGTGGGCACAGCACGTCACCAATGTCTGAGCTGTGGCATCTCCAGCTGTTCTAGGTTTGGACTCTCATGACAAACTGCGTGTCCAACTCTGCAGAGCTGTTTTCTGATCTCTAAGCTCAGGCCAAGCTCCACTCCCAACCCATGCTGAAACAGGTCTGGTCACACACATCCTCTGAGTAGGCTAGCCCCCAGGGTCTACGCCGGGCCATTCTCCACCTCCTCACGCCTGTCCTTCACACCCACTCTTAGCTCTGCCTGCTCTCACCTGTGCTGCCATGTCCAGCAATTTGGTAATGGTGAGTTTCAATCCTTCAGGCATCTTGAGGAAATCCACCAGACTCCCTGCAAGAGAACCAGCACCAGTCAGAGTTGATATAATCACTAATAAGTACCGATTCGCACACTGCTCATTCCCTGATAGGGGTGCCAGTTTCTAACCATGCCCCCTTTAGAGCCAGCGTGCCACTCCATCAGGAAGGCTCGCTGGCTTTTTAATATGCACAACCCAAGGCCTCCATTAGAGCTACTCTAGCCTAGGCCTCATGAGAAGGACCTTCTGGGCCAAAGAGAAGATTCAGGCCCTCTACCGCAGTATGCATGTCATGAGTCACTACCCAGGATCCTAAGTGAGGTAATTAATTACCCAGTTACTGTTGCTACCTCCATGCTGGGACCCTTCATTGCTATGGTGTCCCTTAGGCTGCAGGGTGGGCAGCCTTCTACTGTGCTGCAGGGACAGGGAGTAACAGGAGGAGCATGGTGGTGTCTTGGCCTGAGTTAAGAAGGGCCTGTACGTACTGCTGCCTGGTGACAACAAAGCCCCATCCCACATCCCCACCACACACCACCTCATATGGGGCCTGCAAGCAGCTGCAGAGATTGACAACACTGCCTGTATTGGATAAGTGAGGACATAGTGACAGCCAAACCTGGGCAGTTTGGGCTCATGGGGATTTGAGGAAGAGGTTGTTTCTATAATGACACTGTGCTTTCCTACCATGAATTCTGCTCTGAATCACCCCCTGTGGTACCATAACAGGTCACCGTCCCCACAAGCAGAGCATCCCCCACATAGCACCAGATCGTTCTACACCCATAATAAAAAAATTAAGTCCTTCCTGAACCAAGAGGTGCATTGGACTGGTTAATGCATACCAATTTCTGTGGCCTAGGGGAAGAGTTTTGTGGGCGGCACTGCATCCGACTACCCCTCTCTTCCCTAACCCAATGAATCAGAGATATCCATTCACAGCTGGGTGGACTGAAGCCATTCAGTGCGAGACCAAGCAAAATTTGAACCCACTACCTCAGTCACCATGACTGTTTATCATAGGCCTAAGGACCATAGGCACCATGAGCATTTCCCTGCCCAAAACAAAGTCCCTGCCCATCGACCGAAGAGGGGAAGCAGCAGGGACTTACGTTTTGGGGCTGGTCAGTGGCAATGCACCTTTTCCAAGGCCAGTTGCACAGGGCAGTGGAGTAGTCACAGTGGTCTTTCCTGGTCCCACAACCCAGTGGCTGGATTAGGCCACTACAGCCCCAGACACACTGACCCCTCTCCCTGCCATGGTTAGAGAAGTGTGACCATCTGACCCTACCACGCTCCTCCTTGTGCTGTGGAAGAAATTGGTCCTCATTTGATAAGCTTCCATCCTGGCTACAGAAATAGGCCAAAATAACCTAGGAGCTGGCAGGATGGCTGGCCCAGGTCCCTCTGGGCTCATGGCTCAGTGCTGCTACTTGCAGCCAAGAACAACAGACACAGCCGGGTTTCCTCTGGCAGGGCTGCGAACACTCAGAGGGAGGGGAGGGAGGTGCTGCTGCCTGTTTCGCCACAGGGGAAGAAGAGCCCAGAGGGCCTGCCCTTTCAGCCTTTTGAGCCACCTCTTATGAGAACCCAATTCCCACCTTCCATGACACTGTTGCCAGGAAGTTCACAACCCTCATCTGTACCTGGTGTAGAGCATGGACAACCTGTCCTGGCAATGGCTTTTTGGGATGACATAAAAGGGTGGGTGTCACAAGGAGATACTGGGCTATGTAGACTACAGGTCTAACAAATATGTAAAGGTAAAGGTTAAACATGTATGTAATGTGAAAGCTGAGAACTGGAAACTGGCTTCATGCAATGGAGAAAGGCAAAGTCATGCTGAATGTGTATTCAGAAAAAGCCTAAAAACACCTCTGCAGACACATAGACCATTGAGGTGCAAATGGAGTTCTTCCTGTGGACGTGTCTGAAAGCACAGAGTCACTGGGCAGGAAAATGAAACAAAGAACCCTCCAAAGGTATTTAAGGGGGGAGTTTCATCTGCATAGGGAGATCTTACCAGCAAGAGAAGGGCTGGGCCAAAGGAGCTATGAAGTAAGGCTCTTTGGAAACTCTAAGAGCGCTTTTAGATGATCCCACTGACAAGCGGGATCGTTCAGAGGCGGGATCGGGCACCCGCCTTTCTCTCTACGCCGGGTCTGATGCTCAGAAGAGCATCAGACCCGGCGTAGAGACTCAGTGCGCATGCGCACCCTTCTGCGCATGCGCACTCGGCAAAATACCCCGGAAGTGTGCTGTGAAGCCGGCACAGCGGCGATCCGCGTCAGAGGGGGCAGGATCGCCTGCCCGGTCTGACGCGAGGAAGAGCTGGCTTAATTGTAAGTTTTCAATTTAAACGAGCGCAAAGAAACGCGGCTGATCAAAGGATCAGCCGCGTTTCTTGTCTCGTTTAAAAACACCCTAAGACTGATACCCGACCCTATATAGTCTGGGCCCCTCATACCTCGGGAACCGCCTCGCCTTCCACGCCTCAGAACGATCCCTTCGGTCTGCCGGGGGCGTCTTCCTTCCTGGAGGTCCCCTGTGTTAAGCAGGGGGCCACAATGGGAAGGGCGTTCTTGGTGGCCGGGCTGTGGCTCTGGAATTCCCTCCCGGAGGAAGCCCGCCTGACCCCAGGTCTGCTGGCATTCCGTTGAGCCTGCAAGACCTGGCTGTTCGCCCAGGCCTTCAGAGGGGAGGGTGGAAGGGTGGGGTAGATGGGGGGGGGATGTTTTTGGGATTTTAAGATATGTTAAAAAGTGGTGGTTGGGGGCTGTTTTAAATGTTTTAAAATTTTGTATAATCTTGTACTGCATGCTTATTCACGATTTAGTCATTAAACTTCTTTTTACTGAACTTCATGTGGTCCAGTGGAATTGCTAATCTTAAAATTGGAGAGACACAGTTTGGGGTTGATTCTGTGTTTACAAACACAGGCGAACCTAGAAAGGAAGAGTCTGTGCTGGGAAACTCTGGCTGAAAAGGTGACCAGAAGGTTCACCCGTTGCAGGCTCAATCAGTTCTAGAGAGAGAGCTGATCCAGTGGGAGCTGCAAGCCAAGGAAACTGAGTCATGACAGCCTAGAGTGGGGTAGTGAGCCCCAATCTTATGACAGTGGGGTGTCCATATGATTCTCTGATTTTCTCAGGAGTCTGTGGCCAGCACATACATAGTGTGTGTCTGTGTCTGTGTCTGTGTGGCATGTGCACGTGTCTGTGCCTGTTAGTGTGTGTGTATTTTATTTGTGTGTGTGTGCGTGTGCGTGTGCAAGTATGGATTTGTTTTGTCTGTATGTGTGTGTGTGCATGCATGTATGTTTTATCTGTATATATGTATGCATGTGTGTTTGTGTGTGTCTGTGGCAGTCTGTGTATGTTTATGCTGGGTCTGTGCATGTATGTTGTACTTGTCTGCATATGTGTGTGTGTGTGCACACATGAATGGGTGTGTGTTTGTGTGTCTGTGCCTGTATATTAGTCTTATCTGTATATACGTGTGTGTGTGGCCCTTTGCAATACAAGAGTGAGCATATAGAGGCAGCAAAGAGTAAAGCACACTGATGGCAGGGTGGAGTGTGTGCTGTCTGCTGATTTCTCTGTCCTCACAGGAAAACGGGGTTAGTCGCCCTCCCTCTCCCAATCAGCAGAGTAATTTTAGCAGCTTCATTGCAACACCTTCTAGATAATGAAAGCCCAAGGCTGCCTGTGACCTATTCTTGCTGTTTTTGGCACCAGGAGGAGGTGAAGGAAACCAAAGGCTGCGTGAAACACAATAGGTGCAGCCTGCCAGGGAGACCAGAATAGCCCCAGAGCCATGAACTGAAGGAGGAGTTTCCTGCCTTTTCTAGCTCAGCCCGGGGATGGGATGTACAAGAACTTTCCAGCAAGCTCGGGCACTGAAATGCACAGGGCAGGAGGCAGCTCTGGATTCCCTTGGGAAGGGCTCTAGGGAGCGGTTCATTGGGAAGGGAGCAGCCTTAGGAGTGGGGAGCTGAGAGCCCTTTGCAGTGCATGGGCCTTGTCTTTCTTACAGCAACCTCCCCACACAAAGTGCTCTAGAAACAGGTCAGGAATAAGCTCCAAACTCCCACCCCTGACAGGCAGATGCCACCATTCCTGTGCTAAAGGGGTAGAAACCAACTTAGGAACAATTAGGTGAAACAGGAATATCACAATGCCATGGGGCACCAGCACCCACACTTTGAGTACAGTGCAGGCTTGGTTGCCCTATAGCACAAGGGTGGCAAACCTCCAGCTTGTGGGACAGCTGGTTTTTATTTGACCCCTTTCCAATTCCTGGATCTGGCCCATGGACCCAGTCTCTCCTGAGTGAGTCAGGGGAAGGGAACAGAGATGGAGCATGCACACAAGGATAGGGCATGGATCTATGACACAGATCCCCGATTGGACCCTTCCCTTCCTTCCCCTGTCCTGAATACACCCTTTAAGCACTTTCCCCTCGACTCCTATCCAGCCCATAGAGCTTGTACTCAATTTCAAAGTGACTAGCTGCAGGGAAAAGGTTCCCCATCCCTGATATAGCAGAACTGGAAAAGGTGCAAAGGAGGGGAGAAGAATTACTTCTATAAGGGGAGAGGCTCAAAAGATCTGAGCTTTTTGCTTTAGAGAAAAGACAACTGAGGGGGAACATGGTAGATACCTATAAAATCAGGAACAGTGCAGAGAAAGTGAACAGAGAAATAGCATTCATAATACAAGAACGCACAGTGAAATTAGCAGGCACAGGTTTAAAAACAACGAAAAGGAAGTATTTTTTCACACTTTTAACAATGTACAGTTAGCCTGTGGAACTCATTTCCAGGTGGTGTCGTAAAGGCCAATAATACAGATGGGTTCAAAACAGGATTAGAGAAATTAATGGAGAATGGATCCACTAGACAAGAGGGTTAGAAAGATATTTCATACTTAAGGCATGCCTAAACCTCTGAATGACATAAGCTAGGAGTGAATGAATCACTCTGTATGTAGCACAGAGGATGTGGCATGCTGGCCCCCTCTTGTACCCTCCCTGAAAACACTTGGTGCTGGCTACTGTCAAAGACAACACTGTGCAATTTGGACCATTGCTCTGCCCCAGGAGGGCAGATCTAAGGACAGCTCTAAGCTAAGCACTAAAGAACTCTGCATCCCTGTTTAATTCCTAGCACTCTCCAAACTCATCAGAGGCCTGGAGGAAGAGATCCAAGCCTCCAGATGTTCCCAACTCCTCCTCTAAGGTGTTCTGCGACTCTCCCCCAGTGGGAATGGAACAGAGGGTTGCTGGGGCATAGATAGGGAGACCCGTGTTCACCGTGTCTTGTCCACTGGCGGCAACAAGGAAAACAACATGAACACCAGTTCCTGGGCATAGAGTACTGGCTTACAAATTACCCAGTGCAGCCCCCTACCAGGCTGGGCCTGAACACCCTGTCCCACCACCTCCCCAAAGTTTCCCAAGCCTGCATCTCCTTCAGGCTCAGTTGAACAAGGGAAGGACAGGGCAGCTCACCCTTTTCCATGTACTCGGTGATGATGTAGATGGGCTCCTGGGTCACCACAGCGTACAGCCGCACCAACCGTGGGTGCTGCAAATTTTTCATGAGGTTGGCTTCAGCCAGGAAGGCACCAGGGGACATGCTGCCCTGCTTGAGATTTTTAATGGCAACTTTTGTGTGGCCATTATAGTAGCCTGCAGAGAAAAGGGGAGCAGAGGGGAAAGGAGTCGCATGTTACCACAGCCAGGTTCTGTCTTCACACAACATAACATTAATCTGCAGAACTCATTGCCATGGGATGTCATTCTGCCACTGAGCCGTGGGATTCCTCATAAATATTGATAGGGCACTGTTGTGAAGAAGCTCACACTAGCAGAGACCTGGCTGGCACTCACAGGGTACTGCTGTGCTGTGAGGAAGGTCACGCTAATAGAGGCCGGTTCTGGTACTGACAGGGCACTGCTATGAGGAAGTTCACGTTAACGGAGACCTGGCTGGCACTGACAGGGCATTGCAGAGAGGAAGCCCTTGCTGAAGATGAGGAGTGATGGTCAAGCACAGGATACAAATTTGGATGCCTCTAAGCCTGCCTGAGGGCACTGGGGAGAGCCCTTCCACCAGATGCAAGGTGTCAGGGCGACACAGTATGCTGAGGGGCAGTAAGAGAAATCACCTGCAGCCTCCTTCCTTTTCCCCAGCTGCCTCAGTACCTGGTGGTTTCACAGTTTGTTCTCTTTTTGTCACAGCGGAGTTCAAAGGCACAGGCACCGAGAACAGTCTCTAGACAGTATGACTGTTCCCAGCAACAACCACAACAAGTGCCTTTCCGGTGCCAAAAAGGGGTGGGGGGAGAGGGTGCGTGATTCTTATCAGCATGTCTTATCAACATTGCACCAAACTGCCAAACGTTCACAGAGCAGAGGGGCCCAGCCTGCTGAGAAATCAGAAACATGCCCCCAAATATGCCACACAAGGAGGGTAGGCATCCCTAAACATAGCTCTCATTTTGGACTATGGGTGGGACCCCTGTTCACTGAATTTTCCCTGTTGCCACCAATGGCTATGGGATTCAGCTTGTGTCTGTCATGGAGGAACTCTGGGCAGGAGGCGGAGGCTAATGAGGGGTGGGAAGGCTGAAGTAATTTGGGGCTTGAATCTCAGGACGGGCAGGCGGAGAGAGCCCAGCAGTGGTTGTGAGCGTCTGACACTTTGCTTCACTCTCAGGCCTGGTTTAATAACACACCAGGCTGTCTGTTGGGGAGACAGCACAGCATGCACACGGCCTGGCTGCTCAGAGAAGTGCCAAAGAGTCCAGAGTTGCCATTAGGCAGCCAGGGGTGAGGTGTAGGGGAAGACAGTTGTAGCAGGAGGTAGGGAAGGAGGTTGTAGCTGGAGGTGCTATGGGGAGGACAAGCCTGAACACCTAGGGCAGCTAGAACTACAGCTCCTTTCCCCAAGGACCACCTAAGGCTAGTGGGCTGCGCCCCCTTTCCTCCTGTGCATTTGAGCTTTCTCAGTGGCCTCAGGCCATTTTTAAATGGACTGCCCCCCACCCCCTGGGCAGTCTGTGGTCATGCCACAGCAGGGGCAGTGCAGGAGTGTGTGTGTGTGTGTGCGTGCGCGTGTGCACGCAGATGGGCCCTCCCATTCCCCCCCCACCCCACCCCCCGAGCAACCTGCATTTTCACCGGTTGCTTTGTGTGTGGGTGATGGGTGGAGATGTGTGCTTTGAGGGAGCGTGCACGCACGTGCCCACGCACCTGCCACCACTTTCAAATGGGACGCACCCAACCATTTCCACTGTGTGGGCATGAGTGGGTACGTCTTGTGTAAAAACGGCCTCAGGGTAGAGTTTGGAGCAGGGCGGAGAGGAAGGGAAGAGGGTAATAATGAAGGGGCCACTTCCCCTGATCGACTGCCATAATGGCACCACCCATGCTTCCTCTTCCTCAGGCTGGGAGGCAGGGCCTGTGAAGAGCAGCAAGTAGGAGAGGACTCCAGCCATAGCTCACAAACTGGAGACACCTTCCCCAGTGGCACACAATCAACCCTGCCTGTTGACCTGCTGTGCTGGTGGGGGCTCTGCATCTCTTCCTTCCCCCTTTCCTGCCTCTACCCTTGGTACTGAACAGATGCAGTTTTGCCTCAAAAGGAGATGGAACAGCCACTGGTCCCCTTTGTGCTGCTGCACCCTTGATGTCTGTGCCTGTGGGACCTTCTCATTCCTGGCCAGCCCTTTCCCACAGAATCCGAGGGAGAGGCTGCCTCAGTGCAGGCTAAGCTGGGAATTTAATGCCTGGGAGATTTAAGCTGGATTGTCTTGGGAAGGGATTGGAATCTCCCCGGGAAGCAGTAGGACAGGATCCTCCCACCCACCGCTTCTGCATCTGCCCTAGAGAGACCCCACACAGAAGGAAGAGGGGGTTTGAGTTTCCAAGGCCCATTCATTCTTTTGACTTTTCTGCCAAGCCTATCCAAAAGGGACCCAATTCTGTCAGATTCCCTGCTTCTGAATAGCTTGTGCTGTCCTTTACACCTGTGCAAAGTGGGTGTAAAAGGCCCTTCCTCTGCTCTGTGGGAGAATCCACACACAAACGGACAGCAGATTTAAGGAAGGAAAATGAGTGCTATTTGTGGTGGGGACTTTGGCAGTATAGGTCTCTACTCACCAGGTCAGAGCTCCCCACCCTGTACTGCTAGAGAGCCCCTCTGATGTGCCCTACTGGTGTCCCCCACCCCTCTCCTCCCTGCTGGAGATGCCAACTCTATACAGCAGGAAGGGGAGAGGTGGAGATGACTGCCTGCAGTCTTACTTGCTCAATATTGTTGCCCATGGGCCAGCAAAAGCTGGGGAGCATTGCATAAAGGCCCATGCTGAGACCTCCCCAACTCATTTCACACAGGCTCACCAAACAGCTATCAGAGGGGAAGGACTTCTGGGTGTAGACATAATGCTAGCTACATGATTCAGCTCTAATACACACATTTGGTTGTTGCATCTGTTTGTACAAACACATGGGCTTAACATGATTTAGGATCTGAAAAAAAAACATGGTTGCAGGCAGCACACATTTGTGGCTATCATATAGGACTTTTTACACAGGCCATGGTACGGGGGGTGTCGGTGTTCACGCTGGTGCATGTGCGGTGGGTGGCAGGAGGGTGTAGATGGGAGCACACCAGCAGCGCACACCCACCTCTATCCATTGCACACGCAGAGAGCTATCGCCGTTTTCGCCGTGCATGTGCAACGGGTGAAGGTCGGTGTGCATGCATGCTTGCGGGAGTGCACACGCACATGCACACACGCACACGCACACCCGCTGCAGCTTTTACACAAGACTCACCACGTGTGAACACCCAGATTTCCGGGTGTTCATGTGTGGGTACTGCCCATGTAAAAGGGTCCTAGTCGCTATTGCATCTAGAAATGGGCACCACCCTGCTACCAGTTTTTGGTTCCTGTGCATCATCACGGTGTTTCTAGTGAGCTGGGGTGGCAGAAAGAACAGGAGAGGGAAAGAATTGATGATGTGTATGGGGAGGAGGGGAGGGGGGGGCGGGTTGTTTCACAGGGCGTGAGGAGAGAGGTGAGGGAGTTAGAGGGGGTGAGGGGAAAGGGACTGGAAGGTGCTTTCCCAGGAAGCGAGAGAAAGGATTGAGGGGAGTGAAGGAAAAGGGCTGAGGGAGTTATTTTCATAGTTTAGCTTTGCCACGCAGTCTCAGCAGTTTTCCTTCAGGGATTGCTAGGCCTTTGACAGCCTGGAGTCTCACAACCGAGTGCACTGCACCTAGGGTTAGCAGCTAAGAAACAGCTGGTGGAAGGAGACTATTAGGTGGCTGTAAACATGCAGTGGCATAAATATCTGTTCATGCAGCAACATGCCTGGAGCGATGGCACTGAAATCAACATGTGTTGGATTTGCACATTTATAGTTATGTTTGGTAACACCCTACAAAAGTGGGTTGCGTTTGACCCAGCAGCCTAGAAGAGAAAGACCCTGTATCTTGCTACCCCAAGAACCAGGCAGCGAGGGCTGCAGCATCTCCTGCCAATCCTGGAACGTGGATGGTCACCCCTCTTCACTCTTGTGCTGGACATGGGAGCAGACTTATCTACCCCTCCCTGCTCAGTTACTCCCTGAAGGATGTGGCTCTCTGAACCAATCCCACTTCCCTGCCTCTCTCTTCCCCTCTGGGGACAGTAGCCACTGCCCAGCTGGAAACTTCCTCCTGGGAGAGAAATACCAATAGAGGGGCTGAGTCAGCAATCAGGGTGGGGGTTCTAGCTGCAGGCCCAACCACACGCAGGCCAAAGCAATGGCAGAGGGCAAGGAACCAGGGGCACAGCTAGTATGGAATGGGCTCTGGTACAATAGATGGAAGGGGGCCCTCAGACGCGCTTAGCAAGTCTTCAGTGGGTGCCAATAGCAAATTCATCCATACACAGACACATCCCACATGGGCCCTGGTGCAGCTGCACCACCTGTCCTTATTATACCTAATGCCCTTGTACAGAACTCGATCTCAGAGCTCTCCCTCCACTCACTCTAACCTCTTCATTGCTGACTGCAGTTGACCAATTGCTGCAGAGCAGTACCCATCACATCTGTCACTGCTCTGTGGCGTATGGGTAGAATGCAGACCCCTCTACTCACAATATTACAAGCAGACTCTCCATTAGCAATATAGGGCTCATGACCCCCTCCCCAGGCAGTCAGTTCTAATACCACCCATCAGAGAGCTGTGTTACACATCCACACTAGCAAGAGCTACAAGTACAGACTGAGACCAACCAGGGCACACCAATGCCCAAAATAACAGGAAATAGTTTTAGAAAAAGAGAATCCAGATGTCCCAAACAGGTGAGCCACACACATCACAGGTCCCTGGCAGAGACTGGCACTAAATTGCAACCCCAGATGGGGACAAGCTATATCCATAGTCTGGACATTTTGGGATCTCTCCCTCACTAGGGTTTCCAGCATTCTGAAGTGTCCAGACTTGCCAGTCTGGGTGTGCAGGTCTCTAATGTAACCCTTGGCAGATGAGCACACTGATACCATGGGCATTCCTGGAACAGTTTCCCTTGCTTCTCTGTCACATGCCACACTGGATGATATACTCACCCATCCAGACCTCTCCAAATTGCCCAGCTCCCAGCTTCTGCACCAGCTTGAGCGTCTCACGGGGCACCTCCCATTCATCCTGCCACCAGGGCTTCTGTGGCTTCTGGGTCTGACAGGGATTGCCAAGGCGGGTACACAGCCCATCAGTATTGTCTGCAGCAGGAAGCAGAGGAGACAAATCATGGGATAGATGTGAGCCTTCACAGCGTAGCCAAGAGGAGGAAGAGGCTGGGAACATCATCCTTGAGATGAGGCAGGGGTCGCCTGATGTGACTGCCAAGATATTGTGGAGTGGGAAGAGGGGATTATCATTCAGTTTGTGCCAAGACTGACTGATTTCCCGATCCAGATTTTGCATTGGCATTCACTGATCTATTTGTCCAGAGCAAATGTATGTTGTTTACCTCCATTACATGAGAGGAGAGGATACACAGGTGTGACTACTAGGGGACACTGTGTGGTTCCTGCAATTTTGGCTGTGTCCTGTAAGACATTCTGTGGAGCATGATATTGGGGTGGGGTGGGGTTCTTAAGTCTCCCAGTTCCAGGCTCTTCCTGCAGGAGGCACTGTAGAGGACCAGATCTCTGGTAGCACTTGTAGTACTTGTGAGAGGGGTGGGCTGGTTTGGCCTCAGGCCCCTCCAGCCCCTTGTCTCAGGGGTGCTGGGCCTTACGTGTATAATGCTCCACCAGCTCGTGCAGGCTGTTGAAGGTGATGCGTGGGGAGATGTAGTACCCGCCATTGTCCATGTTCCGGATCTTGTAGTGCTTAACCACCTCACCCTGGCTTTGGTCGAAGTCCCTCACAGAGAGGGAGAAGGAGCCTAGGAAAAAACAAGCAGTAATCCTTAACCCTTGGCTGGAGGCTCCATCTCCTTTCCTACCCCTCTTCCTGCCTCCCACAGGAGACTAAGGGAGCCCCTCAGAGCTGTGTCAGGCACCCACACATCCTACAAAATGGCTTCTCTTCCAAACAATGCTGAGTCCATGGAGAAACAGCTTTGACTAGTAAGGGTCCCATAGCAGTCAATGGGCACTGTGACTGGCATTGAACCACATCACAACTCCTCCTCCAAAGGACAAGGTGTTATTGGTACCCTCCCTGGATTCAAGGTAAGCAGCACAGACTGGCAGGAGCCTGGTGCTCTACTTTTATAAGCTAGATAACTGAAATGAATGGGGGGAAATGGTATGGACAGACACACAACATGCCCACACACAAACTGTCCACTCCCCTGCCTGGCATGGGATTGCCAGGAGAAATCTCAGTTTGCAGGTGGCCCTGTAGGCTCAACCAGGCTCCTCTAGAGCCTGGGCTAGTATTTAAAGAGCAATACGTATTAGCTCTTGCTAAACCATTTGGGACTAAGTTTTCAGAATTGCAAGAAGCAAGAGAAAGTGAGTCAAATATCCTCCTGGGGGGTGGGGTGGGGTGACTGTAACAGAGTGCAGCCTGATAGGGCTGCTAGCCCTTTAAGAAAGCCAGGTAGTAGCCAATAAGCTGCTAATTTGGGTTAAAAGGCTAATGAGACTCAGCTGTTTGCTGGGGACAGGAAGAGGAAATAGCTGGGCATAGCCACCCAGCTATATAGGAGAGCTGAGCCAGCTAAACCTTGGTCTGCTTTGGGCCTCAGTAGGGGAAGGAGTTTGGAAAGCTACTATAGAGATGAAGGCTCTTCCAACTTGTTGAAGAAGGCTAGAGATAAGAACTGAGGAAGTTCTGTGCTAAATGCCTGGTGGGAGTGAAGCCTCTAAACCTTTTGGGTAGAGGAGAAAGCCTGAGGCTTGCTACTAGGAGACAAAGCTGCATTGTTGTTTGCCCAGCTCAAGAGACTTTGGGGCAGCATGCTGTTATAAAAGAACTGTGTTGAGTTATGGCTGGACCAGAGGCTGGGTGCCTGGTGAGAAATACAGTTATGTTTGTGAATATAGTTTGAATGAGCTAATTCCCTATGGCTGTCTGACTTTCTGGGACCGATCCTGCCAATACTCTCACCTAGGCACTGCCACTATGTTACAGGGATTCAAGGGGGAGACCGAAGGAGAGAATGCACAGACACAGAGTTCAGAGCATGAGGGATAGTTCTCCTTTTAATTTCAGTTCCTCACAGCATTGGCAACTCCCATTGCCACACCTTTCCAATCCCTGAGCTTTCAAAATGGCTGCCAACCCTTCTTCTTCTGTGGAACGGGCAAAATTGGCAGTAGTGTGAGAGAAAAAGGAAGTGGGCATTTCATTTGGGCACAGGATAGTGGGTGACAGCAAAGGAAATGGACAGGGCTTTGTGGGGGTTAACGGACAGCAGTCCTCCATTGTATTTGACTGTGGTTAGTCCAATCTTCCCAGCACAAAGCTGGTAGGCCACAGGTTACCTTTGGTGGATTCACTCTCCCGGATCAGGAAGGAGCCATGGGTGTTCCCAGAAGCCAGGAGCTGCCTCTCAGCATCCTTCCTGCTGAGGTTTTTGAAGAACCAGCTGTGTAAAATAGCAGAGTTAGCACCATCTAGTCTCCCGCCCTCTCACGCTCCGCTCCTCACTCAGCCAGCCCCGCTATAGTGTAGGAGGAGTCTAGAAAGCGGAGATCTAGTTGGGCTCACTGAGCCTGTTACGTGTTTACTAGTGCTCTGACTAGGCTAGCTTTAAGTAGGCCACCCCTTTAGCATGTGGGCTGGAGGCGGAGGGGGTGGATACTAAAGTCCTGCTAAAGAAAAGAAACCATCTACATCTACTCACGGTTCTGGCTCCGGGCTGTTTACCCTGGCAACAAAGTTATAGGGGATCAATCCTTCCTTCCCGGTGGTGAGGGACTGAGCTTTCCACCACTCCCCGGCCCTGTAACGAGATGGCAGTAGTGTCAGCCAGATCCAACTGGAGCCTGATCCTTCTGCTCTCTTGGCCCATATGCACAACCCAACCCCAGTAGTGTGCATTTATGCCTCTGTTTTCTTCCCCGCTGCCAGTGCTGCTTTGCACCAGGCTGGGGATCCTATCCCACAGTTGGACAGAAGGCAACGCTGTGGCACTGCTCTTCCCCTCTCTTATCTCTGCTTCCTGTCAGCCCATGGCAGCATCCAGCACATGATGGGGAAAGGGAGAGCAGCAGGTGCAGTGACAAGCCAGTTTGGGAGCATTGGGGACAGGAAAAGGAGAGAAGTAGAGAGTGCTCTGGATGTGGGGGTGCCTGCCCTCACCTCTACCACTGGAGCCAAAGCCTGATGCCTGGAAATGGGAACAGAACCAGCTGAGGGGAACAAGCCCTTCCCTGCTTGGAGAGGACAAAGCAGGAAGTTATGGGAGGCTAAGTCATGGTTGTGGGAACTGGCTGACGGCTATCTGTGGCACAGAGAGAGAGGTCTCTGTAGAAAGAGGGCACTGTGAGGGCTTTCCTCATTAGCTTTGCTGGGGGTGAGGGCAGGTAAACAACCCTGTGATGGAACCCCCAGGATCGCCTCAGTTCTCCAACCAGCCTCCAGCTAGAGAACCTTGTTCCAGGAAGCCCCCAACAAGCGCCGAATGCCAGTCGCACATCTAGCAGAAGGGCTGGACTCTCAGGGCTGGTTGGAAAGGACAGGGTTAATCAGGAATGAAGAGAGGGTAGTATTAGGAGCAGACTTACTCCATCAGGATCCGGAGCTGCTCCCCCTTCCGGAGTACTAGGTCTCCATCATGAGTTGAGTCATAGTCATACAAAGCAACCACCAGTTTATCTGAGAGAAAAAGCAGCAAGTCTTTTTAGAGTGGCAGCAGGTGGGAGAGAAGGTCTGGTAGTGATGGCAGGGGACTAGTAATGGTGTGTCAGGAATGGATTTGTAGGGTTTGTAGATAAGGACCAGCCCTGTAGCATTCCTACACTGTGCTGGCTTCTAGCTTCATCTCACTACCTGAATGTGAATCAGAGATTTTGCCTCAGTAGCTCATGCCATGTCATGCCATGCTTCCATCTCCCCTGATTTGCTGACCTTCTGGTCTCTATCCTGGCAATACCCTCTAGTTGCTCCTTCGGTAGGTCATCTCACTTTGCAAGGCTCCAAATCCATTTCCACACACACACACACACACCATTTTTATATGGCAGGTCAGTGGCAGGATTTTGAGGGTCAGAGGGTGGAGGCTTTGGTAGTAGGAGAGTCAGGCTGTACTCTCCCTCCTCCCCCTCCATTGTTATGTGCTGTTATGGATACCCTCTCCATACCAGCAGCAGAGGTTTCAGGGGTCACATACCTTGCAGAGGGGAGCCAGGTGGAGGGCTAGTTTCGTAAGTCACCAAAGGATCTCGTATCTCAGAGCCATTGTAGATGAAACGCTGAAGGAAAGACAAAGGGAAGACTTTGCTTTCCTCTTCTAAATTGCATTGTTTCTCACTCACCCACGTACCTCTCCACCCTCTTTCTTCTCAGAGGCTTTGTCTACCTGGGAAAGGTATTCCAGGTCAACAAAAGGTGCAAAGGTAATCTGAGAGAGTTAATGTTCTCCCTCCACACATCCAAGCCCTAGTCATCTAACACCTCGACTATTGTAACCTCCTCCTCGCTGGCCTTCCCCGCACTCACCTTTCTTCCCTCATCTCTGTTCAAAACTCTGCTGCCAGGATCATCCACCTAGCCCGTCGCTTTGACCATGTACAGCCTCTCCTCTCCTCCCTCCACTGGCTCCCCCTTCCTGAGCATATTCTGCACAAGCTCCTCGTCTTCACCTACAAAGCCCTTCACAACCTCACTTCCCCCTACCTCTCTGCTCTGATCTCCTTCCGAACCCCTGTTCGAGCACTCCGCTCCTCTTCCATCCCCTCCCACACCTTCCCTACTCCCCCTACCGCCTTCATCCCTTCTCCCTTGCTGCCCTGCACGCCTGGAACTCCCTCCCTGCCCTCGTCCGCCTTGCTCCCACCCTCCACACCTTCAAGTCCCTCCTCAAAACCCACCTCTTGCTCCGCCCTTCCTAACTCCTGCTAATCATCCCCACCTGTTATCTGCAAACTCCCAATTTACTGAAACCAAGCCAAGAACGTGTACCTGAGCTCTCGCATCCTCATGAATGTTGCACCCCTTGTCTCTCCCTCTGTTCCCCCTTCCCTGTCTCCCCACCCCCTGTCTTTAGATTGTAAGCTCTCCGGCAGGGGCCGTGTCTATTTTAATCTCTGTAAAGCGCCAGGTATATCGCTGGTGCTATATAAATGCTTATAATTATAATAATAATAATAATAATTAATAATATGCCTCATGGAATGGACATTCTTTGTTTTGGAGTAAGAGTTTTAAGATTATTTAAAATCTGAAATAATCCTGATGAAGGTCCGAAAGCTTGCACACCTTCCACCAACTGGAGTTGGTCCAATAAAAGATATCACTTTACTACTTTGTCTCTATTGCTTATATTTGGGACCAACACGGCAACCTTACTTTGTCAACAAGATTATTTAAGACTGATTTAACTCAGCTAGGAATGGGATTAATGTAACCCCAAACAAGCTTCTTTTGATCCAAAATGAGTGTTCACATGGGGTTTAATGCAGATTAACCAGTCTGGATTTATTAATCTGGTGTGATTAGGCTGGTTAAAAATCTCAGTGGAGACACAAGTGATGAGCTCATTCCCTCTAGCATATTATCAAGGGTTTTACCTAAACTGGGACATTTCTCCTGATTTTTAGGTTTATAAAGCATCTGTGATACTTCCCATACTGGATCCCAAGTGGCCTGTGCTGAAGACATTCTTGGCCAACACTTGGTGGTGTGGTGGCAAGTCTTCAACCTTGGGTGTTTTAGATCTTGTGTGCATGGTGGGTTTCAAAGTGTGTAACTTCCCTATTCTGGTATAGCCATCCAAGACCTAAGGGAGATGTCCTACCTGTTGGGAGATGAGCTCCCTGCTCACCTGTGGTTTACTGTCTGGGTCTATGGGATAATGGCAGTGCTCACAGACATCGATGTTCTCGATCCAGTCATCATCGTAGTCGGAACTGCAGCAGCAGCCCATGGTCTCTACCGGAACCAATGAGAGAGAATGAACCATGGGGAAAGCCCCGCTCTTTCCATGCTAAAACACAGACTGGAAATACCAGTGGCTCTGGCACCTAGGGCCTGAGCAGACAGCTGCCTCTATTGTGGTCAGTGCCAGATCCAGGGAAGTTGCAGCCCTGTGCAAAGTGGTTGGGTGGATCCCCTTCTAACACAGAAATGTTTGATAGACACTCAGAAGTTACTGTCATTCACGTTTGATATTCAGTTAAACATAGCATCCTGTTCAAGGACCATACTCTCTGCATTGTTAAAGATATATTGTTATTTCCAATTTATTCTTGGGCCCTGATTGAGGTGTGTACCTTGTTGATGTCCTCAATCTCCCCCCAAAGCAGGCTCAAAGCAGTAAAGGGAAGTGGTTGGGAACCCTAAAGAAGCAATAGCAAATGCTGTTTGGGACAGGGCTTCCTCAGTGGCGCTAAAGAAGGCTTCAGTAGCATCAAACCCCTGTGACTGGAGAAAAGCTAGGTTACAGTGTAACTCGCTGGGTATACAAGAACTGCTCTTAGGGCAGGGCAAATGGGTCACTTGTCCCGGCGGAGTGGGGGGAGGAAAGTTAGGGCACCGGACTGGGCAGCAGCAGTGGTGGTGGCAGTGGTTACTATCTTGCAAAGGAAGTAGCTACTCAGTCTGGCGTCCTTGCTTTCCTCCTCCCACTGGGACTGCCAATGTGCAGGACCTTGCAGGGATGGGCATAAAGAACACACTGGGGCCCTTTTGGAGGCAGAATGTGAAGGCGGAACCAGAGCTGTGCTCTGGACCCCACCAATTCAGACCGGCTCTGTGATATATAGCCCTCAGGTGCCCAATCCACAGAGGCTGTGAGTCTGACTGAGCCGCGCGTTCATGTTTAGCCATGGAAGGCTAAAGGCTCAGTTCCCAGTTTCAACTAAGATGGCGGCTTTCAAAGAACCTGGTTTCCTGCAGCAAAAACACTTTCAGGGGCCCTGAGGGAAGTGGGAGGGAGGGAAGGCTTTCCCTCATTTATAAAGCCAGTACCCAGGTCATGCTATTGAGTCACAACCTCATAGTGGTTCACATGGGCCAAATTAACATCAGGCAAGTGTGGCTTGCTAAGGGTCTGCTTCTGCATAGATTTCTGGCAGCCTCCTGCCATGGGAAGAAGGGATGGTCACACAAGCATCAAGTCCCCCAAACTACTCCCAAAAACCTCTGTCCCAGTAACCTGTATCGGTGTTTTTACATGAGATGGGGTGACTGGGGAGGGGGGCATGTGGCCATTGCGTGGGGTGGGTGGGTGGGCGCTGTGCACAGCAGAGCGCTTCATACAAGCGGCCCCACCCACAGCCACCCTGACCACGCACTGCCCATGATGCATGGTGGATGGGTGGGCATGGGCACCCCACACAACATTCAGACGAGATGGGCCCCACGCAGGGACAGACAGTTATTGCATGGTGCCATCTTGTTTAAAAACACCTCTGGCTCCCCCAGCACCTAAGCTCGGAGCCAATGCTTTGGCATTTGGGGAGGATCCTCTCCATTGCCTGCCCTTCTTTGGTACAAAGGAGCTCAGCTTCCACCTCATAAACGCCCCATAAAAGAGAGGAAGGTCCTGGGGAGAGATCTTGTTCCTTCCTAAGTGCAAAGTGATGCACATAGGAAAAAATAATCCTAATTATACATACACAATGTTGGGTAAGGGTTCTAAATTAGGTGTCAGTGACACCTAATTTAGAGTCACTGTACATAGTTAATTGAAAACATGAGCTCAGTGTGCAGCAGCGGTCTCAAAACGGCAAAACAAAATGTTAGGAATTATTGGGAAAGGCATAGAAAATAAAACAGAAAAGACCACTCATGCCTTTGTAAACCTCTTATCATTTGGACTGCAGCAGCTGGAATGTGGAATTTCCCTGGCCACCCCACACAGCAACAAGAGGGATTCCCCACAGAATTGGTGGGGGACTTTGTGTGAGGGCTACCTAGCCATCTATCTTCCTTTCTTTTAACTGTGTCATTTTGTTGTGTGTTGCTAAACCACTGCCTTCACCCCAGAGGTGGGTGTATTTCAGCAGTGGGTGAAACATTTTCCTTATAGTGGGTATGCACATTTTCCTATGCAGGCCCTGCAACATGTATTTTTCAAAAGTGTTCCTTAAAAATTTGCATAGGTGGCAACCCTATTGCCAGGTGCTGTGAATGTGAGGGCAGAAGGGTCAGGGAATGTGACCTTAAAGTGGTATCTCTCCAGCCTATTGGCCCTGTTAGGAGTATCTTCCTTCTGACCAGAAAAATTATTTTGTCCTGGTAGGGTCCTAAATGAGACCTAGCATCAGGGTGTGTGACACACCTAGCTCTGTGCCCGAGCTGTCCAGTACTTTCAAGGGAAACAGGGCACTGGGATGGATGAATCATCGGTCTGACCCAGCGTGGTAGTGACTGTTTTGTTTTTTTGTTAGCACAAAGGGGAAGGGGGGGGGAGGACAATGCAACAAAATTTCCACTCTCATGAAAGAAAACCCCAAACTCTCCCAATCATCGTTACTGAGTGATAACATCAAACATTTAAATTGTCAGCACAATTGCAGCACTAAACAAAAGTTGCCAACACACTATTTTCCCCCCTCTCATTCCATTGATAACCTGCTCTGGGGCATTTGTTTTTTTCACCTACATGCCACACAATAATTTCCACCGTGAATTGGGATTGCACCAGTCAAAAAATGGCTGTGTGTCTCTGGGTGTATTCAACTGCAGTTGTGTGTCTCTGGGCGACAGTTGTTGAGGGACTCGGTTTTTATGTTAAATAGTATGCCTATGGTTGTGTATTTGTCCACCTGTAGGAGTGTTGCCTTTGTGTTTTTGCGTCTCCATGGGTCTTTCTGTTTGTGTGTTTCTGTGTGATGGGTGTCTCCCTGTCTGTGTTTGTATACAGCTTCTGGAAGAAAATGATTCCATCTGGCTTGTGACCTTAAAATCTGATTTTATTAAATATCAGTATTTTAAAAAATAAAATATACATTTCCAGTATGACATCATACAATAACAGCTCTAAATTCTGCATCTTCAGCTCGCATAGTTTATGTTGATAAGTTTGATCGGGGTTTGACTACTGCTGCCCTAGAGAAATAATGTACACTGGCCCACAGTCCGACCCACCAGCAAATTGCTGTGAGGTGATCTGGTCCGCAGTGGCCAAGAAGTTGGACAACCCTGGACTAAATGAACTTTTGGCCTGTTCCAGTCCTAGGGTTCTACATCTGTCCATCAGTGGGTGCACCTTTACAATATCCATTTGCAGAGGGGCTGTGGAAAAGGGAATGGAACTCGGTTACCATGAACATTCTCCAACATTCTAGAGCCAACAGTCCAGTACTGACCCCAAAGACCAAACCAAAAATGGTTTAAATTTAGAAGAAAAAATATGGCATCCAGCAACAACACCACTCACCACAAAGGTTCCCTTCTACCCATATCACTGCTAAGGTGGCCAGATATAATTTGCATATCTGGCCACCGTAATCACTACTGATCAGCCCACAGGAGTGACCATGAGGAGTGATGTGGCTTGGCAAATATAGCACCAAGAAATCCATTGTTTAACTGTTGTGTCTCAAGAGCCCAAAGAGACTCACCGTGGACAAATAACCAGTGTCTAGTCTGGTCCTTTTCTTACATTGATGGAAGCTAAACTGAAGCCTAAGGTCCAACATCCTGAACTCTCCTTCCTCTCTCTCTCTCTCTCTCTCTCTCTCTCTCCGTCTCTCTCTGTTTTCCTGTTGCTCTTTGGGTCGCTTATGTAGCAGTACACTGAACCACAATGCTTTAACTTGGTGTCAAAAAATGAGACGGGAGTGACTATGAAGAGTTGTTTTTACATCTTCCTTCAGCCAGCCAAAGAGTCGGGAGTCTCAGGAGAGACTTCCTGCTTGGGAGAGGCTCCTATCAAAATCAATGAACAACACCAGCCAGAAATAATTCAGTGAAACTAGATTTTCCCTGCTTCTTCAGACAGATCTGCTTCAATGAACAAAACCATCCATCAGCAAATAGAGCCACCAGTTTCAATGCTGATGTCTCAAGACGCAGATAGACACACTACCAACAGAAAGATGATAGACAGGGCAGAGTGACTGAAACCTCAGAGCAAAGTTCCTCATTTCCTAATTTTTTGGGATGGGGGGAAGTGGACTTACCAGACTCCCCCTTTCCTGAGCCTGAATATGGAACCTTTAGACAGCCCTGGTGAATTAGTGACTCTCGTGATCTGGGAGAGATGGGGCATTTAGATGAAGGATCAGCTCAGAAACACATAATTGGAAGCCTTCGCCACCCTTTCTCTGTGTAGTTGACAATCCTTGACTCTTGTCCTTAACTCAAGCCTTTCTCACATCATCCATAGCTCCCGCTTCTTACCTGTTTGCAGCGAGACAGAGACCAGTTGCTATCAAATTCCCATGGCTGGGAAGGGAAAGTATCTTCCAAGTCACATTATACACTCCATCCTTCCCATCCAGAGCTTGGATATCTTCTTCCAAAAGGCAGCCAAACCTCCCTTCGCATCAGGACATTACAAGAGTGCTCTCTCTTTCTCTCTCTCTCTTTTTTTCTTTACACCTTCCTTGGTTTCCTGCTCACTGCATTCTCATAAGCAAACCCTAGAAGCTTATTCTCAACGCTTGCATGACCACAGCGAGCTCAAAGCTGCTGAAAAACCCTAAAGCTTCCTGCCAGCCTCAGCTTCATTGCTCTATTGAAGGCTTCTGGCATCTCACTCATACGTGGTACTGTGACCGATATTGCTTGGGGTGTCACATGTCGCACATTCACACAGGTGTGTCTCTGATCCCAGGGAAGCCCAAATCAGAAGGCACTGCCTTGAGACTTTTCATGTGGGGGAAAGGACACTAAGAAAACATGTGTGGTAGAGGGAAGAAAGTTGACCTTTGTTCTGATTGGACAATAAACTCAAACTCTGCATATTCTGGGGAGGCAAAAAATTTTAGACCCACAAACCCCCCCAGAGAATCAGAAGAGTTGTGCTGACTGCCATGATGGTAAGAAGATGGAGGGTTGGTGCAGCAAAGCTATGGTGCAGCAAAGCTATGGGAAGGGAACCTTTTCTCTCCAATGGGGCACTTTGAAAATTAGTAGAAGCTTTATGGGTCTGATAGGAGTTGTGGGCTGGGTGCTTAACAAGATTTTTGGCCCCTTTCCAGTTCCTGGATCTGACCCTTGGATCCAACCCCTACCCTCAAGCACTGAAAGGGAGCGCTCACAGGTTGGGAGCAGAGATGAAGGCATGCACTTGAGGAGGAGGGATGGATCCATGGCCTAGAATCTAGCCCCAGATTAATGATCTCAACTTTCCCCTTTCCTTCCTCCATCCTGAGCACACCCCATAAGGACCCCTGTCTCCAATTCCTGTACAGCCCACGGAGCTTGTACTCATTTTCAGAGCGGCTCATAGAATGGAAAGGGGTTCCCCATCCCTGCTTTAAAGCCCCAGCCTCTGAACCATCAAGTTAAAACAGGGTCACAGACAGGAATTGAAATTCAAAAGTGAATGATCTCCAGCACCCCAAGCTTCGGGGATCCTGTTCACCCCAAACTCAGGTCTTTCCTCCTGTCCCCCCCTGTTTTTATACTGCTGCTGGAAGCCATGTTGAATCTCATCCTCCAAAAACTCACACCTCACACCCAGAACCTGGTTGAGACCAAGAGTACTGTAGCCTCCCAAGAGAGCGCCAGGGGCCCCATCCCCTTTGCAGGGGTAGAGCTGCCTTCGTCCGACTCCTTGTGTTTCTCACTGAGCAGCCACTCAACAGACTATGCTGCTGTACAGTCCAGGTTGAAGATGTCATGACAACACAGGGAGCAAGATGGCTGTTGGCCTTAGTGGGCCAGCTCCTATGGGCCAGGGTTGCCACTTGTCTGGATATCACCTAAGGCGTTTTCAGACGAACACTTATCCTGGGATAACAGCATTAATCCCGGGATGTGATGTCCTCCATCTAAATACTGTCAACAGTGATTATTAGCCCCGAATAACAACAAAATCAGGGTTTTATAAAACCTAACTTTGTAGGTTTTATAACACCCGGATATTAAACTATCCCAGGATTATGTCCGTCTGCGTCTGAACAACTGTCTCAGTGATTAGCATCACAGAGTCCAACGGTAAGACCTGGCAGCTTCTCTAGGCATTTTCTGCTTCTATGGTATCTATCTAGGAGCACATGACTGTAGGGTGATCGTATTACCAGCGTCATTGTTCCACCATGCATTGTGGAGCGCCAAGTTTAAATACCTGCAGAACAAAGGGATGCGTTTCTATTTTTTCAAATCAGAAATCAGAAAAATGAAGAAAATAAATTTTTCCTCAATTTCAGAAATCAGTGCGCTGAGCATGGACAAAAAGCACCATGGGATTGATATTCATCCAAAAGACTCTAATCTCGGGAAAACAGCAATGTTCTATTCAGATGAACTATCCCAGAATTAAGTTATCCCGGGACAGAAATGTCCGTCTAAACAGGTACCACTTTGTAATCCCTGAATAATAAGCACTGGATAGTTTTCTAATGATCCCTCGATAGTTTGTCCATCTGAAAATGCCAGAGTCTCTGGGTTCTGGGGGAATCTCTGATTTCTCCAGGTTAGCAATGGATGCCTATGACATTGTCTGGATGTCAGAAAGCGAGTGAACCATGGGGACTTTCCAATGTGGCTCCACTCTTATGAAATGTAATGATGACACTATACAAGGGGCTACATCAGAAATGGGTGTAACAACACTTTTGCCCCACTACTTTCTAACATTGGCCTTCCCCTTGTGGAGTGTTGTGTCATGATGATATTCCATAAGGGGTGGGGTTACATCAGAAAGGGTTGTGGCAAATCCTTTGTTCCACCCCCTCTGATGTGTCTAGGGTGGCCACTGGCCAGATAGGCAAATTTTAACATGAGTCCTCTAAAATTTGCCTATCTGGCCACCCTAGATGTGTCCTGCCCCCTCTGGGTTTCCTCCTGGAGGAAGGTATCAACCCTACATGAGGCCTCTTAATGGGAACAGAATGGGAACTGCCTGGGGCAACATTTCCGAGAGAGGTGAGGGTTGGGAGACTGCCTCTCATGCCCTACAGCAAATAACACCCCTGGGGAGCAGGGGGCTAGGGTTGCTAAATCAAAATGTCAAAAATAAGGGACACTACAAAGTTGAGGGATACATGAATAAGGGACATCTATTATGTTGCATGGAGCTGTAATGTTCACATTGAAGGATGTCCATTATGTAAATAAGGGATGTCAATTATCTTCCATAGAGTGGTGGGGCTCTGAACGAAGGAATGCTCCTTTAAAATAAGGGCCACCTGGGAGCATACTGTGGTAAGCCAGTTTCTGAATGTTGTGCTTGGACATTTCTTAGCATACACAAGGCCAGCATGTGATACGTAGATACCAACCAAAGACCAAACCAATAGCTTTGTAAAACCTCTGAAGAGAACTTTTTATTAAAATTCCATTTGATTGTTTGGTCAGTGGCTGTGACAAATTCAATACAAAATTAAACATAAAGCAGACCAAATTGAAGAGAACTGTGATGAGAACCTGTCTCCAATTAATTAAAGTAATCAAATTACTTAAATCATTATTCATTCATTAATAGTTAATTAATTTGAAAACCTGTCTCTAATTAATAGTTGTTCAGTGCCAGGCACATTGCTGGCACTATGTATATAATTAAGAAACAACCAGAAGGCAGGCTGCTAAACACAACGGCTTCATCCTCTGACTCCACTGCTTCCTTCCAGAGCTCATTTTATGACTGTAGTTGTGCTATTCTACTACGGACCCCCAGTGTGCTAGGCACTGTACATCCATACAGGAAGAGGTGGGCTCTGTCCCAGTGGGAAAAAAAACCCCAAGCTGTCGAGACTTAGGCCGTTTTCAGACGAGCGCGGCGGCACCCGCGCTTGTTTCTCAAAAGAGCCGGCAGTCCATTCCACACGTGACGCTGCCGCCCAATACACGCATGCGCAGGCGATGCGCATCCATTTCCGGCCACGAACTGACCGGGTCGGCGATCGAGGCTGGTCATACGTGGCCGGAAATGGATGCGCATCGCCCGCGTATGCGCGTATTCGGCAGCAGCGTCACATGTGGAACGGACTGCCGGCTCTTTTGAAAACGAGCGGGGGCGCCGCCGCGCTCGTCTAAAAACGCCCTAAGTCTTTTTCCCATCCAGAGAAAGAGTGGCTGAATCTGTGAAGCTTGTTTTCAGCTGTGCTAACCCAACCTGCCCTGGAGGCACAGGAACCACAAAGCTATTGTCTTGGTTCTTGAGATCAAACGCAGAGCTGTGGGTGCCAAGAACATGCACAGTGGCAGGAAGCAGGAAACCAAGAGAAGCTGAGGAGGAAGAAGTTAAAGGAGGGAAGATTGCCTTTGTACATGTACGATAGATACAGTTAGCGCAAACACCCAGTGACTGCAGTGGAAGCATGTTAAATGGCAGCATCACCGATTGTCTCTAACCTCTCACCACAAGCTGCATTCATCGTGCTGATAAAGCAGGAATTCTCAACCTGGTGCTCAGGAGCACCAGAGTGCTCAAGCCAATGAATGAAAGTGCTCCCCAAGCCAGCTGTCAGTAGTGCTCGGAAGCACTTTGAAACAGTCCGCCTTTGAACTGAGTTAAATTGAATTGCAGAGGGGAAACTTAATGTATGCATATTTATGCAAATCATTCATGCAAATTATGCCGTGCTCCCAAGTAGTCATTTACATCACTCCAGTGCTCGTGACTGGAAAAAGGTTGAGAACCCCTGGGATAGACAGTTAGAACTGCAGAATTTGGGGCAACGGAGCGATGATCCCAGGATATCCCAGCCTCTGTGTATTTATTTATTTATTTATTTAGTCATATTTATATGCCGCCCCCTCATGCCTACGGCATCTCGGGGCAGCTTCCATACAAGATAAAATACTTTTAAAATCACCAATTTAAAATTACAATAATTCACAAGATTTAAAACCCCCATCATCCCTCATTTAACCCCCCCTCCCCACCCCCGAAGGCCTGGGAGAACAGCAACGTCTTACAGGCCTGCCGAAAGGCCAACAGACTTGGGGCCAGGCGGGCTTCCTCCATGAGGGAGTTCCATAACCATGGTGGCCCTACCACTGAGAACATCTTCTCCATTGTGGCCCCCTGTCTTACGTGGGGGACCTCCAGGAAGAAGCTCCTGGCGGACCGAAGGGGCCATCCTGAATTGCGGAAGGCGAGGCGGTCCCCGAGATATCCAGGGCCGAGACCGTATAGGGTTTTATAGATCAACATCAACACCTTGAATCTGGCTCGGTACGTTATAGGCAGCCAGTGCAGCGCATCCCTTGGTAATGTGTTCTCGTCGACCTGTCTCTGTTAGGAGACAGGCCGCCACGTTCTGAACTAGCTGCAACCTCCGGGCCAGCGTCGATGGAAGCCCCACGTAGAGCACATTACAGTAGTCCAGCCTTGAGGTGATGAAGGCATGGATCAGAGTGGCCAGGTCAGATCTGGAGATGTACGGGCACAGCCTCCGCACCAGATACAGCTGGCGGAAAGCCGTCCTTGCCACCACCTCCACCTGCCATAACCATTTTGCAACGGCCTCCAAACACTGGGACAGCACAGAGACGGCAGGACCTGGGTCGTTTGAAAAGGAGAGGTAGAGCTGGGTGGTCATCAGCGTATTGGTGGCAACGCACACCAAACCCTCTCACGATCTCCCCCAGGGGCTGCATATACACTTTAAATAGTAATGGAGACAAGACTGAACTTTGCAGAACACCACAATCCAGGGCCCGGGGGCTAGAACTCTCTGCCACCAGGACAACCCGCTGAGTCCGTCCCGAGAGGAATGACTGGAACCATCCAAGGACAGTCCCATCCAGACCCCCCAGGTCACGCAACCGTCTCACCAGCAGCCCATGGTCCACTGTGTCAAACGCGGCCGAGAGATCTAGCAGGACCAGAAGCATTGAACGTCCTGCATCCATCTCCTGGCGGAGATCGTCCACCAAG